>CM060102.1:526792-884292 GCA_030522485.1 Stenchaetothrips biformis | reverse complement strand
TCCTGAGCTTTTCATCGTCACTCCCTTTCATTCGTTAAAATTTATTTAAGTTTCCTTTTTAGTGACTTTCAAACGCGCTCTCCGGCTTTTACTTTTTTTCCTTCCCTTTTTCGTCTCTTTCCTCCTTCGGGATCATTTTTTTCTGTCTTTGTTTTTCTTTATTCTTTCCCCTTTCACTTTTTCCTTGTTTCGGCCGGGCAGTGCGCCGCCGCCTCGCCTCGGCACGCACCCTGGCTTACGTGCCCGGCCTGCCGAAGGCGCCTACAAGAGCGCGTTGGCACCAACGCGTCGCGAAGCCACGCGAAGCCACGCGAAGCCAGCCGCGAGGACGTCTCGGCACGTCGCTCTCTCTCGCACCTGCACGCCACGGCCGGCCGCGGCCCACGAGTGCGAGAGAGACGCGAGGACCCGCAGAATGAGTCCGCTGGTGGCGAGCCGTGGCGGAGCAGCAGCGAGCCGCGAGGTACAGTCACTTCCGTAAGTGAGAGCCCCCCCCCCCTCCTCCTTTCTCCAGCAGCGGGGATCCTGCCTCGCGCATTTCCGCGGATAATTCGACCAAGTTTATATCTGTCCAACTTGGCGCAGGAGGGAGGGAGGGTGGGGTGGGGCGGGGTGGGGCGGCGCGGAGGGAGAACTGATGTTGTGAGGGCGGGGCGGCCGGCAGGGGGCGCACCGCCGGACGAAAGGGTGGAAGTGGTCCGAACGAAAACCGAGTGTCACCGAACGACCTCGTCCTTCCGGCGCACCCCCCCCTTTCCAGACCGTGCGTTTACGCTCCTGCCGTGTGGGGGCGTCGTCGTCGTGTTGCGGGGAAAATAAATAATGCCGCTCCGCGTTATGAGAAGTCGCATGTTAGGTCGGATGAGGTGTAGCAGTACAGGTTATCTCAAGTTAGGTGGCTTTTGCTGCTGAAGTTAAGTTGCCGCGCGGGAGATTCGGTTTCGAGGGGTTCAGGAAGTTTGCTCACGAGAGATCAGGTTTCGTGGCTGTCAGGAAGTTAGGTGAGGTTAGGTTGCGCCGGGTATGGCCAGCCGCCTCATGTTGCGGCCCTTTGGCCCTTCATGGCGTGGAAGTCCCGCGAGCGGCTTTATAAGCTCCGTGTTGCTTTTCCGCACCTTGCCTCGCCTTTCGCGCCTCGCGACACATGTAGGGGCTCCGCGCCCCGCCCCGCCCCGCCACGCCACGCCCCGCCACGCGAGTCGCGCTCAAAGCCATAACAAATGGCGCCCAAATGCGCGACGACGACAACGAGACGCCAGACAGACAGCCGTCACGGTGTGTGTGTGTGTGTGTGTGTGTGTGTGTGTGTGTGTGTGTGTGTGTGTGTGCGCGCGCGCGCGCGCGCTCTGTTGACAAACTGCACCTTTGAAGCAATCCCACATCGCCACCATTCGCACTTCTCTCAGATTTACTTCAGCGAAAGAATAAAAAGAAAAGCGGCATAAAGGACACGGCAAAAAAAGAAAACAACGAAAAAAACAACGAGGGAGGCAGCAGGCAGGGAGAGAGGGAGGGAGGGAGAGGGAGGGAGAGAGGGAGAGAAAAAGTGTAAGAAAGAGATGCGAGGCCGGCGGCGGAGACGGGGGGGGAGGGGGGGGGAGCCGGCGCGACGCTGCAATCGCCAGGACGAGGCGCACCGAGGCAGCGGCCGGCTCGACGCCGCAGCCGCCTCACTAGTATCGCGCGACCAAAAGGCTCCACGCCCCCCCCCTCCCCGAGCAGGACCCGTCCAAGGACCTCCGCGCGGGTGGGACGAGGACAGCTCGCTCTCGGACGCGGCGCCGAGGACTCCCGCACGCAGCCCGGCACTTCCCGCGCGCGGGGTGGGGAGGGGGTGGGGTGGAGATCGTAAAGGACGGGGGGAGGGAGGGAGGGAAGGAGGGGAAGACTCATTCTTTGCTAGCTTTTCTCGCAACTGTTCAGCTTTCCTCCACGCATTTTTCCACCGCCGCGTTATTTCGGTGCTGTTCGGCATCGCGACGTAGGCAACCCACGCGACAGCCGACGTTCCGTTCGGTTGCCTACCACGCGGGCGCGCCCTCATTGTTCAGCACCGCCCCGCCCCACCCCGCCCCTCCCGGCGGAGTCTTGTATCCGTTTAGTTTGTCGGGCCGCTGCGGTGCAACTTTTCCCTTACACCCCGCCAGCCCAGCCCGGCCGCCCAGCCGCCCAGCGCGAAGCGAGAACTTGGGCGGCACACCGCTGTGTAATTCGAACGGCGTTACACTTCCGCCGCCGCGTCTTGGAGAGCGGTCTTTTCTTTTTGGCGGTGTAAACGAGCAAGGTTCTCCCCTCCCCGCCCTGCTCTCTCTCTCTCTCTCTCTCTCTCTCTCTCTCTCTCTCTCTCTCTCTCTCTCTCTCTCTCTCTCTCTCTCTCTCTCTCTCTCTCTCTCTCTCTCTCTCTCTCTCTCTCTCTCTCTCTCTCTCTCTCTCTCCCGCAGGGTGGGAGAGAGACAGACGAAATCAGTCTGGCGGGACAAGTGGCAAATATTGCGACGTGAGGGACGCCTTGCCGCCGCAGCGGCGTATGGCCGCGGGCTGGTTCGGTTCGGTTCGGTTCCGAGCGGCGCGCTCCGTCGCTCCGTCTCTCTCGCATCCCGACGGGACGCGCTTTGAGTGCGAGAGAGACGGCGCGCTGCGAGGGATCGGCCCGAAGCCATGGCGGTCGAGCCTCATCCATCACGCTCATTCACGCCGTGCCGCGCCGCGCGGCGACGACCGAGCAAGGGCCAGAAGACCGGCGCAGGCGGCCGCGGAGCAGGACTCGCACCGAACGTGTGACCCCACCAATGGATCCCTCGTCAGCGGAGCCATCCATGGGTGGGGTCTGGGGTCACACGTTCGGTTCGAGTCCCATTTAGAGACTCTGGAGCTCAAAACGCGTCCGGGAGTTTGACCGCCTCCGCCGGTCTTCCGGCCCAGCGTGCAGGCGCGGCGAGGCAGGCAGGCAGGGCGTGGCACGCGGACGTGCTCAAGAGACTGGCCGGTCCGCCGCAGCATCTGCCGGAACTGCCGGGCCGCTCCCGTACCACGCGCTGACGACCACGCCGCGCAGCCGCGCAGCCGCGCCGGGTGACCGCCTTGCCGATTGCCGCTTTCGTCATCTTCGCCGTCATCGTTCTGTCTCTCTCGCACCCACACGGGCCGCGCACGGGCCGCGCGCGAGAGCGAGAGAGACAGAGCGACTCTCTCGGCCGCGGCCTTCTCCGGCTCATCTCAGCGATCTCGGCGCTTTGAAAGGCCCCTCGCGGTGGGGGGTTGGCTGTTGCTCGTTGTTGGGACTGTACGCGGCGTGCCGCGCCGCCAGCGGAGCGCTCTGTCTCTCTCGCACTCGTGGGGCGCTCCCTGTGGATGCGAGAGAGACAGAGCTAGCGCTTGGAATGAGTCTGCCTCGCCACCGGCGCCCAGCCTCTGGCCGCCTCTGGGCCAGCCGCTCGGTCAATGAGGCTGATTCTAGTTTGTCGGGGTGGGGCCGCACAGTGGGCCAGAAGACCGGCGCAGGCGGCCAAAATCCTAGACGCGTTGTGAGCTCCAGAGTCGCTAAATTGCACTCGAATCGAACATGTGACCCCACTATTAGAGAGAGAGAGAGAGAGAGAGAGAGAGAGAGAGAGAGAGAGAGAGAGAGAGAGAGAGAGAGAGAGAGAGAGAGAGAGAGAGAGAGAGAGAGAGAGAGAGAGAGAGAGAGAGAGAGAGAGAGAGAGAGAGAGAGAGAGAGAGAGAGAGGAATCAGGCGGCGTGTCAGGCGTCGCGCCCCTTGGCCCCTGGGCTGTCCTTGCCGTTGGCGGGAGAGCGGCGATCGTGTTGCATCGCCTCGCGAAAAGCCGGCCAGGCGACTCAAACAACACGACCGCCCTGCTCAACACACACACACACACACACACACACACACACACACACACACACACACACACACACACACACACACACACCACAGACAAGCTGCGGAATAGAATCTGTCAAAGTCGTTGCGGATTGTCGGTCGGCGGGTCTCTGTCTCTCTCCCTCCCCCAGGGGGAGGGGGGGAGGGGGAGTCGCGACCCAATCCGTTTCTGCACTTGGCTTCTCCTCGATTCGCCTCAATTACCAACCCTTTGGCGGAGGGCGGAGGGCAGTCAAGTGGGGTGGCCGTCCCACCCGTCCCACTGTGCGCCGTCCTACTGGACTAACCCGGCAACAACCACCCGACGTAGCTTAGCGAGCACAGCCAAAATGACGCATCCGCGACATGATTCTCACTTTATTGCCTCGCCTGCTCTCCTTCTCTCTCAGGCTCCTCTCCTAAATCTTGACGGTTGAGGCCACATTTTACCCCCCCCCCCCCCGAAAAAAAAACAAACAAAAAAACCCTTAGAGCGACTTGACTTTACGCACTACGACAGGTTCGTGGCCAAACCCGACGAAACACTCCCTCGTCACTTCCCCGCTGGAGTAATATTAGTAACCTAACATTTCAGGCCGAATTTCTGGAACCACCTTTTCAGTATCAGCTCCAGGCATGCAGGATATGTCCCACGCCTACCAGGACCCCTGGCTTAGCTACGCTTAGCTAGCTTCATACGCCTGCCTGTCCGTCCCCCTGGCTTGGAGAGTCGCGACATGCACATGTGGCGCCATCCATCGGCAACAGCGCGAACTCGTGCTCCACAGCGAGCCGGCCGCTCCCCTCTTCCCCCTCTCCATACCCCGTACTAATTTCAGCGGTTTCAGCCTTCATACGTTAAACAAACACGACTGAAAGAACTCCCAGCATCAAGCTTGAGGGCAATATTAAATGTTACTCTTGGCGAGTAAAACTGCTCCTCCAGCCTCGGCAGAGTAGAGAGGCTGAGAAGCTCTAGCCATTCAGGAGAAGAAGAACACAAGTCTTGTCACTTTTCTGACTGAAGTGGAGTGACACGGCACGGCACACACAAGTGTTGCGCACGTCCAAATTTTAATTATCCCTTCTTTTTTAGTTGAATTGAGTATGAGTTCCGGCGATAAACTCCATGGCCGCACCAGAAAAAGGATTCGGGAGGTTAAAAAGAAGGCCCGGCCCGGTGAGTAGAGGCTGTCGTTGTGGAAAAGACAACAGCACCTGCAACAGTGATGTGCATTTGTGGTGTACGTGATCTTCTGCACTCACCCCTTCATTTGGGCCCGAACCTTAGTTTGCCTTCGTTGCGTTTCTTGGATGGACCGGAACACATCAGCACATGAGGCGCCACAATCCTAGCAGCTTTTTACCCGATCTTTGTCAGTTTGCCGGTGATTTTCTGTGACGAAAAGCCGGGTTAACCTCTTTCTGACGAGGTTGCTCTGATTTCTTATACAGTGAACATTTGCCTTTGTTTGTGTCTCTAGTTCCCCTACACCTTCCGTTGTCGTCTGTCTGTTGCTGTCTTTCTGAATATTATTCTCTTACGATGAATGTGTTTTCAACTTGAACTGTTTTGTTGCAGAACTGAGCGATAAAGGGGCATGGTACAGAATTGGTTACTACAATAAATTCGAGCCGTTTACCAAAGTGGAAGACACTTGTGAAAGAATAGATGTTAATGATGTTACTCCTGAAGAGTTTATTGAAAAGTATGAGAAGCCTTACAAACCTGTTGTTATTACTGGATGCCAGAAGGACTGGAGAGCAAATGAAAAATGGAATCTGGAGGTGTGTTTTGTGAAAAAAGTTTTACCCTTAAGATGCTTTTTTTCTGTGAAAATTAAGTTTGCTGCTATTTGGTCATTAGTGTTACTGCAATATTTTTCAATATCATATATATTCATATATATTCATTTTGGATTTTGCAGAGACTTGGAAAAAAGTACCGCAACCAGAAGTTCAAGTGTGGTGAAGACAATCAAGGATACAGCGTTAAAATGAAAATGAAATATTTCATTGATTACATGGGTGCAAACCAGGATGACAGTCCTCTGTATATATTTGATAGCAGCTTTGGTGAGGTAAGCATCTGTTATTTTATGTTATTTTTTTTTCTCATGTGGATCTGTTAATATACTAAATTTTTGTACCTTATCTTTATATTTAGCACCCAAGAAGGCAGAAGATACTGGAAGACTTTGATATCCCTCTCTATTTTAGAGATGACTTGTTCAAGTATGCAGGTGAAGAACGCCGTCCTCCCTACCGATGGTTTGTCATGGGCCCTTCTCGGTCAGGCACTGGGATCCACATCGATCCTCTTGGTACCAGTGCTTGGAATTCCCTTGTTGTTGGTCACAAACGGTAAGTTCAGCAAAATGATTTAAGCCTCAGTTTCACACATTCTCTTCCGTACCTGAGCTATGAAATATTTTTTCTGTGTAGGTGGTGTTTATTTCCTACACATACACCCAAAGATATCATCAAAGTAAGTTCTTTAGAAGACAGCAAGCAAACTGACGAGGCCATCACATGGTTCAACTTGATCTACCCACGTACACAACATCCATCTTGGCCCTCAGATTGTAAACCTGTGAGTGTTAACTTACATATCATTATTGATCTTTGTACAATCATGAGTGCACCATTTACATTGTGTGTTACTGTTTTCAGCTTGAAATTTTGCAAAAGCCTGGGGAAACAGTGTTTGTTCCTGGGGGTTGGTGGCATGTAGTTCTGAATCTAGATAACACTATTGCTGTCACACAGAACTTCTGTTCCCGCACAAACTTCCCTATCGTGTGGCACAAAACAGTGAGGGGCCGCCCCAAACTTTCCAAGAAGTGGTATAAAGTCTTGAAGGTAGACCATATTGAGCTTAGTTGCAGTTTGTACTGATTAGATTTCCTTCACACCCAACTTATATTTTCAATTAATTTTTAGGACAAAGAACCAGAACTTGCTGCACTTGCAAGTACGATAGATGTGAATGAAGACACTGGTGTGGCATCGGATTCATCTAGTTGTTCTACATCAAGCTCTAGTGATTCCAGTGATTCATCTTGTTCATCTGATTCTGATAGCGGCCAGGGTTCTCTATCAGCCCACAAAAAGAAGAAAAGGTCTGTATCTTTAACGCCTTTACGTTGGAATGGTAATAGTTAAAGTCAGTATTGTCACTGTTCTCCTTTGTCCACAGGAGGAAAATGACATCAGGTTCACCTTCTCCAAAGCTTGAGTCTTAAGTGAATGTCATACCAGGTAGGCATAGTTATTATTATCATTAGCTTCCCTGTTCATTTTAGTTTTGCTGAGAATTTTAAACTACAATGTTTTCTTTTTTTTCTTTTCAGATGGCTGAATAATTTGGTTCCCTAACCAAAGTTGTGAGTTACCAGCATCTCAGTTTTTGTCAATGCAGTAGTGTTCATATGATACTATCCTGCAGTCTTTTCTTTGGTTTCAAAGTTGCCTAATGTATTTGATATAACCAATAGTATTCTACCCATTGTCATTCTGCTAACTACATACTGCCAAACCATTTTTGAGATTTTTTATTGCAGTGTATGTATTTTTGTAACATTATTTTGGCTCATTTCCCATTATGAGTGAACTGGAAAGTTCATTTATGTTGCATCATGCCGTTCTTCAAGTGTTTTAAAAAATCCTTTTAATAGTAAGGTAATGTCGGATGTTTTAGTACAGCCATGTTATTTATATCAAGACTTTGATGAATCCAATCAACCTTCCAAGACTGACGAGTTATCCAAAAAGGAAATTTATGACTGCAGACCCTGTTATGTATAGTATACTCTGAAATTTTTGTTTTCTCTTTTAAATCTTAACTCGCTCTGTTGGAGTGTTTGCTTCTTTGTTTAGTCTTTCATGAATGTGAATTGACAAGTGCAGTAAGATAAGGGGAGTGGAATTCCTGATCAAGTCACAATATGGCTCTTGACTGATATCTGTACTTCTGGAACTGACTTGCTCCATTAGTCTTTCCTTTCTACTTGGTCAGTTACAGAAGCACAGATGATGACAAAGCTATAGATTAGTATTAAGGGACCTCTATAAATATTCTGTGAGGTGGCTAACCTCCAGATCTGTATCAAATTTATTATGAAAATGTCTGTTAAGTCTGTTTGATTGCAATTGCAAATCTAAATTTGGGGGTAACAATATCTCACCTTAGCAATGCAAAATCTGTTAATTTTGTGAATTGTGATAATTCTTTGATTGAGCAGTGCACGTATATTCTGAGCAAGGTTGCTGTATTAGTTCCTATCACTTGTACATTTCTGATGCTAACTATAGTGAAGAAAACCGTGGTATTATTCAGGCCTCTTCTTTATTGGAACTCAGGAGACAATATGGAACCTTAATCATAATCATCATTGTTTCCTGACTCACCTGTGCTTGATGACTGTAACCCACAATATTGTTATTGAACTGAAATTTATTTCACTGTCATTAGTTTTATGGTGAAGTCACAGGAAATAACTAAGCTAAGTTGAGAGTCTATATTACAGATAATTACAAAAAGTGATGTACCCTTCATTATGAAAGATGTTTGGCTTCCTCTGTGTGGAGTGTGGGTGTTGGAAGGGGATGAAGCCTCTGAATCATTCATAATCTATTAAGCTTAGGATAAAGATTGCTTTGTTTGCTCTTAATGAATTCATGTAAGCTAGTTTCATATCATTTAAAGCAAATGTTGACCTGTGATATTGTCAATTGTTTGTGTGTCAAACAAGGCATGTTGTGTTTGAAGCAAAAAAATTGTAAGTGACTTGACAAAGAGGAAAAGAATAGGTGTTTGTTAAAGAAAATATGGTATATACCTTTGTTTTTGTTTGGGTTCAATTTTAGTGTACATTGAAGGAATGTTTCAAGCTTTGGTGAAAGCTCTGCTTCAGTTGTAGTTATATTCCAATTCGAGTGACCTTTGTTAATTTTTTGTCAATTACTCTGCTGTTCTTTGATGGGAACAAGGAAATGTTTTAGGAAATCATCTTTTCATCTTAACTTTGTTTCTAAAGCTTTGAGTCTGTATAGGTATGGAAATTTTTTAAAGAGGTGTTATAGAGTAGTTCTTACAATGCTTAGCTGCTATGGAAACCAGTGGAAAACCAGCTAAAATGATATGTTAATTATTTCATTGTTTTGTTACTCAGTAAATTCCATCTTCTCAATTCCATGCCAGCCTGTCATTCACCTTTTTTTTAAAAAAAAAAATAAAAAATAAAATTTCTATCCAATGTGCTGAAATTGCTGTCAGTTTTGTATGGACTCTTGGGGTAGTGGTTGTCGAGTCACTTCTTTTGATTGGAGTGGGAGTGTTTTAATTCACGTATAATTCATGAGTTCATCACTGATCCATACCTCTAGATTTCGTGCTGTATAGTATATATCCTTTGTGTTTGCGTCTCTGTTCATCCAATTATTATTCAATTATAAAAATAAATAATTGATCACAATCGTTTTCATTCTGCTTTCTTGAAGTCATCCCAATTCAGGACACATGCAATGGTGCGAATAGCACCCAGTTTGAATTTTGACAACGGAAGCGGAGCCGGCTTACGCACTCGGGGTGACAAACCTGCAAGCAACCACCCGGTGCTGAAATAACTGCGTAATCCGTGCTCCAAATGCTCTGAAGTGCTTGAAATTAATGAAAGAATGCATTTTAAGAAATGAAATGTGCGGAAACAGTCAGAGCCATTGTTGCTGTGTCCGATAGTGATACAGATGTGGAAGGGAATACTTCGTTCCGAGGTTGGCAACGGCAACAATTTAAGCGGCGTCTGCTTGGCCCCAGGAAGACGTGCTTTTGTTCTTCGTGTTGTTGTTTATGGTGTGTATGCTCATGCTGTATGACTTTTTCTCGAATTCGTTATTTCAGAAGTTTCATCCTTGTTAGTTCATCCGTTAAGATGATAAGCCATTGTAAGTAGGCTGTTGCGCGTGAGTAGTCTGTCCCTCGGTTGAGGAGGTTAGGGCGGAAGCTATTGGTCTTTGTTGGGGTGGATGTGGGAGGGCATTTCATTGACGACTGGACATGTGCGTTTAGTTAGACGGAGAATTAGCTGCTATTACTCTCGTCCCCGTCCCCTTTTGAAGGTTATATCATGCCTCAGTTTTACCAGCTATTGTTCGTGGTGTGGTTTGCTCGTGCTCGTTGCTCGCTGGGGGCAATTGCTTGGGTTTCTGTAGGGGTCCCACCAGCCTTTGAAAGGCTGCACCTGGATTAGGATCATGTGCCATTGCCCCTTTACACCCCAAATCCTGTTTAGGCATTGCATTGTGCGGATTGATACATGCTCTAGCAAGTTTTAAAGAAGCATTTGCATCACTCTTACATCACTTTGCACTGTTAACTACTTTGACTAATCAGTTTTCCTATTTTCACCTTTGCAGCAACAAGAATGACGGATGATGATGAATCTTTTGGCCACGACGAAGAAATTGATGGAGGACGGGAAAGCCCAGTGGCAGGTCAACTGCACTTCCCCTCGGTTCCGTCTGTAGGCCTCAAAGAATGGACCTATGATATGCGCCGAAGTATGCAAGAAATTGTACCAGGCCTATTCCTTGGTCCATATTCATCTGCCAAGCCCGCAAAGCCTGATTATTTGTTGTCAAATGGAATTACCCACATTATTTGTGTTCGTTGTACCATGGAAGCTAGAATAGTCCGACCCAAATTCCCCGACAGATTCAGGTATGAAGGAATGGAAGATGTGTGCCTCTATGTTCTTTCTGTTGTTTCACACTATTAATTTTAATAAAATTCATCTTTTCTTTTCAGTTATCTTGTTCTGGACATCGCAGATTGTCCCACAGAGAATATTATTCAACATTTTCGTACAGTCCGTGATTTTATTAATGAATCGCATGAGAGAGGTGGTAAAACACTGATACATGGAAATGCTGGAATTTCTCGCAGTGCTGCTCTTACAATTGCTTTTGTCATGGAAAAATATGGACTTACCTACAAGTAAGGCTCTTCAAGACTCAACATTTTGATGTAAGAACATGGAACAGTTTTCATGACCTTTTATGTACTTCTGTTACAGGAAAGCATACGATTTATTGCAAACAAAACGGTTCTGTGTTAACCCGAATGAAGGATTTGCTCAGCAGTTGATGGCTTTTGAATCAATTTATCTTGCAAACCTGACATGTTTGGGATCCAACTCAGATCGCAGTCTGAAGCGAAATTTTGAGGATATTGACAGAACTATGGAAAGGATGGATACTGGTTCGTAAGTTAATTTAACATAACAGAATGTGGACTTGATTGACCATATTTGGTTTTGACTAGAGTGATGCTGTGTAAAATCTTTATAGATCTTTTATGATTCACTTTTCTTTTCTTTTTTTACAATTATGTATTTATTCATAGCCTGTCATGGTTCATGTTTAAGAAAATAGGGAAGAATTGTCACTTGTTGCCTTTTAAGTAAGATTTCCATGAACTGTGATATTGTTATTACAGTTTTTGATGTTTTATGTGGTGTATTTAGGTAGATCAGACTACTGATCATTGATTACTTTTAGTACTTACATCCAAGTACTTATTTGTTAAGCAACCTGAGCAACCTGTTGTCCTTGGGTATAACTATGTAGGCATAAGGACTTGTTACAAGACTGAAAACCGATGGGAACACAGGGCATAAATCTGTAACATTTTTGTTAGCTGTTTCCCTTTCTTTCTAATTTGAAGATGTAAGAGATAAATTATGGTTTGGTTTCCTTTTTATATTTTGGCTCTTTGCAAAATAATCACCATACAAAAGTAATGTTAAATTAATGGTTTGGTTATAAATGCTCAGTTTAGAGAATCTCTGTTCACTTGACAGTGATATTAATCTCCCAAAGTTTAGTTTAGCAAAGTTGTTGATTTATAAGTGAGCATTGAAATGTGCTGTGAAATTGATACCAAATTGTGCTTGTACCTTTGACCACTAGAGGTCTAAGTTGGTTGTTTTGAATAATTTAGTTTGTAGCAATTGTTGATACTTCACATTGACATGAGGTGCTGTTTGAAAATGAAGTGTAGAAATGTGTTGCAGTCTCCTTTCAGATATTTTTTTGACCATTTACCTGTTTACAAGCTGTTTCTAATATCTTATTGCATGGAGTGGTTTTGCAGTCTTAAAACTCTTATGTCATGCAGCGCATTGTTAACACATGACACTAGTGTCTTTGTGTGTCACACTTTTCTTTGGCACCCAAAATTCACAGCACTACCCTAAACATGGTTCTAGTGGTTTTAATTTGTTTTATTCTGATGTGCTGTAGTTAGTTCTACACCTAAATAGTGCAAATTGTGCTTGTGAAGGCAACTGTGAAATTGTCAAAGTTACTTTATGTCAACAAGGATGTCAATTATAAGTTGAAGTAGTTTTAATTTCATCATTTATTAATAACCTTGTTCATATCTAACAAAAGAAAACAAATACAATACTCCTGTCAAACTTCATCCTTACAATATTAAATAAAAAAGGAAACAATTCTAAAACAATAAAATTCAAGCTAAAATATAAATTGCACAAGAAACTAGTTAATCTAACAACACTTGGATTATCACAAGTAAGGCAGAGGAGGCTTAATTTGAAGTTTCATAAATCTGCACCTGTAGGAGTGCTCAACCCATACAGTTTTGGCTGGTTGATGAAAAGAGATGCAGCAGTGAATTGTTGATTGATTCCATTCATTTTGTGCCAGCATAAACAATCTATTTTCCACAAATACTCAAAGAATGGAAAACAGAATTTAGTGTGGCTCTGGCTTTCTAATTCCAGAACCACTGTGAAATTAGGGTATTCTTTGATCAAACTAGGTTTGGCAGACACCGGGCAATATTTTGGTTTTGCAGTATTTAAGGTCAAGGATACCATGGAATTTGAGTGAATACTTTCAACAATTAAATACCCTTAAAATGGCAAGACTAGCATAACCAAAGACCTCTAGTATTATCAACAGAAAGTGCGCCTCTGTTCCAATTTTATGAAATTTCCAAAGACTTCAAACAACAAATAATTGGATATCTACAATACTCAAAAAATTGTACTTCCAACTCAACTGAAGAATGCTTATCAACAGAAGTGCTCCTCCTATCTATAAAACAATCAGTGAGTCCTTAAATGCCAATAGTGTACATACACAACACACGAGATAACTGCCAAACACAGCAAAGCACAATCAAGAGCAGTCACACAAGACTATTTGCCAAAACAGTGGCAGGAAGGATGGTAACTGTTGTGAGCAAATGTGCTAACAGCACAATATTATGGTCCATCAATCATCACTATATTGGCCTCAGCCGCCGGGGGTGGTAATTCCTATCATAAAAGGAAAAACACGAGATTATTAGTTAACGCCGTTAATTTTTTTATTATAATAAGAAAGTGGCTAAATAGCAAAATAGTAGTACCTGATTCAGTCAGCAAAGGGGTCAATCCGTCTCTTTTGGTTTCTTCATTCACGCTTGACCTTGATTCCGCAGGTTTCCCTTTCCCTACTGCAATGCTGCTTGGAGTCGCTAGCAAGGCTGGTTGTTCTGGTGATGCTGGCATTGCAGATAAATAATGCTCAACTGCTTTTATACGTTGAGCATCCTGATTGACCTGAGGAAAATAACGAGAACAACTCACATTAAATTTGATAGGATGAGAATGTTTTGATGACTATCAACAATTAAAAAGGGAAAAAACGCACCTGTTCTTTTAACACTGTTAAAGTTGAGTTTAGCATGTTCTGCACATTAATTTTGGCACATTCCCCTTCAAGAGTCTTAACTCTTGCAGTAACATTCTGACCAAGGTCTTGAAGTACTTCAATTGCTTTCTATAAATGAGTAAAAAATTAGCAAGGAAAGACACACTTTATAAATATACTAGCAAAACTTCAACCTGTGAAAAAGCATACTAACATGATCTTTAGCTTGATCGTCTTGTAACCACTGTAGACGTTTGGTCAAAGTAGAATTTGCTGCACTTATATTTGCAAAGGTTTGGGCAACCACTTGACGAAGACTCTCAAGTTCGTGCACTATGTTTGGTTCTATTGGTGGTGGACGGAGAGTAGCATTGGAAAGTTGAGTAACAGAAGTCTGGAGGGAAAACAAAAAGAATACTTAGCACCACTATCAAAAAGAAGAAGAGGATACTCATAGCTTTGGTACTACTGTCTCTTACACACCTCTACTGCAGTCAAATTTTTCCCGACAGTTTGCAAAATAGTGTCAAGATTTGTTTGCTGCTGCTTTACAGATCGCACTGTGTTGTCTAGATCTTTAATTTGTGAGCCCATTAATGCTACATTAGTCATGAGCTCCTTGATGTTTGAAGGCTCTGGATTGGGCTGATGATGGTCTATGTAGACACGTAGATCAGTTTGAACGACACTTAGCTGTAAATAGAAAAATAAAATAAGTTAATAAAATAATATTTTTAAATGTACTACAATTGGAATATTAATTTTAATCAGAAGGAGTACCTGCTGACTTAGATTAGATATTTGAGCGGCAATTGTGTTGACTCGCAATGTTAGTTGAGTCTGGTTCTGTTGAAGCTCCCTGGAAAGGGAGTGAATTTTCTGAAGATCATCTGGGACGGCTTGACTCCCCGCTACCACTGTCAACAACAGAACAACATTTTAGTAACATAGTAAACCAATCAACGACAGTGACAAGTTTGGCTAAAAATTGTGCATCAAAAACAAAAAGCGTGAGCATTGTGCAAAAAGCTGAACCAGGGTTGCTACATGGCTATGCAGGCGCGGGTCCAGGAGGGGGAAGGGGGGTAGAGAGGTAGGCAACCAGTCGCACTTTCCCCTGTCGAGGGCACCTTCAGCCACATCCTCCCCCCGAACCCGTCTCTGGATCCGCCCTGGCGGCTAGGCGCGCACCGCTCTCCGAGTGAGGCTGCGCGAAGAGGGCCGTCTCCGGCACGGCCGCGGGGCGCACCGCTCGGCCGAAGGCAGCGAACCTTGTTCGATCTCGGTGCGCAGCGAGAAGACCTGCTCCCGGACGTCGATGAAGAGCCACATGACGGTGAGGGTGGCGATGACGCAGGCCAGGACGAGCAGGCCGACGCAGGCGCGCACCGCCTGGGCGCAGGGCCTCTGCAGCTGCGCGAGCTGCGCGTAGGGCCGGGTGGGGCGGCGCCGCTTGACGGCGAAGCCGGGCGTGTAGCCGTGGCCGCCGAGGCCCAGGGTGTAGCCGGCGCCGAGCGCGTAGCCGGGCTTGTAGCCGGCCAGCGCCGAATCGTCCCCGGAGCTCTCCGACAGCAGCTGGTCGTGGCTGGACAGCCCGCCGCCCGCCGCGTGCCCGTTGCAGCGCTTGTGCACGCCGTTGGACGTCGGGCAGCGCTTGGCCAGCGCGTCCAGCTCCCTCCGCTTGCGCATCTTCTTGGTGCCGGGCCCCGCGGAGCCGCCGCCCACGCCGCCGCCCACACCGCCGCCCACGCCGCCCACCAGCGACCCCATGCCGCCCATGGCCATGGAGCCCTGCGCGGGGCCGGACGGGCTGGCCGGGCCGGACGCCGCCGCCGCCCGCACCGGCACCCTCAGCGGCACGCCGCCGCCCTCCATGCCCCAGCTAGCGCAGCCGGCGTCCCTGGGAGCAGAGACAGAGTTGCTGCCACCACGCCGCCGCCTCACTGCCCACCGCCTCGGTCACTCGCCGTTCCAACACTTTCCAGAAGGCTTACGACAGACCGCACTGCGTTTCCCTGTTGAGCGCCTGCGAAGTGCAGGGTAGGCAATGCAGTTGCACGCCCGTGCGCGGAGCGGGGCTCGGTTGCCCACCCTGCTCTTCGCAGGCGCGCTCAGGCGTCCGCGCCGAGACTTCCAGCTTCCCCTCCACGACGCCCCCCCCCCCTCCCGGCCGGGTGGGACAGACCGATGGCGTCGCGGGTCGCGGCCTTGGCAGCGCCTTGGCAGCGCCTGGCCTCGCCGCGACTCACTGCCAATGCCAGCCGCCTACTCTGTCAACGCCTGCACCGGATTGGCGGCGAGGAAATTCCGTTACGCCGAGAGGCGTCAGCGCACCACGTGCTGCTGCGGTTTATATTCCCCCTTCCATTCACACCCTTTCTTGCACTGCGAATAAAAGCGCATGCGGCGTCCCCCCCTGCGTCCCTGACATCCTCACAGACTCACGCACGCCGGGGGGGGAGAGAGAGAGAGAGAGAGAGAGAGAGAGAGAGAGAGAGAGAGAGAGAGAGAGAGAGAGAGAGAGAGAGAGAGAGAGGGAGAGGGAGAGAGGGGGGGACTTTCGCGGACAGACTAATCAAAATTCACTTCCATTCTGACGGGCTTGGCCTCTGGCAGCAGCTGTCAACGAGGGGGCCGGGCGAAAAAGCGCCGGCCGGGGATAAATATTTATTGGGCGCATCGAACCGTCTTTTCGATATTTTTAGATTCATCGAAAAGGAGAGGGACCCGCGCGTGGCCGAGGCGATCTGCAGCGAGCGACTCCGGTTGGTCTCGGCGACCTGTCTCCCCTGACGTACCCTGACGCCCCCCTGCGTGCGAGAGAGACAGGGCGCCCGCGGCGACGAGCGGTCCGGCGGCGCCCCTGCGCGGGCGTTCGACCCGGCGAGGGCCCAACTACACCTGCGGCTACCCCGGTCAATCGACGGGAGCTTCCAGTTCCAGCCCACCCGCTCTCGCACAAAGCTGTTGTTTTGTTGTTCCTGCTCGAAGAAACTCGCCTCCAAAGGCGACAATGCCTTCCCAACTCCCATCCCATTCCCTTCCAGTTCTCGCGGAGTTTTCCTCATTTTCTGAGAGCCGGCGAAGGTAAACAAGCCGGGCATAATACCCGTCCTCCACGCCTCACTGTCCCCTCTGTCCCCAGGGTCGACGGGCTGCGCCGGTCCACTGTACGGCAGTGCGGCACACACAAACACGCTCAATGGAAATTCGGGGCCGCGGACGTTTACAGCTTCAGGCACACCGTCAATGACAATGCACTCGCAAAATAACTACGCATGTTGCTCTACATAAGTTTAGGGGGGGGGGGGGGGCGCTGCCTCGCTTGCGGTGCTGCATAAAATAACAATGTTTCCATGATTTTCCTTTTTGCATGCTGAGCGCCCACACGCTCCACTCTGCACCCCAACCAACTCAGCAGCGCAGCCTTCCGTTTCAGCTTCCCTTGATTAAGGGCGCCCCCCTCCCTAGGGTCCCCCAACACCCACGGCCACCAACCCCACGCCCCGCGCCGCCCCGCGCCGCCCCGCGCAAACAGCACGCAGAAAAGCAATGACGGCTTGGCTCGGGGAGCACCCTAACCTCCACCGCCCCCGACCACCAGGGGCCCTCTCCTCCCCGCGGAATGCGGCCCCTTCAACGCCCCAGCACTGGAACGGCGAGTCACAGACGCGGCAGAGAGTACTGGCAACACCACTGCGACGCCTGGGTGGCGAGTACTTTGAGCTCCAGAGTCACGAAACAGGACTCGAACCGAACGTGTGACCCCGCCAATAGATTGCTCTCCGAACGAGGAATCCATTGGTGGGGTCACACACCCGTTTCGCGACTCTGCAGCTCAGAACCCGTCCAGACTTTTGCCCGGTCTTCTGGCCCACTGTGCCAAGGGTTGGCTCGCCCCGCCACCCGCGTACCTCAGCGCGATGTCGGGGCCCCGCGGCGACATGGCGACCCCCTCCAGGCCGTCGCCGCCATCGTCGGCGAGCACGGCGAAGACGCCCTCCGGGGACCAGCGCGGCGCCTCGACGCGGCGCCGCCCTGCCACGAGCACCGCGATGGCGGCTGCCCGTGCCCGCCCTCCACGACGCCGTCCTCAGCACCGCGCCGGCGACGCTCCCTGCTGCAGCTCCGCGAGGACGCCAACAAGGCCTGGCCCGCGCATGCCTCGCGCGTCACACTGTGCGCGCCCCGGGGAGCGCAGAGCCGAGCGGAGTCGAGCGCAGACTGAGGACTTGAGTTCGGTCGGGCGGCGGCCGGGAAGGCCAGCGCTGCGCGCGCTGCGCCGAGCTGCCGACGCGCCACCCACCCTCCCCACGGTGGCCAGCAGGCAGCCAGCCCCCAGCGCGCCCCGCGAGCCAGGGCATAGGCAGCCAAACCGTAGCCACGCCATAGCCTTGCCCAGAGGGACCTACCGAGCCCTCATTGATCGGCCCGAAGGCGGGCCGGGGCGGGGCGAGGCGGGGCGAGGCAGCCCACCAGGGGGCGCCACCGCACAGCCCCGACCTACGCCACCGCCACTCGAGAGACAACGGACGGTTGTCTCGGCCGGGGGACCAAACATGTCCTCCTTCTGGTCTGCTATCTCTCTCTCTCTCTCTCTCTCTCTCTCTCTCTCTCTCTCTCTCTCTCTCTCTCTCTCTCTCTCTCTCTCTCTCTCTCTCTCTCTCTCTCTCTCTCTCTCTCTCTCTCTCTCTCTCTCTCTCTCTCCCCCAAACCAACGGGACGCCCCATGAGTGTCAGAGAGACAGAGCGACGACACTATCCTCCGGAATGAGGCGGCACGTCGTGTGGAGTGGGGGCCCCGGGGGCTCCAAGTGGAAGGCAGACGCTTCGTGGCGTCTGCAGGGCTTCGCGCGGCTTGGAGCCAGCCGCTAACAGAGCGCATCCCGAAAACAAGTCAAAGCGAGTTAGGAGCCCCCCGGCCGGACCTCTGCGCGCCACTAGGTGTCCGTCACCGCGTCCGCCGTGCCGCGGCGTGGCCGGACCGGGTCACCTTCGTCGGCAGCAGCCTCATGCCGAGACGCGTTGTTGTCGTCGCCCTGTCTCTCTCGCACTCATGGGACGTGCCGTTGCGGTGCGAGAGAGACAGCGCGAAGACAGCGACTTCCGGCATCAGCCTGGAGACGCAGCTTCCGGTGACGGTGGGCACGTTCGCGCGGCCACTTCCAAGCCTCTCCAAGTACACGGGGAAAAGAAACGCTGCGACAATAATGTAAATGTGATGGAAAAGAAAAAAACGACGACTTGCCGCGCAGTGTCCCTCGAGCTAAACGCTGGCCTAGCGCTAGCGCTGCATGATTTGAATACCAAGTCTCTGTCTCTCTGTCTCTCTCTCTCTCTCTCTCTCTCTCTCTCTCTCTCTCTCTCTCTCTCTCTCTCTCTCTCTCTCTCTCTCTCTCTCTCTCTCTCTCTCTCTCTCTCTCTCTCTCTCTCTCTCACACACACACACACACACACACACACACACACACACTAACAGGCGCGCGCGCACACACTCACACTGAGACACACACAAACACCCAGGACTAGTTCTTTGAGCGTTCAAGCGACGTGCTGAAGAATAATGAAATCGAGAGCAACGCCGTTCCCCGCACCCCGCGCCCCGACCCACAGTGGGCCAGAAGACCGGCGGAGGCGGCCAAAACTCTGGACGCGTTTTGAGCTCCAGAGTCGCTAAATGGGACTTGAACCGAACGTGTGACCCCACCAATGGATTCCTCGTTCGGAGAGCAATCAATTGGTTATCGGTTCGAGTCCCATTTAGCGACTCTGGAGCTCAAAGCGCGTCCAGAGTTTCGGCCGCCGGCGTCTGTCTTCTGGCCCGCTGTGCGACCGGTAACGCGTTGTGCACCATGCACGCTGACCCATTATCCCCGACCGAGATTCGGCAGCACTACTCTCGACACTCCGAGGAAAAAAGAAAAACACGGCGGCGCTCCCCTCAGTGAGGCAAACGGCCCAATTGCAGGCCGCAAAAAGAGAGGCAGGCGGCGCCGCTTTCAACACGCCTTCAACAGGTCCTCTGGCGTGACGTTGCGAGGACCCTCATCCTCTTATCTCCCTGATAAGGCGGTATTTTCTACATGTGGTAATCCCTGGTTCAGCATTTTGCGGCAGGCAGGTGAACAGGAAAGCGGCATGCACTTGGTTCCTCGTGATGCGCACAGCGTCAGGGAAAGCCACACTCACCTCGTCCAACCATCTCGTCCAGTTGCTGGATGTTGCCGTGCAGGAGGACTGTGAGCCAGGATAAAGTGCACAGCCAACAAAAAAGAAATACTGCTGCTAATACCAGGGATATGCTTTTCCTTCCACACGTCACCGTTGAATTTGGATCATGGGTTCGAGTGATTGAATGATTGGCTCGCACTCGCCTGGAAACAGACAAACAGACCAATTGGCTGCAGCGATTTGCACACAGAGTTCCAAGGGCATCCTCGGCTATCAGAGACATGGCACAACAATTTTAAAGTCTTCAGAAGCATTGTCTTACCTTTTCAGTCGTTTTTTCTTAGGTGTAAGTACAAATTCAGGAACTTCTGATTCAGAATCACTTCCACTCCCAACAACTGACAGGAGCTTGAAGGATTCTTTGTTATTATTCTCCATCATCATAATTTATTAAAGCTCAGAAAAATAAATGCATCAAACAGGTAAGGCAATAGAGCCTTGTAATATGTACATACATCACCAAAATTAGGAATTAGGTACTTCGTTGTCTGAATATTCCACAGCAAATGTCATAAATACAACATGCTGCCTCATTCAAATAAACAGAGCAGAAAGCTCAAAGAGAGGGTTAAGTACATAACCTCTTGACTACATATGAGCAAAAATTGCATTTTCCTGAGTTAAACCTGCATGACAACGCCATGTTACAAGAGTCTACAAAGGAATTTGTTGGCAAAAAAATATACAGGTATCAACTGACAATAAACTTAAGTACAATACGCCAAGCAGGAATCCCCTTTCAAAATCATTTCGATTTCGTCAAACGCACAGTCGGGGTCCGTTCTTAACCCCTTAACCCCTGTTAAGTTGGTCCTTGAAAGCTCAAGTGTAAATTCAAGGGCGATTTTGAAAAAGAAACATTGTGAATAGGTGAAAAAATCATTTTCCTTGAATAAGACAGTGTTTTTAATTTTTAAGAATGCTCAAATACGCACTTTTTTGGAGAACACTGCCCCACATGGTCTTAAGTGGTCAGTCCCAGCACCAATGACAGCAAAGGAGGTGGTCTAATAATTCCAACCAATCACAGCAAGCCAAATATCTTTGCAATACAGTTCTTCAGTTTCTGTTATTTGTATCAAAATATTCGTCCTGTTGGGTCAGTATTTTTTCGGAGATGGTTTGATGGGGCGTTGGGCATGAGCTGCTGTATCTCTAGTTATAATACTAGTTATTTGCCACGCGTTTCAAGGCGAACCGCAGGGCAAAAGTCGCCCCTGGCGGACTCGCGAAAGTGTAGCAGACAGCCTCCACCATCTCAAAATAAAAACAATCTCAGATATCCTACTTTCTGATGAAAGTGGGTTGTCAATGTCCTTCCTGTTAAGTCGGGATTTTAATGATCAGGCACTTCCTCAGTGAACGTCGCCGTAGGGCTTTAGCGTTTTGGGTAAGTGTTCGGTATGACTACAGTAGGCTGAATCGCTTTCTCTCGTCCTCGCTCACAGGCCTAGATGCGAGTGTAGATAACTGATTGTGTACTTTCCGACGCAACCGCGATGCCCAAATGAACTCATACATTTATTTCTCAAAATTTTGCCCACTCTGTTGATTTGAATCGCATATTTCCTACTTCGCAAGGTCTGTCTTGTTCAATAATACATCTTATTACTTGTCACTTAAGTCCTTGTCAATTGATATTCCCCCATCAACAACAGTGTATTACTTCTTCCTTTGCTATCAGTATCTGATTCCGTTCTCAAAATAATTCTGTTTCATCAGCATTAACCGTCAGCATCTCCTTAACCCCATTGCGTTCCTCTTGTATTTATTTGAATTTGGTTATGTTTTGTTTCAGCACTGGGGTGATGAGCTCTTTAGACATGTCGGTGACATTGATAGTGAAAGCACCTAACCAGCAAATTGAAGATCAAACTATTCAGTGTGATCTCAGCTGGACAATCAAGCATTTAAAGGGATACTTGTCGGAGGTATACCCAAGCAAACCTGTAAGTTCTCCCACTAGCAAATACCTTAGTTTAAAATTATTCTGTATTGTTTGTTAACATACGTTTTTCACATCCAGCGCACAGAAGAACAGAAACTAATTTACTCCGGGCATTTACTCAATGATTCATGCACTCTACGTGAAGTTCTGCGTACATATGAAGAAGGTCAAGATCAGCACACAGTGCATCTAGTATGTGCCAGAAACTCCATGGTCCCTCCTAAAAAGCCAGGTTTGTTAAATAAATTCATTTCGACCTAAAATTAGGCCTGACTTATTTCATAGTTATATTAATTTTTGTTTTTCATTTTGGAATGTGATGCAGATGCTGCAGGAACATCAAGTGAGATTCGGAGAAGGCACACAGGTGCACAAGGTGCTAGTACGAGCAGCGCGGGAGCAAGTAGTAGCAACACTAGTGTCAATGCCAACAGCAGCAGTGCCACCAGTAGTTCAGACAATGCGCCTGACAACACCAGACCCCACTCCAGCCCCTCTGTCAATACGCACCCCTCCCAGCCTTCAGGGCCGGAAGGTTCACCCACGGCTGCCCCAGATCCTCGCCAGGCTGTACCTCCCTTCTACCCTGGACCTCCAATCCCTCCATTTGCTCAGTTCCCACAAATGCCGCCCTATGTCCCTCCTCAGGTTAACCCTTGGACCCACGCTCAGTACGCTGCATGGATGCATCAGGCATACGCACAGTACATGACCCAGTACATGCAAATGTAAGTCGCAAACATTATTCTAACTCAGATCTAAAGTACCCCAAGTTCTTCTGTGTTAAAAATATTGATTTAAATTTCCTTTTCCAACGAAGGCTGTCTCAAGGATCAGCAAGTCCATTCCATTGGCAGCTGCCCCCGAATGTTACAGTGCGAGGCCCTCAGCCGAACTTTGAGCAGCCTCGTGCTGCTCAGGGCCAAGCAGGTATTCTTTTCTTTTCTTTCGCACGTTGTTTTTTTTTCTGTTAGTATTCTATCGCAGCTGAGTTACTAATTGAAAGCAATGTGTTGACTCAGGCAATGTGGAACGTGCCGCTGGAGCTGAGGAAGGCGATGAAGATGAAAATGGAGGCCGAGATTGGCTGGACTGGTTCTACATGACGAGCCGTGCTGCTGCCGTTTTTGCTTTCATATATTTCTACACAACTCCCATGCGGTTTCTGTTTGTCTTCTGCCTTGCACTTTTGATGTACCTGTAAGTTTCCCATGCAAGATCTTCTTAAATTTCATTTTGACGCGTATTGTATCTCATCTATGTATGTTAATTTTGTGTATCAGGTACAAGATTGGGTTCTTCAGGCCTCTTGATGAAATTGTGCAAGTGGTGGATAACAACAATGATCCAGCAAGAGTTGATGCCGCTGCAGCTGCAGCAAATAATGTGAACAATGACAATAACAACAATCACCAGCCTCCTGGCGAAGGGAACCCCGCTGCAGCTGCAGCTGCTGCCCCTGCACCACATGCAGGTAGGGCACCTGTTCTGTCGCTGTGCTGCTCTTGGGTGAGCCATGTTATTAATGCTTTCGATACTGTCCTGTTTGTAGATGTTGCTGAGGGCAACGCCGAAACACCAGAGAACAATGCAGAAGGCGTCGCACCCGCAGCTGGCACTGCAGCTCAGCCTCCTGTGCCCGACAGACCATCTCTCTTAGCCTTGACGTGGACCTTCTTTACGAGCTTCTTCGCTTCTCTCATACCAGAGCAGCCAGGAGTTATCTAAGTAAGGTGCAAGCATTGCTTCTCCGGGGCACACCCAGCACATCTGTGATCATTGGTTTGGAAGAGCATAGACATACACATCGCTCCTTCTAAGCACTTAAATGTTACCACACTGGTTAGGTGGTGGTGACACCACCACCATTAGCCAGCTTCATTTAGATTATGTTTCAAATTTTTTGAAAATAAGTGATTGGAAATTTTGATTTAGCTTTGGGGAAAGGATCAGTAATAATAGTAGTACCTTCCAACAGCACTGTTCTTCCCTGTTTCATCCTGTTATTAGAAATATTTTAGCTGGAAGTTTCTTACGAGTTGCAACAATTCCAAATGTTTCAATTATTGTTTTTTTTTTTTGTTTTTTTTTTGCTGGAAGGAGTATTGTCGTAAGGCCCCCACCAAAAAAAATTTCTTTTACATTTTTAAATGTTGGAGGGTCTTGCTTTTTACATTCCTATCTCATTCAAACTCATTTAGAGATTAACTTTTTTACTGTCGGAAATGGAATTCTAGATTTTCACTCCAGTGCCAATTCCAAATTTTGAATGATGAAAAAAGCCATAATCTGTTAAGTGAGTTGTGATACGAAAAATTCTTACTGACTATGTTCAATAGCTCTTCTTAAAAATTGAAAACAAAAAAATAATTAAGTAACGTAGGAGTAGAAAAGAATTTTTTCTTTTCTTAAAACAAAAAAAAAGTTAGCTCTTTGAAATTACTAATCAGATGCCCTTAATCAATGAACATGCTTTACTTGTGAAGCCAAAAATATTCATATCAAGAAGAATATTTATTATAATTTATTGGTTTGTTAGCTTATAAAAATGACTCTTGGCAAGTCATTAAATGAAGTGGTTTCTGCATTCACCATCTTATTTGAACATTTGCATTGTGTATTCCAAAGAAAGACTGGTCAACATGGTCGGTCTCCTCGGTCAAGTTATCATGTCACTCTCATTTTCTATTGTTTCAGGCAAATACTAATTTCATTGAGGGTCATTATAAAGCTTTGGAGACATGTTTTTATGGAAGTCCCCATTTGTGTACTTTTTCTTTTTGCTGATGATTAGTTTGTTGTGAGGAACACTGGTGGTATTTGTACTAGACCAGCACAATGCTGTTATTGTCCGTCTCGCTCCATTAGTTCTTGTGATGGAAGGTTTGCTTGGTGTAGAGTCATTTGCTTCTTGACACTTTGACGACTGAAGTTTTTTCTTCCTGGTGATTCTTTCTTTGTCTTTTTTCTTGCAATCTGTGTTTTTGTTTTGTTTTGATGTTTAATTTATCATTTGCATATCTAAGGGACCAGTTTTGAAGCCTTCCCTTTTGTTGCCTCTTGTTCTGACCTGTATCTCTGCTATGATACTTGTGGACCTAACTAAATTGTAACAAATGTTCTGGCTTGCTGTCGTTGTGTCATGTGTGCATTGACTGCACTGGTCTTGATTTTGTAGCAAAATCAGACTTATTAATGTCAAGTTATACCTCTTATTTACTGGTTTGCTTTGTCTGTGAGCCGAACAGAATCTGTTAACCAATCTCCGTGCTCTTTAAGAGGCAGACCTTTTCACATCTTGGAACAAACTTTTTAATATTCGTGGGTGAGGATAATGTGCATGTGCTTGACATGAAGGGTATTTGTAGGTTATACCCATCACACATTCCTTTCAGGACCTGTTTTCCATCAAAGAAAATACTTTTATATGGTGTCTATACTGAACATCTGCTTCACATCGCAGGGGTTGTTGACTTTCAAGGACTTTTTACCTACTTACGTAACAATTACAGTTAGACTTTTCACTTTTGAAAGTAGTAACTAGTCCATCTCTAGAAAATTTGATTCATTTATGTGATTTTCAAAGCTTTTGATGGTTCTGCTCATGGCCATGGTGATAAGTGAATTTAGATTTTTAGTTTGTTCCAGTTTTCTCTGTGTGAGAGAGAGTGGTTCTTACAATATGATAAATTATTATTTCTTTGTTGTTAGTTAAAGATCTGTGATAAACATAAAGATCATTGAAAGCAAAGAGAAATTGGAGTGAATGTGCAAGAATGTGTGTCAATGTGTGAATGAAAAAGTGTGTTTTGAAGATATATTTTTATCGGAGCATATAAATAATAATGAAATGTTAATGCTTTCTTTCTTGCCTCCTCAAGTCATGGTTTGTCATAGGGAATTATTATTTTCTTGAGTGCCTGAGGAGAGTCATTTAAGGAAGGTACATGTAAATTCAATTGAAAGAAGTTCTTTTAATTTTTGTTTGACCAGATTGTTGGCAAATTTGACAGAAAATAATCCTTTATGCCAATTCTGTTAAGAAAGGAAATGAACAATTTTGTTATCTGTTATCGAGCTGTCATGTTAGCTTCTTGTGCTTTAACTGCGACTTTGTATATTTGTTTGAATATAATTGTATCCCTTAGTTACTGTGTATAATGTACAGTTTGATCAATACAGTGTTATTTTAAAACTGAAAACTGCCATCTTTTTTCTCCATTTCTTACACAATCGCAATCACCGGTAATTTCAAATAAAAATAGACACCTAATTATTTTTAAATCCAGTTGTATTGTGCCTTTGTACAAATTATGTTATGAAAATGATGCTCCCATTAGGCAATCATACCAACTCTTCCAAACTGCACCCACTGAGTTTGTGAATTGTTGCATGATGGCCTATTGACAAGCTTTACAAACTTACTTAAAATATAAATTTAAATATCTTAATACTGGCAAGGTAACATGCCTTGTCAATGTTATAAACAACTCTTTGGCAGATCTATGGTGTAGATGACCTACGTATCTAGAGAATATATGCCCGTTTTACGCGGGCGAAAAAATGGTATTTCTTGCAAAACCAGTCAATAGAATTTCAAGTTGCTTTAAAAAAAATATTAATAAAATTGGTGCATGTAGACAAAAATTAGCAAAATCTCTTGAATCTTGCAACATTTGCTTCCAATTAAAAACAGCTTCGTTGTTTTCGTGGATTGCAGTCATTTTTTGGTTTTTGTACTCCATGACCCCGTTGTTGTAGCTACCCTAAATGACTAGATTAACCTGCTTCCACACTTTGTTCGCTGATGGATACACTGTCAGTCGCCAGAGCCTTTCTCCGAATTCTACCAAGTAAAGAAAAGAAAATTGAGTTATCACACAGCACGAAGAGGAAAAGTAATCCCACTTGGAGGGGACTCGAACCCCGGCCGCAGGGACTGACCGCAGGCAGAGCCTGGGCTCTGCTGCAACTCTAGTTGGTCTTCTTGGGGTCCTTGTTCTCGTCCTTGCTGGGGCCGCGGCCCAGGACCTTGGCCAGCGAGTCCCAGATACCGCCCATGAACAAGGCGCAGAACAGATTCTCGAACGGCACGAACGGGTCGTGGATGCCCAGCAGGATGGAGGACAGCTGCAACAGTAGGCGGAACTGTGTCTCTCTCTGTCTCTCTCGCACTCCTGGTCGTTTCGCACGGGTGGGAGAGAGACAGCGATAGAACGAACGCTCGGGGCGAAGCGCCCTCTACGCCCGCCAAGTCTAATGTAGGCAGTACCGCAACGCTCGAGTGCATTTACCCTTGGGCTTCTCTCTCACCTTGAAGTAGACGAAGAAGATGACGATGCCGAAGTACACGAGGGCGTGCGGCGCCGAGATGAGATCGGTCTTCTTGTCCAGGACGAAGATGATGGACGCCACGATGCAGGCCTTGGTGGGGCTGCAACAGGGGAGGGAGGCGTGTACAGTGACGGGTGGGCCAACCCGTTGACAGCGTCGCGTTGCAGTTGGCACTTGGCACTCACAAGCTGGGCTGCATGAACTCCATGGCGGTGGGGGTCCAGACACCGCGGATCAGTCTCTCTAGCAGTTTGGTGAATCCCGCGCCGTTACCTGGGCAGAGGCGGACGGTTAGAGAGCCGTAGAGAGACGCGGTGGGGGCCTCTCCACCAGTCAAATGGGGCTGCACGCAAATACACACCTTTTAAGGTTCCGATGAGAATCATAATGATGTAGGCGTTGGGGTAGAGCTTCGCGGCGTGGGTCACACCGTCGTAAACTTTTTTACACCTGACAGCGGAAAAAAAGAGGCATTCCGTGACAACAACAAAAATGCATAAAACAAGAACATAAAAGCAGAAAGCTGGGGTTACGAGGCACAAACTGTCGTACCTATAGACCTCCTTCATTCCGGAACAGACTATCTTAACGGGCAGGAACTTGGCGGCCTTGTAGCCGATGTCGAAGGGCGTGTAGAAGACGAGATACCACACGATGGTGGCGACGGCGAGCTGTGGAGTGTTCTTGAGCGGGGCCAGGATGGGCTCGCCGAGGAGTCCGTTGCAGAGCATGCCGCCCGCGAAGATGACCAGCATGGTGGACAGCCAGCAGGACAGGGGGTGCTTCCTGGAGAAGGCGTGCGCGCCTGGGGAAGGGGACATCAAAACCAACGAAATGAGTGACTTGAAAAAACAATCAGAAAAAGTGACCAACTTTGGTCAGGCAGTGCTGGGACGAGTAGGGGAAGCACCAGCGGGCCGGGGATCGGATCGGGGCTTCCGCATTCCGGTCGCTGGCGGCTTCCCAGACATCAACGGGAAAAATAGGGGAGGCGGCAACCGGGTTGTTAGCCGCTTTGCGCCACAGAGGGTAGCGGGTACCGGGGCGCGAACGAAGAGTCCTCTCACTGTCCACCGCCCCTGCGGCGTGAGGCCGGCACCCACAGAGTCAATAAATTAATTAATTGCTTAATTAATTTCTTAATTAACAGAGTAAGGTGCCGTGAACCCCTCACGTGTGTCCACCCCAGGTTGGCCCTCGCCCGGTGGTAGTAACACATGGCACGCCCCGCTCCGCCCCGCCCCGCCCCACCACGACGCGCTCTCTGGGAATTAAATTTAGAAGAAAGCTCAGTGGGCGCGCGAGGAGCGCCTAGGGCGGGCTGGCCGGCTGTGATGGCGCGGCGGCCGCAGAGCCGCCCAGCGCGCGCCCCTGCCGTCGGGGAAGTCCGTCGTCCTGGAGTCCGGCCGGAAGTGTTATTCGGACTTCCGGTCAAATCGACTGCCTGGCTGAGCTGCCAGTCGGAAGGTTCACCACAGGAGGTTCGCGAAGAAATTCCACTGGCCTTTCTCCCCCTTGTCTCCCTCCCTCCCTCCCTCCCTCCCTCCCTCCCTCCCTCTCTCTCTCTCTCTCTCTCTCTCTCTCTCTCTCTCTCTCTCTCTCTCTCTCTCTCTCTCTCTCTCTCTCTCTCTCTCTCTCTCTCTCTCTCTCTCTCTCTCTCTCTCTCTCCCTCCCCCGTTCTAGCCAGACACCCACTCTAGGCCCCATGTGTCGCGTGTTCGGGGCAGAACCCTTTGCGCACCCATCGCATTGATCACCAGATTCGATTCGACTCATTGTCGTGCCCGATGCCGAACACGATCTCTCCCCTTCTCCCTCGCACACGCCCCCTTTTCCTGCTTAAACGTAAAACTGACCCCAAAACAAGTGCGGCGTCATGGTTTCAAAACGAATGACAGTCAAAAATGAATTGACTCGCCTGGCTTGGCCGTAATCTCGGCCGGTCCTAATCTCCGCTGAACGGACAGGCACTCGCAGACCTCTCGCAACGATCAACTGGATGAGGTCCGCAGAACAGCTCTCTCTCTCTCTCACACTCTCTCGCTCGGAGAATCAAAAACAACAACAAAACAGACTATTTAACTTTTTGGGGGGGAAACCTTCTTTCTAAACCAGCCAGGCTCCGGCTTCTTATCTCATACGCACTACGTCAGTGCATGCACTCCGTACTGTCTGTCTGTCTGTCTGTCTGTCTGTCTGTCTGTCTGTCTGTCTGTCTGTCTGTCTGAGGGGCTGTTTTACAGTCCGCTGCGTCGCGCTATCGCGCACACACCACCCGCCCTTCGCGGAGGCTGGGCGGGCGGAAGGCGGCGGAGCCATCCGCGGGAAGTCAGGCAGGCAGGCAGGCAGGCAGGCAGGCAGGCAGGCAGGCAGGCAGGCAGGCAGGCAGGCAGGCAGACAGGGCGTAGCGATAGCCGGCGATGCGCTTGGTCGCCCTGTTGCCTTGACACGATGGACACGGTGACAGGTGAGTGAGGCCGCGATCGACTTCTAATGCACCTTCAGTGCTCGCTTTGCTTCTTCTATCGGGATAAAACCGGCGGCTGTTTAGGTCGGTCAAAAATGCGAATATTTTTAATCAATTTTTTAATATTCAACATTTTTATTAAGGTCGGTCAAAAATACGTCAGTCTAATTTTTGTCGGTCTACTTAAGGTAGGTAGACCCGTTTAGTTGTGTGATTTCCCCCCATCCCCTTTTTTTTCTTTTGCAAGCTGGTTAGGCCCAAGTACTGGCGGCATTGTATCCGGAATCGATATAGTAGTTTGTATTGAGCGGCGCGTGGAGGCGCGGCCGGCCACCCCCGGACAGCCTTTTTGAAATGGCTCACGCATCGGAGGGCGGGCAGCGCGTTAGGCACGCGGCGTACACTGACAAAATAGAGAGAATCGAAATTCTTTCACGCCCTTTCAGAGCAATAGGTTGCCGAAAAATTTGGATAGTTAGCGGTCCCGAACACTCTCCAGCTGCAACTCTTAACCTCTGAGTCACTGGGACACGATGCCGCTAGTTGTGCCACCGAAGGTCGTGTGGGACTCCCAGTGGGAGGATCATGTTCAATCCTTTTTGGCGTTGAATTTTGAGTGCGACGCGGCCTGCTTCACGCCAGCTCCAACGCCCCCTCCGTTCCCGCGCTGCGCTCCCATTGGCTGCCGCGCCGCCCAGCCGCTGGGAACCACGTGGCCTCGCGCTGCCAGCGGCTGGAGCTGGCGGCGGTCCAGGGCCTGGCCTGGACTCCAGGCCGCACCGCGCCAGGACGCCGCCGGCGACGACGGCGTCCTCGCGGTCCTCCTTGAACTGCACTCGTGCAGCGCGACGCCGGCGCGGCGCCGAGGCACCCAGGATGCAGCATGATGCAAGCACGCGCGCTGCGCCGCCGGCCGGCCTTTCGTCGACGGCCACGTGCTGGTGGAGGCCGTTGGTCCTGCCCCGAAGGGCGTTGGAGGTGCCCAGGCACTGCTTCTGCGCGGCGCGGCTCACAGCGCGCGGCACGGCACTAGGGCCCGGCGTCGTGGCGCGTCGCTCTCGGGTAAAAATAAACCGGCCGGCCGCCGCCGGCCGCCGCCAGCCGCCGCCAGCCGCCCAGACAGCCTGGGCCTGGCCGCCGCCATCCTCCTCCTCGTCCTCCCCGGCCTCGGCCTTACCTGGGCCCAGGTCCTCGCGCACGTGCAGCGCACAGAGCACGCTGTGCGCGATGTCGAAGTACGGGAACATCTTGAGCTTGGTGACCTGGTTGGCCAGGTCCAGGAAGGCCTCGGGGTCCATGGTGGCGGTGCTGCCGGCGCGGCGCGGTCAGGATCACGACGGCCCTGCTCTGCCTCAAGCTGGCCGGTGGGCTGACGGGGAGCCTCGCCGGGCGCCTCTGTTCGCGACTCGACCGGACCTCCTCGTCGTCGTCCTCGTCCACAGGCCTCGCCAAGCACACTGCCGCGCCGCCGCCGCTGCAGCAGCAGCTGCAGCCCAGGGGCCCGCCAGTGGCCTTCCCCCACCGCCGCGGCGCCCCCCTCTGCCCCCACCCCCTCCCCGACGACGCGCCCGGCCCGTCGCCGCGCCGCCCGGCGTCGCCGCCACCCGCACACCGCCGTCTGGGAGCTCCTGGACTGGAGCACCTGCTGCACCAAGTCACCAACCCACTGGAGAATGCGGAGAGCAATCCATTGGTGGGGTCACACGTTCGGTTCGAGTCCCGTTTAGTGCCTCTGGAGCTCAAAACGCGTCTGGAGTTTTGGCCGCCTGCGCGATCGTCTGGTCTTCTGTGCGCCGTGGCCGTTGATGAACTGTCTGTGAGGGAGATGTCATGTCACTGAAGGGCCTGGCGAAGTTTCCACCGCATCACCGACCTCACATGACTCCGTTCCCGCAAAAGCGCCTCGCCGGTTATTTTACACCGGCATCCGCGAGTTGCGTGTCCTGCGTCCTGAAAAGCAGCAGCAGCAACAACAACAACAACAACAACAACAACAACAACAACAACAAAAAAAAAAAACGCCTGCAAAAACAATAACGACTAACACGGCACCAAACGGTGTGATTCCGCCAAAGGCCGTAGTCAGGCGAGCAGCGTCGGCGCGAGCACAGTGGACCGGCACCACGCCGACATGGAGTCCTGCAAAGTGGAGGTACGCCAACGGGCTGAGTCTCTCGCTCTGATCCCCCACCCCGCAGGTACCCGTCGCCAGTGGCGGATCCAGTAGGATCCAGAGCCTGTCTGGGGTCAAAGTAGCACTTTTTGCCTACGCAGGTAAGCAAAGTGTGGCTTTTTGCCTACCCCCCAGGCGGCTATCTAGTGGCCAATTTGCCGTTCTCCCGGACTGCTGTCCAGTATGAAAAAAGGGAAAGGGTCGGGTATTCCCCTGACCTCCCCCCCTAAATCCACCACTTTTTTTTTGCCCGCTTATGAGGCGACACCTCCACTGCAAGTGCTGTCCTAATGGCGTGACGGCGCAAACGTGGCAGCTAGATGCCAATCAAGGCTGCCATGTTGGAATAGTCCCCCGTCGGCCAGCAACGACCGGCTAGATTCAGCTCAATTTATCAACCTCTTTAACCAAAGAGATGGATTAATTAAAACCCTCCCGGCGTCTAAAAGCAGACACGCCATGCCAATTTCGACCACGTGGGTTAGGCTGTCAGTGCCTTAAGGAGGGAATATGCGTAAGGGAATAATAAGCCCTGCGGCCAGCGAACTGATTCCGAGCGCCCGTTTCATCGCTCTGTCTCTCTCCCTCGTCCTCATCCCAGCACTGCAGATGATGCACTTGCGGTGCAGCAGCGCTGCAGGCCGACCAACGACAATCTATCGATCGCCGCGACCCACTTTGAAGGCAACGCGGCAAGGCAGGGCTGCCAACCCGCGGGGGAAGGCAGCAGAGCAGCAGACGCCAGGAGTCGTGCATCCTTCTTGGTCCCGCGGAGGGGCGGTGGCGGTGGCGAGGGGGGCGGAGGGGCGGCGTCTTGCGGAGGCACCTGGTGGCGGGTCTGGTGGGTCTGGTCTGGCCTGGCGGCTCTAGTCCCCTCTGCGAACAGCTGAGCGATGCTTCGTGGTGTGTCCGAGTGACGTCTGGGCGACTCGCGTTAAGGCCAAGGCGTCGTCGGCGGGACAGGACAGGACAGGCGGGTCGAAGGGCCGGCCGAGAGGGAGGGAGGCAGTCACAGGGGCCGGGCTTATCTGTCCCGCATGAGTTCCTGAGACACGACACGAAGGAGGACCCACCCGGCCGAGACATGTCCCCGACTCCGCCAGGATCGGTAATTGGCTTGTGTTCTTTTGATGCAGTTGTTCTGTAAGGAGTGTCACTGTTTTTCGCACCACTTAGCGCCTTTCATGCTATGTCAGCATGACAACCGGTGCTGTGAGTCAGGATGTAAATAAACTTCATAACCTCAAGGGGGCTTCCAAAGTAGATCAATCTCTTAGAAGTGGGAAGATTTGATGTTTCTGGTGTAGTTCACTGTTTGATGGTTTTGTTTCTGATTGAATAGCATGTTCTAGTTGTGTCACTGCTTGTGTTTAATTTAATTACGTTATGTTTTTAAGTTCTGATTCCTTGTATTATCCGCCTGAGTCCTACAAATTACTGATGTCAATCGTGTTTTGATTGTTTTCAGGACCGTCGTGGTATCAGGCACCGAGCAAAGGGCAAAGAATCTGCTGAATATCTGCCAAATCCCCATGGAGATGGCAAGGGCCAATCAAAGTTTGTTCTGCCTACTCCAACACTCCACCTTATTTTCTTCCTCCTTGGTTTGGCAGTTGTTTTCGCAATTATTGTGTATGTCGAAAAACAGCTCCCAACCCCCTTGATGATTGAGGATGAAGCAGACAATCCAGGAAAATTTATTGCTGAACGAGCAAAGAATACATTAGTTAACTTAACCAACATCGGTCCCAGAGTGACTGGAAGTTATGAAAATGAAGTCGTGGCTGTGAATTTCCTCAAGACAACAATTGAATCCATAATTGAGCAAGCAAAACCAATACACAAAATACAACTTGACTTTCAAAAAATTAGTGGATCTTTTCCACTTACTTTCCTTGATGGAATGACACATGTCTACCACGATGTACAGAATGTTGTAGTCAAGATTGGGTCCCAGAAAGAGTCTGCTCACAGTATTCTCATGAACTGCCATTTTGATACTGTCAGTGATAGTCCTGGTAAGAAAGAACTTACCAAATACAATTTCCTGCCTCTCTCTTTTCAGCTTTAATTCTTATTTCCCACTTGATCATTTGTTCAATTCAGGTGGAAGTGATGACGGAGCTAGTTGCGCAGTTATGCTTGAAATTTTGAGACTCTTTTCAAGATCCAGCAAGCCTCTAAGACACAATCTTGTTTTGCTGTTCAATGGAGCCGAAGAAAACTTCATGCAGGTCATTCATTCATATATTTGACCTAAGGTTACTTGTCTGTCACCAAATGATAAATAATTGTTGTTTTTGACTGTAGGCATCCCATGGATTTATCACCAAACATAAATGGGCCAAAGAAATTCGGGCTGTGGTAAACCTTGAGTCTTGTGGAGCCGGAGGGCGAGAGGTCATGTTTCAATCCGGCCCAAACCACCCTTGGCTCATGAGGGTGTGTACCTGTCCTTCCTCTTTTTATTAATGTTTAAAATAATATTTTCTAAAATGAAATTGAATTTTATTTTTTAATAGATTTATTCACAAACCGTTGGGTATCCATTTGCATCATCATTAGCACAAGAAATTTTCCAAAGTGGTTTTATACCGGGCGATACAGATTACAGAATTTTCCGAGACTTTGGTGGTGTGCCAGGTGAGATTGCTCCTCCAATTCTTTCATAGCTGTGTTAAAACCTGCAAATCTCTTACCCACAATTTCTCTGCAGGGCTGGATTTTGCATGGTATCTCAATGGCTATGTGTACCACACAAAGAATGACAACGCAGCACATGTCCCTTTGGGCTCCCTCCAAAGGACTGGAGATAATATGGTTGCCCTTGTAACGGGACTTGTGTCTGCTGATGAGTTGACCAATACAGCACAGTTTAAAGAAGGGAGAATAGTCTTTTTTGACGTTCTAGGGGCATTTATCATGTTTTGGTCAATTTTTGCGGGTGATATTGTTAATATTGTCACTCTCCTGCTCTCTGCATACTCCATGTCATTAAACATGAAGGAAGCTATCAACAGAGGTTGGTGTCATTCACTAAATGTCAGCAATTTTTTTCTTTGCATAAACTGGTTTAAATGTATCCTTTTCTGTTTTCAGGACTATCAAAGAAGCAATATTTGAGGCAGTTGATCTCCTGCGCTGGAGTAGTGCTACAGTCCTGGTTATTGGCACTCTTTTCAGCAGTTGCCATTGCTCTCACTTTGACTGCCTTGGGTCTCAGCATGAGCTGGTACGCAAGGCCTGTTTGGATTCTTTTCCTGTACGTGTTACCTGCATTGTTTGTCCCGATGATGTTCCTCATGTACAAATCTCAGCAACAACGCAAGGTGAGCAGCGTTTTGATATTTTTGACTTTAAGTTACTCTGTACATTGGTTTGAACGTTATTATAATAGATTTCTATTTACTCCAGACTGTTGTTTCTCCATGGACGTTATTTCAACTTTATTACGATGGATACCAGCTGGTGTGGTCAATCATACTTCTACTGTCGACCCTGAGTCGTATTCAGTCTGCCTTCATCCCGCTTTTCTGGGTGGTGTTCCCCTCTGTGGGAAATCTCATTCGACTGAAAATTTTCCATCATTGGCGAGGTGAACTACTGATTCTTGAGCCAATGAAATCGTGGTGCCAAAGCTGGCTTTTTCCTGTGTTGTTTTTCTAATGTTCTTTCGATCTGCTTTGTTCAGACTGGAAATGGCTGCTGCTACATGCAACTATGCTGTTCTTACCATTCGTCCAATGTGCATACATGACTCTTAATGCCGTTCAGCTGTTCATTCCTATTATGGGACGAACTGGAGCTGCAAATAATGGAGAGCTAATTCTTTCTGTCCTTTGTGCTGTAATGTTTAGTTTACTTTTCAGCTATATCGTAAGTATATCTGTCTACATTAACGGATAGAAAACTAGAAGTGTGAAGTGTTTGACAAAATAGCTTTATCGATCTTTGTTTTGTTTTTATTCCTTAGATTCCAATGATTCTCCTGGTTAGGAACCCAAGAAAGGTACTTTCCCTTTTAGTTTGCATATTTGTTGGATCTCTTGGAGCCCTTATGTTTTCGCCATTAGGCTTTCCGTACTCTGGTGATCCAGCAGGCCTGGCTCAGCAAAGATTTGCAATACTGGTGAGAACTGTTCAATCCTTGAAAGTCAAAGCTAAAAAATAATTTGCTTTATGTGTAATTCAATTTTTCACTTTTCATTTTTTTTTTTAAATTTTTTTTTATTACTTGTAGCATGCTGAGAGGTCATTCCACAACATCAATGGTGACTTAACTCATCGGGAGTCTGGGTTTTGGATTGTCGATTTGGATGTCAACAGTCCCTCTACTCTGAAAGGAATTGTGCCTGAATTCGACAATGCTGTGCCGGTCACAAAGGACTGTGAGACCTACTTGTACTGTGGGATGCCTTACTTTATTCCCATTCTCTCTTTTATTTGGTGAGTTACACTTTCGGGTCTGGTTTTGTTATCTTAATTTATCAATTCATGAATCTTGCCTCGTAACATCTTTTCCTTTGACAGGAAAACCCATTGGATTAAAGGGCCAGAAATAGATGTCCCTGTAAATACTACATTCCAGCTGTTGTCTAGAAAGGCTGTGTCACAGTCCGTCCAAAGATTAACTTTTAATGTTACTGGCCCAGATCACATGGGCCTTATGGTGTCACCAGTGAAAGAAATTGAATTACTTCGATGGAGTATTCTTGACGAGCCACCTTTGGCTGGTCCCAAGTGGAATGGCAGGGAAACGTACTTTGTCTACTATTCCTACGCTGATAAACCCAAGCCTTGGGTCTTTTCACTTGACTTCAGGGTATGATTTTGTCATATGTCCACTCATTAGTGGTGGGTTGTTTGGACCTTTTATAAATGTAATTGCCACTCTCTTTCATCATGATTCTAGGTTCCGGATGGCTGGAACAAAGCTGTTGCAGATATTGCTTTGACCAGCCACTTTGTTCACGGTCCACATCAACAGTCCAAGCCGTTCAAGAAGATGGTGGAGCAATTTCCAGCTTGGACTACAGTCACTGGGTGGCAAGCAACTTACAAGTCATTTACAGTTTAGTGCCATTTATTGCTCACAGTGTATGATTTAGATGGATCATATCTCATACAACTCATTTAAAATTTTATTTTCAATTAAATTTTTGAAAGCTTTGCTTTTTGCTCCAGGGTGTTGATACTTAGTTATGTTTCTCTAATGCAAATCTGCATTACTCAAATGCATTTGTGGAAATCTTTTCGCTATCATTGGTCCAAGGTGTACTATTATTTCTTCTCTCTATATTCGAGTCAGTGAAGTCTGACTGCAGCAATTGTAGCTAAACCTCTAGGTTTTGCTCTAGACTGCCTACTGTCTGCATATCTGGTTTTGGTTGCCACCTGCCTACATTAAGTACTAGGTGAAAAATATTGTTACTGTGGTGATTACCATCTATTATTATATCTGTGATAGCAGTTATTCACTCGCAATCGTTAACTGGAGGAGCTGTTGTGACATAACTTCCTTTAGGGTTCTCTTGCTCTATAAACAGTTGACCGTTCGAATGTGGCCTAAGTGTTCAATAATTCCCTCAAATGTGTCAATGTATATCAAATGTCGTGAAATCTTCCGTCGTCATTTTACACTTAATTAATTTTTTACTTGTACAGTCTTTTTGTTTTTGTTGAATCAATTGAAAATTTATCCATTCTCCAAAATATTGTAGAAAGGATTTGTTGCATTTTGTTAGATGTAATGTTTCTTTCCTGAGATTACCGAGCAGCTTGTGAAATTTTATTCTAGAGGCCATTTAAGTTTAAAGACGTAAAGGTTTCATAAACCTCATTTGTACTTAGCAATTTCATTATCCAAAAATATATTTAGTTTTGCAGTTTAGACATTCCTGTCTTTTTAGTTTAGCTGAAGTTAAAAAGTTTGGGAAATATGTTGTCTTCTGAATTAAATCCATTCGCTGTTCATTGGTATGGTTTGGACTTTTCCTTTCCCATTTTTATTATTAGTGAAGTAATGTTTGACATGCCTCTGTGCCCTCTCTGTTTCAAGAGTTAACAAAACATTATTACATCAGAACTTTTTGGTCCTATATACTTTTATGTACTAGTCTTATAATTTCTGTGTTATTTAGCTTTATTCAATGCCTAAACTATTATTTATCACAGGCTTGGTCTTAAATATTTTCTGGGAAAAGAAAAAAAAAGCATAAGTTTTGCTGTAGTAAAAAAATTTATGTAAGCAATTTCCCAGTGTGCACAATTTGTTAAGACTGGTTGAAATCAAGTTGTCATTTCTTGAATGCAGAATACTATGTGATCATTGTTTGTATTTTGCATGATAATTTTGGACGTCAGTGTTTATGGTGATGCTAGAATTAAGACATAAGTACAAACATGGGTATGATCTACCTTTCATAATATATCTGTTTAATATTCTGACCACAGTTGGTATGGAAAGCCATGTCAGTGGCTCTGTCGGAAAAAAATAACAACACCACCACGCACACCAAACTGGCCTGTTGTGTTGTGTTAGTCCTGGAATTATTTTGCTCTTGTAAAATAGCATGTTTAGTATGTACCTGTAATGGTGTCTTTATGGCTATGTTCATTTTATACATCCCTGTTCCAGCTCAATTATAATTATTTTAATGGGTAAATTATAGCTATCAGGAAAAGATGCTATAAAGTGCCTTAATATCAAAGTATTTTTACTGCTCTGTAGCATTTAAGAGTTAAGACTAGTGATTTAGTCAGGGTTCTTGTTTTATTGTTCCAACTTGAAATGGGATGTAGAATATGAACAGTTACTCTCAAGATCAAATTTTGTGATCTTCCTTTAGGAATGTGGGTTTTACAGTTGGAGTCATGAGAAGGAAAATTAATTGTGATATATCAGTGTGTTGAAGTAGAGCACAAATGCCATCTCATGATGAACTCCTTTGTGACCTTATCACTGGACACATTCTTTAAGTTACAGCGCTTTTCAAAAGTAATGCTGTATTGCAGCAGTAGGTTTGTCTCTTATAATTATTTATGAGTATTTACAGGCACCATTTGCTTCCCTCGAGAGATTCTAATCTGAGGAATGACAGGGTTTAAATTTTAAATCCTTTATTTGAAACAATGTATTTGACTTTGAAAATTTCTTGCTGTATTCAACAGTCGTCATGGATTAGTTATTCGTGAAATACTTGTCATAATACTTTTAGGCAGAAACAGTGCAATTGAATAAATTATAAAATAACCATGAGGAGGAGGATTTTGAGCCCACTCAAGCACAGAGCTTGCATGAAGGTTGAGTAGATTTCATCTACTTGCAATGTATTGTCTTGAAGCATCTTATTTGTCATTATCCTCTTGTATCATGCAGCTTTTATGTGATAATTTTTTTTTCATTATGGAAAGGTCAAATAAATTGAATTGAAATGTTTGCGGCATTTTGTTTTCTTTGGGGGAGAATGGGGAGGAGGAGCATCTGGAGTTGCCTGGCAACCGCGGAAGCACTTTGCTTCAAAGGAACATGGCGGCTGGCCGGTGTTTACCACACTTTATCATGTTTTGAACCCACTTTTTTTTTTCTTTCAAAATTCCTCCGTGCTCATTTCAAACATTAGTTAGTTCGGTGCTCGTGGCGCGGGCCGCGCGGGCCATGGTGGTGGAGGTGGTGAGGTGTAACGCGTCGGGGCGGGGTCTCATCTGGGCCGGGTAGTGACAGGTACGTCTGGCCCACCGTGTCGACCTTGTTGTGGAGTGGATTGAATGAAACGTCCATCCATAACGTAACGATGGATTTGAGGACGATCCTGCACCCCACCCTCTGCACCGGTAACGTGGCTGAAATAATTATTAGAACGCAAACATGGCAGGACTTTCTCCGCAAGTGGCGTCATTCCGTCCTCGTCCACCACAGCGCTCGCCGTCGCCGCCCCTCGTCGAAGCAGGACGCGGACATGTCTCGACCGGAGGCCGGAAGTAGCGCCACCCATCCGGACTCGGAGGACGGACCGGAAACAGGGAAAGACACTGGACCGGAAGTGGCGCCGGAAGCGAACGCGGCCGACCATGACGCCCCGCAGGCCTCGGACATGTCGAACGGCCCCGACCACACCGCCGTGGTGAGACAGCGGACGCACAGTGGGCCGCTGGAGACGGCCAGAGCTCCACACGCGTTTTGAGCTCCAGAGTCGCAAAACAGGACTCAAACCGAACGTGTGACCCCACCAACGGATTGCTCTCCGAAAGATGAGTCCATTGGTGGGGTCACACGTTCGGTTCGAGTCCCATGTAGCGCTCAACACGCGTCTATAGTTTTGGCCCCCTCCTGGTCCACTGTGAGACGGCTTTCGACAGTCGTTCAAGCGGCCAAGCTCAATCGCCTTTTTGCCCCCATTCCGGCCCTTGGCGGCGCGCTCAGTCCATGCCTGTTTCCGGAAGGAGGTGGAGACGACCCCGGAGACGACCCCGGAGATGACCCCGGAGACAGCCGTCGGGGTGGAAGCCGCGACGCCGCCTCCGCATGTCGCACCGCCAGGCGTAGAGGGGCTGCTGCGCCCCCCCGAGCAGTCCCCCGGGCCGAGCGGCGCCAGCCTCATGCCCTTGTCCACCAGCAGCATCCACTCGGGCATCGCGTCGGTGGAGCTCATGGACGTGGTGACCACGGGCAGGACCAGGGTGCCCGAGGACCTGCTGCCGCCGCGATCGGTAAGCCAGGCAGAGAAGGAGAGAGAGAGAGAGAGAGGGAGAGAGAGAGAGAGAGAGAGAGAGAGAGAGAGAGAGAGAGAGAGAGAGAGAGAGAGAGAGAGAGAGAGAGAGAGAGAGAGAGAGAGAGAGAGAGAGAGACAGAGACAGAGAGAATCAGACAGACAGACAGACAGACAGACAGACAGACAGACAGACAGACCAACCGACAGACAGACAGACACCCTGTATATTTCGTGGCGGGTCAGGAGCGGGTCGCTCTTATTTTCTCGATGACCGAAGCAATTTGAACTGCGGCCCCGGCCGGCAGGCGTTGGCGGTGCACTCCACCATCTCCTTCGAGGTCGTGGAGGACATCCAAGTAGCCCACCCGGCCCTGAGGCAGACGGGGCCTGACCCCGGCGCGGCGTCGCCAGTGGTGAGTCGCTTTGAAGCTCGTCCACGAGTGCGGCATCGTCTACGGCCAGTGGCGGCCGAGTGGCACTGTTCGCCTGCTGACACGGCCGACTGGCTCGCAGGCGTCGTCGGCGCCGCCCGGCCGGCCTTCGCTCTCGGCTGGCCTCTCGTCCCTGTTCCGCGTCGCAGACGTCCCCGATGACGTCCCCGATGACGTCCCCGATGACGTCCCCCATGACGTCACCCATGACGTCACCGATGACGCCCCCTCCGCCGCCCCGTCCTCCGTGCGCGGCCCCGGCGTCCCCGACGACGCCGACCTGCCGCCGTCGCCCCCGGTAGAGGACGCCCCCTCCGAGTGCCCGTCCACGCCGTGCCAGGTGCGCCGGGCAGCTCAGTGGGCCAGAAGACCGGCGGACTCGAATTGAACGTGTGACCCCACCAATGGACTCCTCGCTCGGAGAGCAATCCATTGGTGGGGTCACTCGGTCAGTTCGAGTCCCTTTTAGCGACTCTGGAGGTCAAAGCCCGTTCGGGTCTTGTGGCCCACTGTGCGCTGCAGGGCTCCGAGATGCAGGAGGTGAAAGCGCCCACGTCGGACCGGAAGCTGTCCGTGTTCATCCCCACCACCGCCACCCCCTCCCTGCAGCAGGTGCACAGTAAAGCAGATGCTTCATCGCCTGTTTGGAGTGTACTGCCCTCGACGGGTGTTGAACCCCCGACCCGCGGCCGCGACAACTGCGAACAGGTGCCAGGCAGGGACGAGGATGACGACGACGGCAGCCTGGGGCCGCGGCCGGCGGGCGGCCCGTCCCCGAAGAGCCTGCTGTCGCCGTGCTCGCGGCGGTCCAGGGCGTCCCGGCGGGGGCTGTCCCAGGCCCTGAGCGCCTGCCTGCAGGAGAGCTTCAAGCAGCACTCCGACGATATCGACGCGCAGCCCTCCCCACTGTCCGTCCTGTCCCCCAACGCGTCCGACATCGACTGGAAGCTGTGGTGGGACCAGAGGCTGCAGCAGCTGGACCAGCGCGTCCGGCTGGAGGTGACCCCCCCCTTGCGCTGGCCCTGCCGAGCATGACGTCACATTTGTTATCATAGTGATTCTGTCGTGTTCGTCGTTTGAACGTGACAAGCCGCCCCCACCAGCTTTGAATTTAAAGAAAAAAAAGTCTTAAAAATGATGATGTGTTTGGCAGCGCGCGCACGCCGAGGCCAAGATGATGCGGGAGTGCTTGTCGGCGACGGCGTACAGCCTGGGGGCGCAGCTGCTACCCGACTCGCTCGGCCTCAAGAAGCCCAGGTCCACCGTGTCCATCGTGGTGAGTGAGCTGAGCACCCCGATGCCGTGCCGATGCGCTAACGGTGCACCAAAAAGAATTAAAACGAACAAAAAATTGTAGGGGTCTGACTTTGGCCCCAGAGCCGAAGTTGAGGTAACTTTGACTTACCCTGTGCAAGCCGCCTTGTCTGTACGGATCGGCTCTTAGGGCCGTCAAGTTCCAAGTGAGTAAAAGTTAACCAAAAACAAAAATCACAGTGTTCGGAATAGAACGTGTGACCCCACCAATGGACTGCTCTCCGAACGAGGAATCCATTGATGGACTCACACGTTCGATTCGAGTGCCATTTAGCGACTCTGTCGCTCAAAACGCGTCTAGTTTTTTTCCGCCTCAACGGTGTGCTGTCCCACTGTGCGCGCAGAGCGACCCGACCGTGGTCCCCGGGCATCGCGCGTCGTCCACGGCCACCTCCGCCGCGTCGCGCCGCGCGCTCCTCTCCGGTGACGCCGCCTCGCCGTCCAGGGCGTCGCGACGCGTCTCCTTCTCGGACTTCGGCTACTCGCTGAGCGCGCAGCCGCCCTCCTCGGCCCACACCAAGCCGCGCAGGTGGGCAGTGGGCCCCGCCACCGGCCGGCACAGTGGGCCGGAAGACCGGTGGAGTCGCTAAATGGGACTCGAACCGAACGTGTGACCCCACCAATGGATTCCCCGTTCGGGGGGCAATCCATTGGTGGAGTCACACGTTCGGTTCGAGTCCCATTTAGCGACTCCACCGGTCTTCCGGCCCACTGTGCGCCGCAAAGTGGCACTGTCCACATGAACTCGTGATGATGCACTGCGCGCGCAGAACGGGCGACCAGCGGCCCGTGGTCCTGGAGGAGCCGTCCTGCTACCTCCGCTTCCTGCGCCGCTCCGACCGCGCCAACTTCCGGCCCGCCTGGCGGCCTCAGCCCGACGACGTGCTAACGGACACCGCGGCCGACCAGGTGCGCCATCCACTGGTGGGAGGGTCACACGGTCGCGTCCCATTTAGCGAAGCTAGAGCTCGGGACGGCTCCTTCTGACCCACTGTGCTAGGACACGATGTTGTCCTCTCGCATGAATTTTCTTTCAACTCTCTCCACCGTGCCGTTGCAGAGGTCCCCGGCGTGGCCGCGCGCCCCGGAGGGCGTCGTGTCTTGAGGGGCTGGCCGCGCCCGCGCCTGCGCCGGCCGCTAGCGGACAAGACCACAGGTTAGAGAAAATTACCGGAAGGAGTGAACGTCCGCTAGCGGCCGGCTTTCGGAGAGCAAAAAATTTTAAAATTAAATAAATTTAAAAAAAATAAAATTGGGTCTATATCATTTGCCCTACCTTAAGTTGACCGAAAAAAACTAGACCTACCGATTTTTGACCGATCTGAATAAAGATAGAGTCGACTCTGGTTAGCTGACACGCTTTAACATTAAAAACATTAAAAATATTTGAAAAAATAAAAAATAAAAATAAAATGGGTACGGTATTTGAACCTCTGAACTGTGACTCCGCAGGTGGTGGCGGAGCTGTGCCAGTGGATGCAGCAGCTGAGCGCGCACGAGGAGCGCGACGACCAGGAGCCGCGCACCTCGCTCACGTGTGACGACGTCCGCAAGCTGTTCGACATCAACCTGGAGGGCCCCGCCGCCCGCGCGCTCGCCGTCAACGTCAAGGAGCTCGTGTGCGTGCCCAACACCATGGCCACCGACGCCCACGCCTACCGGGTCAGTCCCCATCCTCACCAAGTGGGGCTGGCTTCATTATACATACCCCTCTTTTGACCAATCTTTTGTATTCGGACCTTTTTTTCCCCCACAGATTTTTTAATGTACTTTAAAATGTTTTAATGTTTTTTTTTGTTTTTTTTGCGTGTGCAGCAGTCCAACCTGACCCGCGTGCGCCTGGCGGTGCGCGCGGACCTGCGCGCCGAGGGCCGGCCCCTGCGCACGCATGCCTTCGGACGCAGCATCCCCGTCGGGGACCCCGCCCACTGGCGGCCGCCCCGCAACAACACCCGGGACCGCTGGAGGCTGGACTTCGTGCCCGCGGAGCTGGCCTCCATGGAGGAGACCTTCGGGGGGGACATCACCCAGCTCAAGTGGGTAGCAGACCAGACGGCTAAATTCTGGACGCGTTTTGAGCTCCAGAGTCGCGAAATGGGACTCGAACCGAACGTGTGACCCCACCGATGGCTTCCTCGTTCGGAGAGCAATCCGTTGGTGGGATCACACGATCGGTTTGAGTGCATTTAGCGACTCTGGAGCTCAAAACGCAGCTAGAATTTTGTGAGTGATGAGATGCTTGTCTGCTGGCAGGGTGACGCGGGACTTCATCGAGTACCTGCGCGCCAAGAAGGCCCCGCTGCCGCCGTGCCTGCGAGGGCCCCGCGGTGGCCTCCTCAAGAGGGTGCACCACACGCCCACCACCGCGCCCACCACGCCCACCACCACCATGCCCACCATCATCACGACCACCACCTAGCGGGCAGTGCAGCCTAGAGGGGCTCTGAGATACTCTCCCTCTCTTCGCGTTTTCTCTCTCAGTCTTTCTTTTAGTCTCTCTCTGAGTCCGTCTCTGATTCTCTCTGAGTCTCTCTAATGCCACCGGACGCCCTCTGCGAGGTGGCCGACACACGCCCGGCCGCAGATGCGAAGCCTTACCACAGTCCCAACTGCCAGCCGCCACAACTAGAAAATAAACAGTAATAAAACTCCAACCTGCAAAAGTCTTTTTTTTTCTTTTTTATTTTTGCTGCACAGGTTTATTCTTTGGGCTCTCGTGCGAAGATGCGTTGCCGCGCTCCTATACTCGCAGTGTCGTGCATTATTCTGCGCACACTGCAAAAAAAGGCGGCAAGTGCAAAGCGGTTCGGTAACGTCTAGCCGCCCCTTTGCGCTCTGCCGACGTGGGAGAAGACGAGGAGTAGGGAAACGAAGCCATTGGCAGTGAATAATATAAAACAGGGAGCAAATAAATGATGCACAGCCTGTGTGTACTGAGAGAGAGAGAGAGAGAGAGAGAGAGAGAGAGAGAGAGAGAGAGAGAGAGAGAGAGAGAGAGAGAGAGAGAGAGACGGCACCCTCGGCAGCGCCTGGCGGCGCCCAGCGAACAAAATGAAAAGTAAATATTGGACGAACTAAACTTTGACGTGAATGGACCGCTTGAGCCGAGCCGCTCAGCAAGACGAAGTACAACACATTTCTTTCACCCTTTCTTTTCATTGCAAGTTCGATAGATAAGCGAGGCGCGGACAATCTTTTAATTCTCATCGCTGTCCGCAGACATTTTGGGCAATCCTCATTGCTGAGTCTGTTCCTTTTGTTCTACTCTCTCTGTTGGCTGATCCCTTCCGACCGTGCTGGTGTCCGCCATCTTGGATCAAGTCCTCGGTTAACGCGCACCCATCAGGTGACGGCCTGCATTGAAAACTAGCTGGCTGAAACTAGCATGTCATATATTTTTGTTGTCGTTGCTAATGTTGTTGATGTTGGACGCCAGCAATGCAGTCAGTGCATGCAGTCGCGCGAGCTGGGGGCAGCGGGGTAAAGGGGTGGGGAGGAGGGGGGGGAGGGTTGAGGTGCAGCAGGGCTTCGGTCGGTCCGTGTTCCATAAATTTATTCGCAGCGCGGGAGCAGGTCAGAGTTCAAAACAACCCCGTGCGGACTGAATATCTCCATGCTCCCTCTGTGGAGCGTGTCCGACCACCCCCTCCCCTCCCACACATATCATTAATCGTTGCATCACAAAGTTGTGTGTGTTGCAATTAGAAACGGACAAACAGCAACTATAAATAAAGGAGCCAGAGGTAAAAAAAAACCCAACAAAAACATCAACAGCCGCGGTTAATGGTAGGCCAGCCCATCGGACACGGCCGGACGTCCTAACTGAATTGGGCGCGCAATTTGGGTTCGGCAAACAAAAACAAAAACAACAAATCGAGACACATACCTACAGATTCATACCCCCGCCCCCTTTTCCTCCACTAGCGCCCCCCCTCCCCTCCCCTCCCCTCCCCTCCCCCCCCCCTTCCCCCAGACGGCGCGGCGTCCGATGCCAAACCGCACCAGCTCGCGCACCGCCAAGCAATGATTAAATTACAGGCCGTCAGGAATTTACGAATTACATGTACAGGTGTAATTGGATCTGCGGCTCCCTCGGGGGCAGGGGTGGGCAGGGGGAGGCGGGGGGGGGGGGAGGAGGACAGGGTAGATTGGGCCTCGAAATTGAATTGACTGCGCGGTGTTCGTACTACCAATGCGTCACGGAGACACGGAAAGAGTGGTGTGTGTGTGTGTGTGTGTGTGTGTGTGTGTGTGTGTGTCCCCACACACACAGGACAATGGTGGTGGTGGTGGTCGAGGCGGGGTTGGCCCACTGTGCTTGCCCACGACTCTTCGACCTCTCCGGCCAGGACGGCCGCGTGGGCCGAGCAGGGGGGGGGGAGGGGGGGCGGACACAGCTACACTGCCACGGCGCGTCAACACTGAAGTCCATCAGCATTTAGTGCGTGGTATCTCAGGGCACTCCCTCTTACCGCTCGATTCACCCTCATTACATCCCCCCGCCCCAACCACCGCTCCCCCTCTACTTAACTGAGTTGCCCGCTGATGAATACTCCCGCCCTCCTCTACCCCCTGCAAAAAAAAACAAAAAACACCAACATAATTTGTAAATGCTGATGAAGTTTGGAAAACTAGTGTACAATGCAAATTGGGGCGACTTTTCTTTTTGTTCCGACGTGACACCGCCGACACTGACAGTTTGAAGGGAGGGTGCAGAAATTAGAGCGGTGCCTCCCCTAAGGGCTGCGCCTTGTGGGGGACGGCCCACTGTGCGGCCCTTGGACCTTAGATTGTCAGTTTTTGATGGTGTTTACGTAAGCGGCATGCCTTGGGAAGGCAAAATGGGGGTGGGGTGGGGGTTGGCACGGCCATGGCACAAACACGAAAGCTATGTGTAACAACAACGGCGGCCATTTTGGTGAACTGTTCACTGTTTTACCGACAGCGTACCGCAGTTAATTTCTGACTGAAGGTTTTCCTACAACATCCGTTGTACCTCTCGGTATTATCAGATGGATGTCAAACTGTGAATGTGTATTTACGGGCAAATGTTTTGATTGCACTTTTCAGGGGGAGGGGTGTGTTTCCATCCCCACCCCATTTATATCTCCGGGGGGGGGGGGGGCTGCGGTCAATTCCAGCGCTCGTTAGCGCGTGTCGTTCGGCCCCTCATTTTCGCGCGCTTTATCAACTTTTTTTTTTTTTTTTTCCCGCCCTTACGGGCCGACGCCCAGCCACGCCACCTGCCGCCTTATTCAACTCATTGCGCGCGAAGAATGCCGAGAGGAAAAGAGAGATAGAGATAGAGAGATAGAGAGAGAGAGAGAGAGAGAGAGAGAGAGAGAGAGAGAGAGAGAGAGAGAGAGAGAGAGAGGAGAGATAGAAGTGCCGGAAGGGGGCGACAAAAGGAGGAGAAAACGGCTTTGACCAGACTGGGCAGTGCCAGGCAGGCAGTCCCCCGGGGCGGGCGGCCCGGCCCTCGCCGCTCTCTGTCTCTCTCGCACCCGGACTGCACGCCCCGCGAGTGCGAGAGAGACGGGGCGAGCGGCGAGCCTCCTGGCACTGCAGCGCTGCGGGCTCTGTCACCCCGGCCGTCCGCCACCTGAGTTATTATATTTTGGTACAGTCTCGGGCAGAACGCAGCGCCCTTCAACTCCTTGAATCGCCCGACCCCGTCTCGTTTATCATCTTCCCGCGCATTCCGCACTCGGGTCGCAATTTAAATGCCTTTTTTTTCTTTTTTTTTTTTTTCTTTTTTTTCTTTTTTTTTCGTCGGAAAAAATTACCCCCTAATCATGACCCTTTAACGGCCGCGGCGCGCGAAGCTGCGTGAAAGAAAAAGTTACCGGATCGGTGTTTAAGGGGGCCACTCCGGTTAAGGTTTACTGGTGAGTGAAAGACTGGTCCCCTCTTCTTCGCTCCTTCATTATTTGTGAGCTTAAGCACTGTACAAAATTGTTAATCGCTCTACGACAAAATCGTGACAGATCTTTTAATCGTTCGGAAATGAAAATTAAATCGTTTCACAAATTAATTGGTATTATCAACCACTCTCTGCAACACTGCTTGAATAAAAAATTAAAAACAAAAAACAACCAAAAAAACCCCACGAAAGTATGTGCGATTTGTTGGAGTGGCGGCGTCGTTGTCACTCGGAGACAACGAGACAACAAAAGGACGGGCCGGCTAAGTGGGGGGCCGAGTCGGGGCAGGGCGGCGTGCCAAAAGTCAGCAAAGTGAAACAAAAGATGCATTCTGGTGTGGCGGCTGCCCTCCTGTTTTACGCCCGTCTAGGCCCGACAGATATCGTCTGCTGTCGGAAGCCCCCCCCCCCCCTCCCCAGCTGTCCAACAAGCAGAAGGATTCGACGGGCTGGCCCCATCTCGGGGAAGTCGAGACTCCTGCTTGTTTTACTCCGCCGTCTGCGGGGCGCGCTCTGCAAGGCTCTCTCTCTCTCTCTCTCTCTCTCTCTCTCTCTCTCTCTCTCTCTCTCTCTCTCTCTCTCTCTCTCTCTCTCTCTCTCTCTCTCTCTCTCTCTCTCTCTCTCTCGTGCTCACGGGCAGTGCCGTAGAGGTGCGAGACCGACGAATAGACAGGCGGACAGACAGACAGACAGTGTCTTTGCGCGGCCTTTCATTTGGGTGGGGGTGTCAGCGAAGGACGCCCATGGCCACGCTCATTTAGCTCGGTAACTTGGCGAGGCTCCCCCCCCCCCCTTCCCCACGCAGCGCGAGCCTCAGTCTGAAAGCTTTCAAGACCGGAGGGTAGAAGTATAAGACCTCCAGACCAGACGGGGCACGGACAGACAGACGCCTTTAGACCGGATGCGGAAGTGCCCGGGGGCGCACAGTGGGTCGGAAGACCGGCGCAGGCGGCCAAAGCTCTGGACTCGTTTTGAGCTCCAGAGTCGCTAAATGGGACTCGAACAGAACGTGTGACCCCACCAATAGATTGCTCTCCGAACGAGGCGTCCATTGGTGGGGTCACACCACACGTTCGGTTTTAGTCCTGTTTGACGACTCTGGAGTTAAAAACGCGTATTGTGTTTCAGCCGCCTGCACCGGTCTTCTGACCCACTGCGCGGCTCGCTGCCTTGCCTTCCCCCTCCTCCCTCTTCTAGGCGTCAGTCCGCCTGTCATTCGTGGCGTAGGCAAGCCCGCAACGCAGCCGTGACATGTCTTGCCTACCTCGCCTAAGCTTGCCTGGCCCAGCTTGCCCGGCCTAGCTTGCCTGGCTACGGCGTTATTCGTTACTCCTTCGAATCTCCCTGCCCTTCCTGTCCATTCACGCCTTGCCCCCCCCCCCTCCCCCTCCCCTTCCCCCTCCCCCTCCCCTCTCCGCTTCCCATTCCGCGCCTCATCTTGCAATGTCCCCCGTCCCGCACACAATACAGCAGCGAGCGATCAGGCGACTGAACAATGAGGCCATCCTGCAGAATGCTCTATTCTGGCTCCATTCCTCGAGCAGGGCGGGGTGGGGTGGGGTAGGGCGGGGCAAGGCAGGGCGGGGTGGGGTGGGGTAGGGCGGGGCAAGGCAGGGCACGGCCACCGTCAACCAGAAGTCTCGATAACAAAAGAATGAAGATGGAGAGAATGTCGCGAGGCGGAGCGTTCCCTCCAAGAGACGCGCTGCCGGTCGCTGCCTCCCTCACACCCGCGGACGCCGCGTGGGAGCGACAGAGACAGAGCGACAGGCACTCTTCAGGCGGAGCCACGCTGCGCCGGTCGTCATCGTCGACGCCGTCATTGGCACGATGGCACGCGTTCGAGTCCCGCGCTCGTTTCTTTTTTTCCCCCTCATTTTTCTCTTTTGCAAAGGCTGAACCAGCTGTCTTGAAATACCCCGGTTTGCAACGCTAAACCCAGCAGCCCCGGCGGTGCCCGGTGCTAGGCCGCTGTGCTGCACCCCGGCGGTGAAACGCGCCTCCAAAGTGACCCAGACCCGGCAGATAGGGCAACAATGGCGTTTTGTATAAACTCCGCGCGAAGACATGATGAACGTTGTTGCGGTCTTGAAGCCTGCTTTCGTGATAACCGGCCGCCTCCCCTCCCCTCGCCGTTTACCCAGAATGTCTTTTCATCGCGGATTTATGCGAGTCCAACAACACAACCACCTAGCCCACTGTGCAACACTGCGACATGAGGGAGGGGCCGTTTTGTGTCGCGAATGTATGCACCACTCATCAAGCGTGTGTGTGTGTGTGTGTGTGTGTGTGTGTGTGTGTGTGTGTGTGTCCATTCCATGTGTGAGTGGGCTGTCTGAAGATAACATGCCCGCAGGCAGGGCCGTCTGCGCCCAGAGTCCCCTATGTCCTGCGCCGCCCGCGCGTCCCCGCCGCCGTCCCCGACGCACAGTGGGCCGGAGGCGGTCCAAACCCCGGACGCGTTTTGAGCTCCAGAGTCGCTAAATGGGACTCGAACCGAACGTGTGATTGGATAGGGCAGCGCGAGATGCATAACTCAGGTGAAGAGGGGCAATAAGTCTGAGTTGGCGAGTGTGTCTGGCAGTACAGGTGACAATTTGGGGCGGGGGCCGGGGGCGCCTGGGGGTAAGTACGAGCGACGTTGGGGGCGCAACCGGCAAACCGGTGGGAAAGTGCTGCCAAAAGGGGTGGGGGCAAAGAATATAAGGGGACGGGCAACGGGTTACGCGTTTGGCCGCCTTTTCGCGGCTAAATTTATAGCTCGCAGGCCCAGAGGTGTGTCTCTCAGGTCCCAGGCCGCATCAGGAGTATTGCCTCCACGACGCACCCCCCGCCCGCCTCTCCCGGGGCGGCGCGGTGCCGCTCTCTCCACTAACTCTTCTTCTTTTTCTGCGTGCTCCCATTCCTCAGCCTTTGGAAGTGCCACACTCCACCTGCTGCCCGCGTGGTGCCGCAGGGAACAACGACCGCGGGCGTGGCGTGGCGTGGCGGGCGTGGCGTGGCGGGCGTGGCGTGCGTGGCGTGGCGTGGCGTGGCGTGGCGTGGCGTGGCGCGGCGTGGCGGGCGTGGCGTGGCGGGCGTGGCGTGGCGTGGCGGGCGTGGCGTGGTGCAGCGTGGCCTCCACGCTCCAGCTGTTCAGCGCCTTGTCGCGGAGCGCCATTCACGGCCCACTGTAAAAAGGCGCCACCTTCCCGGTGCATTTTCTGCCCGGTGCACTGTTCAGCGGCGTCAGCGCCGCGCCAGCGAGATTTCAATGGGTTGCCAGCCCGCCCCGTTCCAGCGGCCAGCCCGCCCCGTTCCAGCGGCCAGCCCGCCTTGTCCGCGCCCTGCCCTGCCGCCCCGTACCCGGTCCCGCGGTGCCCGGTCAGCGCCGCTCATTTTCCCATTGTATTTGTTGGGTCCGATATGCTGAACACTGCCACGCCACCACGCCACTCGCAGCCGTTTGAATCCACGTGTATTTGATTAGCTCGAAAGCAGGGCCTCGTCCGCCGGGCCGCGTGGTGTGGCGGTGGGCCCCAACCCTCATCCCCCGGCACCGGCCGCCTGGCTGCCAGCTCGTCTCTGCCCGGCCGTCTGCCTGTCTGCCTGCCCGTCTGGGCGGCGCGGCGTGTTCCAGACTGCCGCCCCCACGGACCACCCTATGCAATCGCCACCCGGGCTCTTTGGTCGTGCGTGTGTGTGTGTGTGAGTGTATGTGAGTGCGCGCGTGCGCGCGTGTGTGTGTGTGTGTGTGTGTGTAAGTCCGGCCAGACTGCCCCCCCCCCCCCCCCCCTGCTGGGCCGAGCCTCCTAACTGAAGCTTTGATTGTTGGAACAGAGGCTTCGAGTCCCCCCTGCTGTGGGGTGAGGAGGGGTAGGGGGGGGGGGAGGAGGTCGCAAGTCCCTTGAGGGCTTGCAGAGGCAAGGGGGGCGTGTTTACAGTGTTACTTAAAGGGTGCCCTCCGCTGGGTAAAGGCTGCCTGCAGATGCTGCGTCACGACTCTGTGCCTCCCCCCCTCCCCCCTTCCCCTCCCCTAACTCCTTGCGCAGGACCAAGAGGCCGGACAACAGCGTTTGCCAGCCTGCGAGGCGACCCTCTCGAACGTGCTGCTAAATCCTCGACAAGACAAAGCTTGCCGTGAAAGCGTACGGGCGCTTCGACGTGCCAGGCGGACCATCCTGACATGAGGGGGTGGGGGGTGGGGGGTGGGGGGGGGGTGTCACTCTCTACTAGGGCTTCCCTCCTCCTTCCTCCAATCCGAGTGTGCAGGGTCTGAATCACTAATTTTATTTATTTTTTTTACTATTTTTTTTTTAAGTGCAATGTGTTTTTTCATTTCCTACCATGTCTTCCTGACGTGGCACATCGCGGTGCCGCCCACGCCGCTGACCGACCCGGTTCACACTCAGAGGACGCCTCAACGGTCTGCTGCTGGCCCACGCTGTGAGCAGCCCGCTCGCCAAGACAGGGATCAGCTCCGCGGATACATTGTGCCGCGGCTCGGATGGCCTCGGCTCAGCGCGGCAATGCTCATGTAGCTGAGGGGATTTCTAAGGGGGGGGGGGGTCTGCGGCTGGGCCCTTACGGTGGCCAGACAGCCCCCCCCCCACCCCCCCACCCCCACCCGGGGGTAACTTTCTCGATGGTATACTGTTGGACCAGCGGCTTTGCCCGATGGCGCTTGTGGTTCTCATCGGCTCTGAATGGCCGAATGGGGGACCGGGGTGGCGACGGGGCGGCGGCACGCTTAGCGGCCTGGAAACATGACGGCAACGCGGCGCTGGCGAAAACAAAAAAACCTTGATGATTTTATTTTTGGCCGCGTGGCCGCGCGGCGCCGTGCTCGCGCGATCCAATGTGCCCTGAGAACGGAACACCTGACACGCGGCGGGCCGGAAAACGCCGGAAAAAAACGGGAGACCGGAAAAAGCGCTCCCGCGAAATCCCGGAAAAACATACCGCGGCGTGGCCGCGGGCAGCCGGGACAGTCTGGTCACATGATAGGGCCATAAAGCCAGCCTGCCGTGTTTTAGATAGTGGCTGTGCAAGGGCACTGGCGGGGAGAGAACTCGTATTGGTTTCGAGGCTGCACTGTGGAAAGAAGTTTGGGCATTCCCAGAAGATGTAGCTTAATTGTTGAGAAACAAAAATTACTTTCGGAAAATGCCGATGTGTGAGCTGACTTTATCTGTGAAACGGGCCTTGCGTATCTTGTCCTGTGGCCTGTGGCTAACGTTTCTTGAATCAAGATGTTCCATCAGTGTGACTAAGCGTGGCAGTGGCCACTGCAGCAAAGCTATGCGCCACCCACCGGGCCCCAGGCCGTGCCCTACCCACAAGGAAACGAAACAATAAAAATCGGCCCTCTTGAGCGCGCACCGTGTGCTTCCAACAGCCCCTGCACGGCGGTGAGGGGCCCTGGGAAAAAAAATTGAACCAAACCCGTTTAAAGATAGGGAAAGCATTTTTCTGGGTGCACCCCGCCCCACCCCGCCCCGCTCCAGCCCGAAAGTGCGGCTTGGCCGCCGCCGGCATTTATTTTTGCAGAGAAAACGTCATTGGCGTCGTCGTGGACACGCGAGCTAGCAGCCCAGCGACCTGCAACGCGGCGCCCGCCGGCTGACTCTCGACAGGGCGGTCTGTCTCTCTCGCACCCGTGCGGTACACCGGCCGTGCGCTGCGGGCCGTCCCGGGAGTGCGAGAGAGACGGAGGAACACACGGACCACTTAATACCCGCGCGCGCTAACGTGACGGCGGCTCCATTCCGAAAATTGACGACAACTAATGGGGCGACACACGAAGCTGGTCTGGGAATCAGACTGCCAAAAACAGCAACAACATAAACAACAACAACAACAACAACAACAACAACAACAACATAATAATAATAATAATAATAATAATAATAATAATAATAATAATAATAATAATAATAATAATAATAATAATAATAATAATAATAATAATAATAATAATAATAATATTTATTGGTGGGACGATAAAAAATACACTGAATGTTCTGCGGGCTTCAACAGTGTGTCCGCGCGACCTGACAAAGTGACGGGACTCTTTGCGATTATTAAGCGAGCATACCGATTGACAGGGCAAGAGAGAGAGAGAGAGAGAGAGAGAGAGAGAGAGAGAGAGAGAGAGAGAGAGAGAGAGAGAGAGAGAGAGAGAGAGAGAGAGAGGGTGAAGGGCGAAAGGGGGAGGGGGACACCCAAAGCATTGTCAATCGTTTGCGAGGGGGAAGTGCACTTAAGAATGATTGCACTTAATGGCTGGTGTGCGGGTGTGTGCGTCGGTGTGCCTGTGTGTGCGAGCCGTGCGGGATAGGGGTGGACTCCACTGAGCCCCCGAAAAACTCCCGCGGCGTGGTGGGCGCTTCAATGCAGAAAAAAAAGCAGTAAAGGGAGGAGAACGTAAATGTTTTCAATCGAGCAGAAAATTCTCCGCGGACTGTAATTAGTGAGGCTGGTTGTGGCCAGGCGGCAGGCAGGCAGGCAGGCAGGCAGGCAGGCGGGCGGGCAGGCAGACCGCCGCCTGACGGGTCAAACGCAACTAGCAAGCTGTCATCGCGACCGCGGCGGAGTGGTTCCTTGGAGGAGGCCGAATCGTTGCCCTGTCTCTCTCGCACCCCTGCGCGCGCCTGCGCGGCGCCCCGCTTGTGGAACCGAGACACCCTTCAGACGGCCCACTGTGCACCCCTAACCGAGTTACGCCCTCGTGGTCCTGGCGGTGGCCGCGGTGGCCGCGGTGCCGCGCTGACGACAAGGCCGCCGCGGTCGACGTCGGAGGGGTTGGCAATTAACACACAGACCCATTAAGTCGTCTGCAGTGTGTGCCTAAGCCGGCGTGCCTCAGCGCCGGCCAGTGCGGGTTGCCAACCCAAAGCCCCCACGATTAGAAACATGGCTGCCCTGGCTGCCCCCCCCCCCCCTCCTCCATCCCTCAGCCGCGGCCCTTTTCTCCTCCGCCTCCTGGATCTGTGCGCAGACCAACTCTGCAGACTAATCAGATTGAGTGCGGGGCACGCATGCACTCCAACGCGCGCGGCTCGGTCGCGCACTGTCGCCAACGTAAGGAGGGAAACATTCCCCCGCACGGTGGGCCAGTGCTGGAAGGGTCGCCAACCTCAGCCCGCCCACTCGGCAACCCCGAGAGCAAAGCGCAGATATCGCGCGGTCGGCACGCTGAGGTTGGCAACCCTCTCGGTGCAGCGTGCGAAGTCTCGCCTACGTGTGTGGCGACACTGCGATAGTGTTTTGTCTCCTAGGAGTGCAGCAGGCTGGCCGCACTTGAAGAAAAAAAAGAAGAAAGAAAAAAAGGCGGGAAGAAAGAGGGCAAGGGGCAAAAAGGGCAACGCTGCAGTTGTTATCACTCGAATAAATCGGAATAAATCGAATCCGATCAATCGAAGCGAGAAAGACAAAAGGAAAGTCGTAATTCGCGCGATCAGCCTAATGCAGTCGTCTTGGAACGAGGCGTAATGGAACGAAAGCTCCGCAGAGCAGAGTGGGCGGGGGAGGGCGCCACTTTGCGCACAGTGGCAGATGAACCCCCGGCGGATGAGTTCGTCAAAGGGGACAAGGCATAAGTCGTAAATAACGAGGAGGCGACCGAAATCCATTTGGCACAGTGGGGTGGAAACTCGGGATTATACACCGCGATTTAAAGCCTTGTTTCTTTCTGCTGCACACTGCTGCACCGGGTCCTGCTGCATTGCCCGGGGCTGTTGCGCGACTGCAGATGGCGCACTCCGCACTGAATCTGTCTGTCTGTCTGTCTGTCTGTCTGTCTGTCTGTGACGCTGCTGCAACACGGATGACAGTCGGACTTCCAGCTTTACATCCTCCCTGCACGGATTTATTCCTTTCCTGTCTTTTTTCACGCTGGAGGAGAAGCCGATTAAGAGGAGGTCACCTCCTTCTCTCTCTCTCTCTCTCTCTCTCTCTCTCTCTCTCTCTCTCTCTCTCTCTCTCTCTCTCTCTCTCTCTCTCTCTCTCTCTCCCTCCCCGCTTGCCTGTTTTTATGTGGTCGGCCTGTTTGGCTTCCGGTTGAGCGATGAAGTGGTCCCACTGTGAAAGGAGGATTACTTGCAGACACTGCACTTGTAGCGGAGCGTGGGCGCACAGTGGCCGCAGGCGGCCAAAACTCCAGACGCGTTAAGACCTCCAGAGTCGCTAAATAGGACTCGAGCTAAACGTGTGACCCCCACCAATGGAATCCTCGCTCGAAAAGCGATCCATTGATGGAGCCCCACGTTCGGTTCGGAGTTCGAATTTTCGCCTACTTGTGGCAGCTAAGACTAAAGCGAGGCCCTTTCTGAGTCATTTCTTTGCAGCCCTGCAGCGGACGGTCGGCCCTACCGTTGCCAAAAGGGCACCGGGTGTCCAGGCAAACAAAAGCCACACCGCTGAGGCGCGGGGGGGGGGGGGGGGGGGGGTGGAAGAGCAGGGGAGGGGGGAGGGGGGGGGGGGAGAGGTCTTCCGACCGCAGGCAGACCGGTCTACAAAGCATCAGACTACCTGGCGGGGAGGAGGGACCGAATAAAAAGAGATAAGGGAAGACACTTGGCGAAAAGGGACAAAAAAGTAAAAATAAAAGGGGTGGCGAAGGGAAGCGAAAAAAGACGAAGGGATGATCGGGTGGCTTTGATAAGGGCGGATAATGAAACAGCAAATGAGCAGACGGCCGCAGGGCTGCTGGCCGGAGGGCTGGCCGAAGGGCTGGCCCACCGCACACCGCAGCGAAGGAGCGGCCCTTCGCAGATTAGGGTGTGTAAGGGAGAAGCGGTCGCAGGGAGACAGGCGGTGCAGTGGGCCTTCCAAAGCCAGGGCGCCGAGCGGGTATTAGGGTGGGGAAGCCCTCGGCGAACGAGCATGCGCCCAGTGGGTCCGAGGACGGTGCAGGCGGCCGAAATTCTAGACGCGTTTTGAGCTCCAGAGTCGAACCGGACGTGTGACCCCACCAACGGGTTGCTCTTCGAACGAGGAATCCATTCGTGGGGGTCACACGCTCGGTTGAGTCCCACGGGTTCTCAGTCCTGCCGCAGGGTGGGACGCACTCTACAGACCCGAGTGAGCAGTTCGCACCAAGGACGCGCTCCGCGTGAGAAAGTCCGGCGGCATGAATCATCCCCTGCAGGGTGCGAACAGCCCCGCCGCCTGGGTGTGAATCATCCCTCGGGGTGCACAGGTTGCAGGCGGGCCCGGGTAATGGGTGCGTTGCGAAGAGGCGGAACAAGAGACGCGGCTGGTGGCTGCACCTAACGTGCGCCGCCCCCGCCGCCGCCCCCACCGCAGTGCGCCGCCCGGGGGTGGCGGGGGCGTCTCGGTGGGGGCGGGGTTGGGCGGCGCGGCGCGGCGCCGACAGTTGATGCCGAGCCGCCGCCTGGTGGGGACGACGCTCACTCCGCTCCGCCAAGGCCTCGCCGTCCGCGTCCAGCACCCCGTCGCACGCCGGGACGAGGCACGAGAGCCACCGGGGCCGCACCAGCGCCGCCAGGAACACCTTGTCCACGGCCAGCGCCACGACGGCCAGGAACACCTTGTCCACGGCCAGCGCCACGACCGCCAGGACGGCCAGGAACACCTTGTCCACGGCCAGCGCCACGACGGCCAGGAACACCTTGTCCACGGCCAGCGCCACAACGGTCAGGAACACCTTGTCCACGGCCAGCGCCACAACGGTCAGGAACACCTTGTCCACGGCCAGCGCCACGACCGCCAGGACGGCCAGGAACACCTTGTCCACGGCCAGCGCCACGACGGCCAGGAACACCTTGTCCACGGCCAGCGCCACAACGGTCAGGAACACCTTGTCCACGGCCAGCGCCACGACGGTCAGGAACACCTTGTCCACGGCCAGCGCCAGGACGGTCAGGAACACCTTGTCCACGGCCGCCAGGACGGCCAGGAACACCTTGTCCACGGCCAGGACGCGCACAGCCCACCCGCTCCGGTGAGTGTTCGAGGTTCAAGGCCCCCTTCCGGGCCGCCGTTAGAAACGTCAACCTTGAATTCTGATATCGGTGTGTGACTACTTCAAAAGGAGCGAGTCGCCGTGACGCGGGTCGTGACCACAGTCAAATGTAGAACGAGAAATGCCTCACAAAATTTCCCCTTCATGATGATGACTTCCCTGTCTACTTCCCTGGCCGTCGCGCGCGGTCTGCGAGTCCGCGTCCCGAGAACTTGGTGCATCGGAACCTTCATCGCTCACTCCGTATTGGGTCGAAACACGGCGTTGCGTGCCGCGTCCACAGGGGCGCGAACCAGGTTCCTTGAGTTCGGAAACCGGACGCGGAACGCCCTGCGCTGTGGGGAAGCCGGTGTAACGTGGCCTTGGCGTGGCCTTGGCTTGCGCGGCGTGGGGCCAGTGAGTGCCAGCCGCACAGTGGGCCAGAAGACCGGCGCAGGCGGACAAAATTATCGACGCGTTTTGAGCTCCAGAGTCGCTAAACAGGACTCGAACCGAACGTGTGACCCCACCGATGGATTTGGGCCGCGTCAACGGTCTTCAGGCCCACTGTGTGCTGTCTCTGTCACGCCGCGGCCCGCAGGTGGACAGCGACAGAGCGCCGTCGCTCCGGAGCCGCTCTACTGAATCTGCCCGGGAATTATGAATTTCCGAACGCGTCCGTCCCCCCGGGCACTCGGGAGAATAATGGCAATTAGAGAAAAAAGAACAAGGGCTCGTAATAAAATATTATTGCACGCCTCGGAGCCTCAGAGGGGCGGGGGCGGCGGGGGCCCCCGGATTCAGCGGCGCAGGTTGAGATTGGCTTTCGCGGAGAGGATGGGCTAAGCTAAGCAGGCCGGGCAGGAACGGGCGCTCCTTACACTGCGAGGAAAGTTAAGTCAAATCGATCTTGACGTGTCCGATAAGAATAGTGAGAAGGTACTCGCTTAGTCAAAACCATGTTATAAAAAAAAAAAACGTCGATACCACGCCCTTGCATGTTTGATGGAGAGTGTGAGTGTGTGTGTGTGGGTTGACCTTGCACTACATTTACTTCTCCACGGCGGCGAGGCGCGGCATGGCGTGCGGAGGGGCCGCTGCAGACTGCCTTGCTCCAACCCCGTTGATCGAAACCCCGCCGCCCCGCAACGCCTTTTTGCGGTGGTTCGTGTGTGAGAGAGACAGAAAGAGAATGGGATTGTGCACGAGGGAAGATCCCCGGAAAGTCGCCTGTGAAAAGAGGGAAAAACAGCAACAATTTTCTATATATATATATATATATATATATATATATATATATATATATATATATATATAATTTTAAAAAAAAACTTTTTGAATATAGTTTTGACTTGAAAACATAGCCCACAACTTGTGGCGAAGGAGGTGCAGGTGCGTTATCAATAGGTCCAAATTATTTTCTCATGTTGAGCTACTTTCCGCTGTTTTCTCGAGGGGACCTTCCCAGGTTCGGTTTGGTTGGTGACGCGGAGAAGAGGCCGCACCAATGGAAACGTTTTGTTTCCGCGGCCGTGGGCGGTGCACGCTCCGTCATCGCTTTGAAGTTGAAATCATTGCTGTAAAAGTAAAACGGAGGCAAAGATAACACATAAATAAATCAGCAGCGGAGGGAACAAGAACAAGGCGCTCTTCTGATGCCGCCCCTTCAAACCATGACAGGCGCAGTCTGATGACCCTTCTCTCTCTCTCTCTCTCTCTCTCTCTCTCTCTCTCTCTCTCTCTCTCTCTCTCTCTCTCTCTCCGGGGAGGGTGGAGGCGCTGCCACGGTATCGCTCTCCCATTCGATGGCTCTCGCAGAAAGCTCCGCAGCCACACGATGCGATGTCCGGACGGAACGTTATTTCGAGGGGTATCTGACAGCACTCACTCACTCCAGACACGAGTGCGCGAAAATAAATCTAAAAAAAAAAGGAAGTCGCTGTGAAACGTGTTCCCGCTCCATCTGAGCGCTGCTTGAACTAGCTTCCATATGTCGTCACCCGCACGGAAAAATTTAACGATGAAACATTTTCAGTTGCCGTGCCGCGTCAGGGGCTGCGGCTGTGCTGTTGTTTTTGCTTTTACTGCTTCTCTCCAATGGCCGTGAGGCGGTCGTGTTTAACTGACCCCGCTACTTCTAGGCCTGCCGCAAGCACTCCCTAGGACTGCTTAACTGTAACCTAACACAGAACTCTCTCTCTCTCTCTCTCTCTCTCTCTCTCTCTCTCTCTCTCTCTCTCTCTCTCTCTCTCTCTCTCTCTCTCTCTCTCTCTCTCACGGCCTTGGCTGTCCCGCGCCACACTTCCTAAACATGACCCGTTTCCCCGCCATTGAACCGGCCCGCGCAAGAATCCCGTGTCGGTATGAGAAACTGCTGGGAGCGCGATAGCCACCGCCAATGGGGCAGAATGGATGGAGCCTGGGGCCACCACCTGGGGCGGCCAGCCAGAGCCTCGGCCATGGCCGCAGCCCCGAAGGCCGTTCAGTTACTTATCTCTGAGTTCGAGCCTCCGCGTTCGTGCACGAAGCGCTCGTGTGCACACTCGTAGCACTCTTCACTGAACACTCCCTGCGTGCGGAAGGGTAAAAAAAAAACAAAAAAAAAAAAAAACTTTGCTGTGGCCCTGCAGAAAAGTGGCGACAAGGCGGCGGGGCTGGCGGCGGTCAGGCCGCGAAAACAGCCGGGGCCGTTTTGGAGGACATCAAGGATATCAACACGACGACAATGCCATCCATCACGCGCGGGGCATCCATCGACCTCCCTCCTTGCCGTCGTCGTCCACGTCGTCGGCGTCCTCCCCTCCCTCAACGCCGCGGTGACTGGGTGGCTCCGCCGGGCCCCACTGTGGGCCCCTCTGTGGGCCCCACTGTAGGCAGCGCCACGGGAATACCCAATGAATGCGCATAAGCGGCTAAGCTGTGTATGCTTTATGCCTCCCAGGCCCCATTTTCATGCATGGCTGGCACAGTATTGCCCAGACACTCCGTTTGCAGTGGCGGAGCCAGGGGCGGGCCGGGGCGCCCCCCGTGGGGCCCCCGAGGGAGACGAGGACAGGGAAATGCGTGACAGGGACAGGCAACACAATGGCAGTGGGATAAATGTGGACGCAGCCTGGCGGTGTGGAAGCCTCTGACGACACGAGAGAGAGAGAGAGAGAGAGAGAGAGAGAGAGAGAGAGAGAGAGAGAGAGAGAGAGAGAGAGAGAGAGAGAGAGAGAGAGAGAGAGAGAGAGAGAGAGAGAAGGTTTCCTCTTGGAGTCCTCCATTATCCCTTTACTTTCTCGGTTAGTCGTGTTTTCTCGTAGAAATGACGAAGTACGCACAGTCAGTCTAGTGTGCCATTTCACTTCCGGTTGCGCGTCCTGCTATTCGGCTTTGCCACTCCACGTCCGGTTTGCTACTCCACATTCCCGCTTCCAGTTTGCCAATCCACGTCCGGTTTATCTTATCGGGAAACGCCTCTGGGGGACGTTGCGCTGTCCCACTCCCCTGGCCTGGCCGGGCCGGGCCGGCCGCGGTGGCACCGAGACAGTTAGTCGATGCGACCAGGGAAGAGAAAAAGCCACGTCCGGAACCAACATTTTTCTTTTCCACGATGAACACGGAAAAAAAGAATTTGTTGTACCAACGAATATGTATGTTGGTTTTGGGATAGCAAAGAAAAAAATGTTAGGTGTACTATTAATTTGTTGTCAGAACGAAAACTTTGCCCTCACAACAAATAATTCGTAAGGTGTACAAACATTTGAGTATTTTTTATTTTGATGATTTTTAGTCCCTCTGACGATGTATTTCGTTGTGAGAGCAAAGTGTTCGTTTTGACAACAAATTCATAGTAAACCTCACAACTTTTTCTTTACTGTCCCAAAATCAACATACATATTCGTTGGTACAACAAATTCTTTTTTTCCGTGAAGTGCGTGTTCTCCGCCTACACTGTCCGCCTCCTACACGATCCTAATGCCAGGGAAGTAATGAGTGAAAGACTCTTCATAACGGCGACTGTGATACGCCCACTGTGACCGTGACGGCGGCCACAAACGGCTCCAGAGTCGGTCACAGGTGGGTCTAGGGTGGGCGAGGCGGTCACGGGGTGGATCATTTGTAAGCGGAGCAATTTCCTTGCCACCTGCCTGGTTTGGTGGTGCGGCGTGGCCCCTCTCGTGTCCGGGGTGGAGGGGGAAGGGGGGTGGGGGCGGCCAGGCGGGGGCGGCAGGACAGCCATTTTGTTGCCGTGGAGCTCTCGGCTCGGCACGGTGACAAAGCGGACATAAATTGCGGCTGGGAGTGGGACGGAGAGAGAGGGGGGGTCCATGTCACCTGTGAGAGCGCAGCAGTAGCCCCCCCCCCCCCTTAGAGCGACATGGCGACACGGCTCGATGCCGTATCTTTATGGCGTTCCTATGGCTGCGTCGCGTGCGGGCCATGTGCGAACTGCCATAGGCGGGCATAGGCCTCGGCGTAGACCGCAGGGTTATGTTTCCGAACGGCCGCCGCCAACGCCCAGTGGCCAGGTAATCGTCCATCACCTGTCGGGGCAGGCAGCGGACATTGTCGCGTGGTGGCCGAGGTCGTAAGGGCACCGCCTTCCTAGCTCATTGTTCCGGGGTTCAATCCCACTATCGATTCAACTTTTTTTCGACTTTGGACCCGAATTTGGACAGGGCAAGCGTCCTAGTTTGCGGCCAGGCAGTCGGGCAGGCTGGCTGGCGGGCAGGCGGAGCTGGCAGCCCCAAGGGCGTCGCTTTATGGCACACTCTTTTACATTCAGTCGATCTCTGCCTGGAAATAACGTTATGGAATTATACGACACATTACACGAACATATAAATCCCCTTTCCAGAAAGTGGCCCAGAAAAGAGGGGGACGGGGTGTGATTGCAGTGTTGAGGGGATTTAACAAAATCGAGCGTGTCACCAGTACGAAGTACTCCACGAAAACAACTACAAATAATATATTTCTAGGCGAAAAGTTATTTTTTCCCCACTGGCGTTTAGACGCGTTTAGAGTTCGCGTCGAGTTCCAGTCCGTTGGGTTCGGCCTAATCCCAGTGTGCTGGGATTGCAAACACGGGCAATGTTTGAAGGCCGAAATAATGTGGGCCTCAATTAGGCTCTCTGTCGCACGCTGGACCAGAAGACGGTTGACGCGGCCAAAATCCCGGACACGTTTTTGAGCTCCAGAGTCGCTAAATAGGACTCGAATCGAACGTATGACCACACCAATGGATTCCTCGTGCGGAGAGCAATCTATTGGTAGGGTCACACGAGTCCCATTTAGCGACTATAGAGCTCAAAACGCGTCCAGAATTTTGTCCGCCTCAACGGTCTTCTTGCCCACTGTGTGTCGTGGCGCGCCCCCATCGTGGGGCCCCGTCGCCCGGAGCGGGGCCTTGTTGTGGTTGCGAGCGACAGAGCGAAACTCACTACTTACCATCATCGCGCACTGGGATTACCCAGCGCGTGCAGGGTGTTGCGGGCCGAGAGAGAGAGAGAGAGAGAGAGAGAGAGAGAGAGAGAGAGAGAGAGAGAGAGAGAGAGAGAGAGAGAGAGAGAGAGAGAGATCTGTCCGCGCCGCAGTCACACTAATGCCGGTACACGCGGAGATACCCCGAGAAGCACCCGGAACTCGAAAACTTGGAGGAACCGCTGTTTCACGTCTGACTTTAACTGGGGACAGTTTTCGTAACGACTCGCGTAAAAAGATGAATTAATTATTATTTGCAAATTTTCAAAAGAACACAAATTAAAACCAGTTTAAAATTTATGCTTGATATCAGAGTTTTGCAGGTTGATCAGAGTGCTTGCCCTGACAGTGCGAGAAGTAGTCCCCTACCCCCAGCCCCTCCAGACGCGGTGCCTAGGCGTGCGCCCGAAGCCTCGCAAACTCGCAACCGTTACTTACGACGAAATAAGCTCCGTTTCGTTATTTTGAAATATTACTGCCCGCTTTTGCTGCGGGAGTAACTATGATGCAAAACGGCCCATGCGGAGGCTGTGGCCCTCCCCCTCCCCACGCGGAGACGCCAAAGGGTGCGGTGCATATTCATTGTGATATTATCGGGGGACGTGGCGGGGCGTGGTGGTGGCCAGCCTAGGCTTTTGGCTCGATTACGTTGATTACATCACTTCTTTCCTCTCGCTCCCTCTTTTCCAGCTCTTTTCCAGTACCCCCCATCCCCCCCCTCTCTCTCTCTCTCTCTCTCTCTCTCTCTCTCTCTCTCTCTCTCTCTCTCTCTCTCTCCCCCCCCTGCGGGACGCCCCGTGAGTGCGAGAGAGACAGGGCGACGTCCTCAGGCGGCTGGAGAAGAATGCACCTCAATCCTGGCAGACCTCAACTTGCAGACGTCTGATCTGCATTTCTACTGAGCCCCCGCGGCAAAGTAGCAGCCAGAGGCAGGGCCAGCCCCCCCTCCCCCTCCCACGTGGCGTCTTGTAGCGGTGCCCTTACAGCTGGGGTAGCGAAATTTAGCATAATAAGGCGTTAGTCAGACGTGAAACTTTGACACCTAACTTGGCGGGCGGGGCGGGGTGGGGTGGGGTGGGGCGGCAGCGAGGCCTGTGTGTTGGCTCGCGATACCACCACAGAGCGGCAGAAGGAGTGCAGCCCGGACACTCGCGAGCAACCGCTGGCAGGCCACCTTTTTTTTTTTTTTTTTTAATTTATTAACATTTTTGGTCAAAATTGTTCAAAAGGTCGTAATTTTTTGTTTTGGGGCATGGAATGTAATGCATTGCCCTCTGCCGGCATAGCAAATAGCTGGTCCAAAAAACGCCTTCCGCTGAGAGGCGAGGTTCTGCTGCTGCCGTTCCTCCTTGCTCCGCGCTCTGCACTCTCAGTCGGAGGAAATAAAAAGCGCAGCAGCGCCGTCTGCTCGGCAAACAGCGGCCAGAATGAAACGCAGCGCGGGGCAGTATTGAAACGCACAGCGCCACGAGGGAGATGACCCGGTGGCGTCCGCGGCGTCGCACTCACAATCCCGCTCCGTGTCTCTCGCACCCGCCCTGGCCGCCCCACGAGTGCGAGAGAGACGGCGCTCGCACCCCGGCTCGGCCTCCAATCACCGCCCGTCACCGCGTCATCGCGTCCCGTCCCGCAGAGAGGAAACCGGCCAGGCGTCCACTTTTTTCGCCGTTTTCGCGTTCTCTGATGCGCTGCTGCTGATTTTGATGGAGTCCGCGTGACAGCGCTCTTCGATCCGAAAGTCCGCGTGATGCTGTTTTCATCCCGCCCAGGATGACGTCATGGTGATGCCATGGTGACGTCACAGTTGACAGTAGAGGGTGATCACGGCGGCGGCCGAGCGTGCCTGATGACGGGGCGGTGCCGGCGGCACCCAGAAACATAGAGACATCTCCCAAACGCGCGGGACAACCTAAACGGCGCGCTCGCGCAAAACGCGACGCTTCTTTTCAATTCCCTTGTTTTTGTCCGGCCGGCTGACAGGCGGGGCGGGCGAGGCCAGCCCGACTGACTGCCTCTTCCGACTTTTGAATCGCACGGCAAATTGACGGTGTGTACAGACAGCGCCAAAAGCACGGCCAAGTACGACGGCGCCCCAGTTTGCAAGGACTTACCATCTCTCTCTCTCTCTCTCTCTCTCTCTCTCTCTCTCTCTCTCTCTCTCTCTCTCTCTCTCTCTCTCTCTCTCTGTGTGTCCCAGACGCAGTGCAGAAGAGACGGTTATTGGCAATGACGACAGCCACTCCGGAGTTGAGTTGGCGTGTTAGCTAGTCTTAACTAGCGTCACGCGCGCTGCCCTGACTTGCTTGCTTCACCTGCCTCCCCTCCCCCTCCCCACCCCCTTCCTCTCCCCTCCGCGCGCTCTCCCCAGGGCGGCGTTCTTAATGCGCCACTTTTACGGTGGTTGAATAGTGGATGAGGCCGGTAATGGCGGAGCCAAAATCTGCACACAGAAAGCCGCAGGGAGTTAACGCTGAAATCGCGCGAAAATCGGAGACTTTTCTCTCCGGCCAGATGGTTGTTATTTAGTCTTCAGAAAAGAAATTCAACCAAAAATTCGACTGTTAGCAACATACAGAAACTGCAAGAGAGGCTGGCACAAAAATTAACTGGGTCCGTTGCAGTTTTTTTTTTCTCAACGTGTGCAGTAGAAGAGAGAGAGAGAGAGAGAGAGAGAGAGAGAGAGAGAGAGAGAGAGAGAGAGAGAGAGAGAGAGAGAGAGAGAGAGAGAGAGAGAGAGAGAGAGAGAGAGAGAGAGAGAGAGAGAGAGAGAGAGGGATGGAGATATGGAGAAACCGAGATCGAAAGGAGGGCTGCGGGCGTGACTTTCCGGTTCCGCGTTCGGCTACCGCTATTCCGTGTAAAGTGCGGCTGTCGTACCCTTTTCCCCCTCCAGCCCCCTCCCCTCCCCTCCTCCTCCTCCCTCCCCCTCCCCTCCCCTTGTCCTCTCATTTCCTGCGAGGGTCCGCCTCGCCGCGCCGCCCCTTTTTTTCCCCTTTTGTCCGCCGTGCTCTCGCGAGATGACGAACGATTCCGTGGCAGGTAACGTCTTCATCTCGCGTCTCTCTACACAAAAATTTCTTTCCTTTCTTTCAAAAAAAAAAAAAGTGAACGCGCACAAAACGAATGTCGATAAAGCTGTGCATATCTTTAAAAACTAAAATAAAATGCGGCAAAAAAAAAAAAACAAAAAAAAAAACGGAAAACTTCGTGGTGCGCACATTTCCGTGAAATCACGTCGTATGCACTGATAATTAGGCAATTTAAAAGAAATCTCATCCGATGCCTTTTTCTCAAATTTCTTGGTGAGGAGAGAGAAAAAGAAGAAGAAATAAAGCACCACTGTGATCCCACGAGGTGCGAAGGTGTGTGTGTGCGTCGTGTGTGTATGTGTAGGTGTGAATGCGTGAAAGACCGGGAGATGGAGAGGAAATGGGAGAGAGATGCGAGGACCCAACTGGGATCAACCTATATGCAAGAGAGATCGGGTGAAAAAGGAGAAGGGAGACAGGAAGAGCGGAGCGACCTGTCTCCTCCCCGGCGCCGTGGAGCCTCGTAGCGCCTGCCGAGTAGGCAATGCGCTCGCAGGGGCGTCGACGCATTGCCTATCGCCTGGTTTGCGGGCGCCTCCTCGACCAACGAACTTAATTTTTTTTCCCCGTAGTTGCTCCGATGCGCATGTCGCACACCCTAAATGTTTTTGTACAAATTTTGTACGAGACATCACAGTTTTTTGTGCAGATGAACTTTTCGTACAATTTTGTACGAGATTTTGTACAAAAAGGGGGAAATTGGTGCAGATTTTCGTACAAAAATTGTACGAAAAGTTCATCTGCACAAAAAACTGTGATGTCTCGTACAAAATTGTACATAAGATTTAGTGTGCATGGTGCGTGTAATTTTTTTTAAAATTTTTTTTGCTGTGCTCACGGAACCTAATTTTATCAGTGCTCTGCTCGTGTGACCATGGGCGCCGCCCCCGCAGGACAGCCAGGCCAGGCAGGCAGGCCGGTCGGGTGCCTCGCGATGGATCATGGATCACGCGATGCGAGGCTCAACTTCAGTCATCCTGCGAGGAATTGAAACCACACGTGTAAGGTGTCTATTAGGCGGCCGCGGCTCACGAACTTGGGGCTCACGCGACCGCAGAGGGTTGCCGACCGACCGACAGTGCTGTGATAGAAACACAAGAGTTTCCCGAAAAAAAAAACAACAAAAAAAAAACTTTTTTGAGAGTGAAGCGGGAAGCGCGCTTGCACCTGACGTCATCGAGCGACCGTTCGACTACTTTTTGAATGCTGGTGCAGCCCGCAAACCATTCGATTCGGCAGAAAGTCGCTCGGGCCGCGAGACTTGGAGGTCATAACGCCTTTATGCCAGGCTGTAAACGAGGCACTAAACGGCTTCATTTGCATCATACAATCCGTCCGACGGGACGGACGGCTGCTCGCCAGAAAGCCTCTTCCACCGCCATTGCGCTTCGTGGGGGAGACCGCAACCCTCTCAAAAATCAAAACGTTATTGCCAAAACTGTTTTTAAAATTGAAAAAGAAAAAAAAAATCCACACACACACACACGATCCAATGTGTGATTTGTACACAGTTGTGGGGTTGTGGGAATGAAAAGCATTTATCTATAGGCGAGTTCTTTTAAGAGGGTGATGGGGGATGCACCGAAGTTTTTAATTGACGTAAGTCAAGAAAAGAACTAAGCGTCGGAGCAGGCGGTGTGCACTGAGAAACTCTTCTTGCCTTACCGTCTGTCTGTCTGTCTGTCTGTCTGTCCGTTAGTCCGTTCATTATACACTCCCGCCAGCTTGCCAACCAACCCACCCTCCGAGCCATTTCAAGTCTCCGACTGTTTGTTTGGCCCTCTCTAAAGTTACGAACTAACTACTGGTCTGGCTTGGCCCGGCTTCCAATAATTCAGCGCGGCCCTCGGCATCGTACCTGGCGTGACACCGCCAGTGGGCCAGACCCCGGGGCTGCCCGAGACCGTCAAACCAAAAGTCGCGTTTGTCTGGAGTATTTGGTCTGGAGAAACTGGAGTCAGCGAGGACACGGAGCACGTCTGGAGAGAATGGAGAAGCTGGACTCTAAAGATGCTGGAAAACTGGGGAAGCCCCGGACAGGCTAGAGCAGTCCTGATTTTTGTCCGCCTGCGTCAGTCTTCTGGCCCACTGTGTCCCTTCGGCCCCCCTCCCCCTTTACTCACAAACACATGCATATGCATCGCCATCAGGGAGTGATGAAATTCGCTCTTGAGTGAATCAGCAGTGACAAACAGCCGAGTAAGAACGGAGCAAGCAGCGCGCAGCGCGCCCTGTGCGGCGCGACCGGAACCAAGCAGCGAGCATGCCGGCCGTTGTATGGGTTGTATGTAGCGTGTGCATGCAGATGGCCTGGGCCTACCGCCAGCCTATCAGCTCAATAAGCCGATGGTAAACCACCCTCGCCTCCCCTTCCAAGCTGATCCACCCCTCACCCCCTCCTTCCCCCTCGCTTCAGAGTGACATGTTGTACCTGGCGTGCCGCAGCGCGCCGCCACTGCAACCTCCGGCTCGGGCCCGGGACAATTTCCTTGCAATCGGGGTGACCCTGCGCCACCCACCGCCAGGCCCCCACTCCACGCTCTCTCACACACACACACACACACACACACACACACACACACACACACAGAGAGACACACACACAGACGCACACACACACACACACACACACACAGAGGCAGAGTCGTTGCGGTATTCGGTATTGGGCATTATTGGAAGACAGGCCTAGAGGCATTCCAGCCAAGCCATCCGTCGCCGAGACACATGCCGCGCGGCGAGGGTTCGATTCCCGCTGCACCCTGCCAATTTTTTTTTTCCAAACGTTAATTCCGAATGTTGTTTTTTTTTTCCGTGAAACAGAAGAAATGAGCTGCTTTGCCACGCACACGCTGCCAACACTCCATTAGGTTTCCTTTTCATCGCTTTGACTGATGTGTATCGAAGAGCAGGCCCGGTGTAATGCATCGGCAACACATACACACGTACAACCTCATGTTTCGTGTAACCACCGCAGTCTTTTTTTTTTTTTTGCCTCTCTTGCTTACTTACCCGCGTTTTATTTTCCGTGTTTTTTGGTTTTATCCGGTTGAATTTATTTTTCCTCTCTTTTGTATGCGAAACGTGTGTGCTACCGCATGGCGTGTTGGGGAAGGCTGACGCGACGCCCCGCTGACCCGCTGCTGGCATGGCCTGTGCTTCGCGCCCCCGCGGTGTGACCAGCCCCCACCTCTCTCTCTCTCTCTCTCTCTCTCTCTCTCTCTCTCTCTATCTCTCACACACACACACACACACACACACACACAAACTGTTATTTTTTCCATTTTTTTCCGGTAAAATTTCCGACTGGAAAAACCCGACACACACTCATATTTACAGTAAGTCGCGACTGGCTGAATTTCCCGTGAGTTTCGGCCGGCTGCCGCGCGCGGTTGAATATGTACAGTGAGCTGCACTGTGCCAAACGAGGCCGCCCTGCATCGTTATTTTAAAAATCTCCATGCCAACTCCACTTTATTTCGGAGGAACACTTAGCTGCACGTCATGGTGAGGGAAAGAGAGAGTGGGGAGGGAGGGATGGAGAGAGAGAGAGAGAGAGAGAGAGAGAGAGAGAGAGAGAGAGAGAGAGAGAGAGAGAGAGAGAGAGAGAGAGAGAGAGAGAGAGAGAAGGGTGAAACGAGGGGAAAACGTGAATTATACCGGCATCTGTAATGACAAGAGCATGCCGATACAGGCTGTATTTTTTTCCTTTCCTGGCCCACTGTGCGCTCCCGCCGTGCCTCACTGTATTGATAAAGCGCAAGGCTCGACTCCGCGTGAGTGGAAATTACCTCTGCCTCTCAGCAGCAGGCGGCCCAATTTGCAGACCCGGAAGAACGTGGCGGAAGAAACAACAACAACAAGGCGCAGCAGCCTGGAAAACAACAACACGAAAAACAGCTCACAAAATGTTTCCGTTTGAACCGAGATTCGACCTATGGGTTTGTTGGAGTTGAAACCGCGGTTGGGGTGAACCGGGGTGCGGGTTTGGCGTTGCAATCGAGGTATGCCGGGGCGAGTTGTGTGTGATACCGCGGCCACCGCGGGGTTCCGCCCCTGCGGAGAGGGGGGAGGTGGATCGAATCAGGACTACGCCGCACGGCCCGGAATACATACGTGCCGACCACATATCGCTCGCTCTCTCTCATCCTCCTTACTCCTCCCCCCTCCCCCTCCCGCCGGTGTGGTGACTTGGTTCCCTCCGCACGGCCGGGGTGTATCAGTACAGTAATTTGCGGGGGAGTCGTTGGTCCCTGCGTGCAGGCGGCGAGGCCCGCCGGGTGACGGGCTCATCTTTATCGAATCGCGCAACAACAACAAAAACAACAGCGGCAACATCATGGCGAACAAAATGGGATCAGAGCCAGCGGGTCATCAACCCTGAATGCACTTTGCTGATAGTCTGTCGTAATATATTCGCGGCGCGAGCAGCGACGGTCGCGCGCTGAAAATACCTCGGGGCCACTCTGTTAAGAGCAAGGATAAAGAGTGAAAACAGCAAGTAATGTGATTGGCGCAGTTTTCAGGTATTGGGTCACACAGGCTGCGATTTTCGTCACCAGTCATTGGGCCAGGATTGGTAACACACTGCCAAAAGAAGGCCGCCTCCCCGCCGGTCTGTCTGTCTGTCTGTCTGTCTGTCTGTCTGTCGGCCGTCCGTCCGTCCGCCCTCCTCTTCTCTCCACAGTGTCGTGCCACGGCGACGTTTCGGCCCAAGCGGCGCAATGCGTACAGACCCCTTCATTATTTTGATTGCCCCCTCCCCCTCCACCGCAAACTCGCCCCCGGCGCCTCCATGTGCCTGCGACATTCCGTCCCCCTCCCTGCCTGCATAGCCGTCCCTTCCAACTGTTACGTAAAATGTGGACGATTCATGGAAAGATCATGTGCCCCCTCCCCCTCACCGCCGCTCGCCCAGTGCAGCGCACATCAACTGCTGGCCACCTTAAATAGTGCCACATTACCACCCACGCCGCCCCCGCCACTGCCAGCGGCCGGGGGGCGCTGGTCGCCGTGGCACAGTGGGCTGTTCTCAACTCCGATCTATCTATCTATCTATCTCTATTATTATTATTATTATTATCTATCTATTATTATTATTATTATTATCTATCTATCTATCTATCTATCTATCTACCACGTGCTGTGTAGGGCATCCCTCATTGCAAAAGAAACTCGAACAACAACCTGTGCAGTTTTTTCTCGAGTGCCCTTGAAAGAGGCAACGCGAAGCGAACGTGGCTCGTGAAAGGCGATGAGAGTAAGTGAGAGATAGAGAGGTCCTTGCCGCTTGTTTTCCTCTCTGCATGCCTATGGCGGGGGCACAGAGAGAGGTATAGCGTGGCCTGCGCCGAAAAAGAGTAAACAAAAAAAAAAAAAGGGTTGAGCCGCCGTCAAAATGGATGTCGAGATTTGTTTTTTTTGGGTCGCTGCGCCCACTCCTTATTTCTTGGCGCGGCTTTAGTCACGTATCGCGGGGAAACTTTCGCAAATCCAGCAACACCTTCCTGGTCAATTCTCTGGTGAATCACGGGCCGCGCCTCGGCGTGCCGATTCGACTTGGCCAAGTTGGGGCGGCGCCAACTCTGTCTCTCTCTCTCTCTCTCTCTCTCTCTCTCTCTCTCTCTCTCTCTCTCTCTCTCTCTCTCTCTCTCTCTCTCCGGCACAACACACATCACGTCCATCCAAAAGTTGGCCCATCCGGCCTTCATAACGAAAGCCATTCAATTAACTTGCCGCACCACCACCGGTTTTTTCTCGCCTTCCTTCAAATTATGACCCCCTTTTGTGTTTTTGTTTCTGTTGCGTCGAGGATAACTGAAAATTTCCTTTTTGTCGATCTCCGCAAGCACGGTATGAAAAATCTGTTAACATCAGAAGTCAGGCATGAAAAACATCGTAAATAATTTTTCACTTTGATTTAAGCTTAATTTAATTTGACTAATTTTTTAAAGTAAACTTCCAATTTTTGCCTTCTAAGTGGGTAAAAATTTTGTTGAAAAACTCATGTTAAATTCACAGTGGAGCGTACATCCTGTGTGTGAACAGCGAGTTGTTGTTGTTGTTGTTGTGGTGTGCTTGCCGTGTTTTTGCTGGCTGTTGTTGTTTTGCCGACAGATGTACAATCGGTGGGTGGGTCTGGGTGGGTCTGATTTATAGACACGTAGGCCTTATGGATAGGAGGACTGCCGGGTTATGCCTCAGCCAGCCGGCACAGGCCGCCAGCAGCCTACCAGGCATGGAGCGTGGCATGGCGTGGCATGTGTGACGAGACCGCTTGTGAAAAGTCGCTTCCGCATTAATAATTACACGCACAATTAGGTCACAGGAAGCGAGAGAAAGTTTCCGGCGCAACCTTGGCGACAAACGCTCGTGCATGTGTGTGTGGGTTGCGCGCGTGAGTGGGTTGTGGGTCGGCGGTCCAAGTAGGTGCGCGTCTGTGTGTGTTTGCTTGTGAACGCGTATGCCATTTGGACCATGTGTCACCGTCACTTTCGAAGCAAGGTTCTGAAACTTCGTTACCCCGCTCCTCCCCTGCCGTACGTGCCGTGGCTTTTGTCTTTCCGTCTCTCTCTCTCCCACTGCCATGCATGCGCACGCTCACACAGCCCCACTCCTTTCACCTTTGGCACCACGAGGGCAGGGCCAAGGACCATGCCCTGCTGGGGGTCCAAGTTTTCCTCCCGTCCCCTTCTCTCTCTCTCTCTCTCTCTCTCTCTCTCTCTCTCTCTCTCTCTCTCTCTCTCTCTCTCGGTGCGATGAAAATTTACCGAGTCGGATGGCGAGTAGTTGCAAGGAGTGAGCGGGCGGTTCTTGCTGCTGGGAAGCAGAGAGAGAGAGAGAGAGAGAGAGAGAGAGAGAGAGAGAGAGAGAGAGAGAGAGAGAGAGAGAGAGAGAGAGAGAGAGAGAGAGAGAGGGCGAGGACGCCGCGCGGAAGGGACGACCCCGGCGGCAATGGCTGCCCCGCTCGACCGCCAGGCGCGGCGCGCACCGATAACGAATTCAATCGAACTTTATCTTCTTCCGGAATATGTTTACCCCCCTCCCCCCAACTTCCATTTTGTTATCACTTGAATGCAAAGCCGGCCGGGCATAATTCAGACTTGTTTTCCTTTGTTGCAGGAGGCCGTACCATGTGATGGGCGCCATGGAAGGCCGTGGAGGCCACGAGCTTCGAGAGGGCCGTGATCCTCAAGAAGGCTGTGACGTCCGTGAACATCAGGAAGGCTGTGAAGACCGCGAGCTTCGAGAAGGCTGTGAAGAGCTTCGAGAAGGCCGTGAAGGACGAGAGCCTCGAGAAGGCCGTGAAGAGCTTCGAGAAGGCCGTCTAGGACGAGAGCCTCGAGAAGACCGCGAGCATCGAGAAGTCCGTGAAGAGCTTCGAGAGGGCCGTGAAGGACGAGAGCCTCGAGAAGGCCGCACGCGCGGCGGTCCCTCGTTGACGACGTGGTGCAAGGTCCGCGCGGGCGCCGGCAAGCCGCGTCACCACCACGACGCCCCCCGCGACGCCCGGCGGACGCTCAGCGCCATGCTGAGGACGTGGCGCCGCGCAGGGGTGCGCGCCGAGGACCTGGGCCGGCTGCGCGCCGCGGAGGGCCTGCTCCAGGTCGGCAGGGCGACCGCCCGCCGCGCCAGACCCAAAGCACTCGTCCACGACCCGGACTTCCTGGCCGCCGGCATCCTGTTCGCCCTCATGATCGCCGTGCTGGCCGGCATCCTGGCCGCCATGCTGGTGGCGGACGCCGGCCCCGACAACCAGCTGCCCGGGAACAAATCGGTACGTCACGACGCCCAACTGCCTGGTCCACTGGGCGCACCCGCCTGGCCTCGCGTTCCAGCCATCGGGCCGCTCGCTACAAAGTATCCCGGGTTTCTGTTTTCCCAAATGTTGCCACGATGAAAGGTCGATGGTGTGTGTGTGTGTGTGTGTGTGTGTGTGTGCGCGCGCGTGTGTGTGTTTGTGTGTATGCGCGCGCGCGCGCAAGAAGGGGTGCCGCTATCGCTGGCTGCCGGCCCTCCAGGCAGCCGGAGTCAGAGGCCAGCAGCAGCGGGCTGGTTCAGCTAGCTGCTGCGCTTTCGTCGCGTCGTCTCCCTCACGCTCTCAACGCCCCCCGTCCGTCCGGGTGCGAGAGAGACAGCGACAGGCTCTTGGCGCTATTATCAGTCCAGAGGTACGGCGGGGACCCTGTCCGGCCCCGAGGGGTTCCTGGCGGGTCCGGGGCCCGGCGTCCCGTCCCCTGCCTGGGTGGCAAAGTAAACATAAACATAAACACAGCCGCTTGGCCGCCCTGGGCACAGGCCGCCCCGCCTAGGCCCGCCCCGCCCCGCCACGCCCCGCCACGCCACGCCACGCCACTCGATAACCAGTGGTGGAGGTCGCAGCCTCAGCCTACTCCGAAATGTCTTGGTCGCCCTCGCTCGCTCTCTCTCATTCCCCTCGGGACGCCGCACGAGTGCGAGAGAGACAGCCTGCTTGCCCAATGGCGGCCGCACCTGTCAACAAGGGAGCGCTGCGATTGGTCGAACTTCATCAGGAGCACCAAGGCCGGACATTCCGGATGCAGCGTGCGCGGCGGCCTGTCTGATGGACTGCTTGTTGTTCTTGGGAGCCGTCCCCCCCCCCAGTCTTCCTTCACTTTACCGCAGCCGCACAGTGGACTGGAAGACCGGCGCAGGCGGCCGAAACTCTAGATGCGTTTTGAGCTCCGACTCTTGTGCTCAAAACGTGTCTAGGGTTCAGGCCGCCTGCGCCGGTCTTCCGGTCCACTGTGCACCGCCAATCCTTCCTCGTCTCCTCATCATCGTTAGAGGAAGTAGTTTCCGGAAGAACCGATTTCCAATTCGCACTTCTGGACCGCTTGCTGTGCCGGCCGTGGCAGCCCCGCCACCGCCTAAGGGAGTGTTCGTCGTTCGGCTGGCTGGCTGCTCGGGCTGGCTGCTCGGGCTGGCTGCTCGGGCGACACGCTTTAATCCAAGTTTGCCGTCCGTTGGCGTCACTGAACTGTGTGGTTTGGATCGGCATCTTAGCGTATGCCATCAAAGTTGTTGGGGCGGCCCGGCGCTAGCCACCCTGAAAATTACCGGCAGCCAGTCAGCCCTTGGGTGCTGGACGCTCCCTTTCTCCCCCCCCCTCTCTCTCTCTCTCTCTCTCTCTCTCTCTCTCTCTCTCTCTCTCTCTCTCTCTCTCTCTCTCTCTCTCTCTCTCTCTCTCTCTCTCTCTCTCTCTCTCTCTCCATTATTGGGGCCCGCGCGGCCATCGCCGCCGGGGGAGAATCACTTTCAAGTCGGGTTATTTCTTACCATAGGAAAGAATTCGTAAGAGCGACGCGCGGCCTGAAGTTTCTTAATTTCGGGCATTTGTTATTTCCAAGGCCGAGAGAGACGCAAAGCGATACACTTAAAAAAAAAGGGTTGGTTCAGGGTTGGTATTTGAACCCGGGTCGCTCGGGTTTGAGACGCGTTTGTCGTCGAACTACATAGTTCGGATCGTTTTTACTGTCACCCTGCTGCTGCTGCTCTGAGCGCCAACGCGTAAAACCACAGACGAAGAAGAAAAAAACCGGTAAAACTTCAGACGCCAGTAGGAAGCCAAAAAAATAAAAAAAATAAAAAAATAAAAGAGTCAAGTTTGAACACGGCCGCTCGGCGACACGTGCTCGCTCGGCACCGTCCAGGCCGCACAGTGGGCCGTCATCCTGGACGGGGAGCAAGTCAAGCAGCGGAGGGAAAAAGTTCCGCCGGCACTACGTGCTCAAGAAGGACCAGGAGGACGGCGCGTCGGGGAGGAGGAGAGATTGCTGAGTTCCACGACGCCCGCGGCGCCGGAGCGGTGGCAGATGCACCGCACAGTGGGCTAGAAGACCGTTAAGGCGGACAAAACTCTAGACGCGTTTTGAGCTCCAGAGTCGCTAAATGGGGCTCGAACCCAACGTGTGACCCACCAATGGATTCCTCGCCAATCGAGGAATTCATTGGTGGGGTCACACGTCCGATTCGAGTCCCATTTAGCGACCCTGGAGCCTAAGACGCGTCTCTAATTTTGGCCGCCTTAACGGTCTTCCGGCCCACTGTGCGGTTGGCGGCGCCGACAAGCAAAGAGTGAACGGCGCTGCGAAGAGGATGCGGGCGATGTGGTGTAAATTTTCCAAGTGTTGATGAATCTTTCAAGGCGGCGCTGATGCGGCAGCCCAGCCGCACTCCGGGGGGATTCTAGGAGAAAGAAAGGGGAGAGAGAGAGAGAGAGAGAGAGAGAGAGAGAGAGAGAGAGAGAGAGAGAGAGAGAGAGAGAGAGAGAGAGAGAGAGAGAGAGAGAGAGAGAGAGAGAGCGGAGGAAGAGAAAGGCGTCAAAGGGGTTACCTCAAGGCAAGCCAAAGATCAACACCCACCTTCTCCTCTCGGCAGCGGGGCCGCTTGCTTGGAAAGCTGCAAAGTGGGGGGGGAAGCAAGAAAAAAAATATAATTGGCAACTTTTATTTTTAGTACGGTGGCCTAGTTTCCGCCCCGCAAAGGAAGCCGCGGCGGCCTGGGATTTAAAGGACCGGCATTACGCGTCCGTGCCGCCTCACCCCGGAGGCGTCGTCCTGGAGGCCCTGCAAGCCCTGAGAGTCCTGGAGGGAGGGTCACTAGCCCGCGTTTTTTTGAGCGCGACTTTTCCTCGTACCAGGTCCACTGTTTTTCGCCGGATGTGACGTCAGAGCACGATAATCCGACCTCATCTTTTCGACAGTGGCACGGCGCGCGTTACGTAGTTTTGTGCACCGCCCTTGCCGGGCGGCACTCCACCGTAACACTGCCGGCCAGCCGCGGCCAGCCGGCCCACTGTGCGTCGTCTTGGTCTCTGCCGCACTCAAGGGGCGTGCCGGCCGGGTGGGACAGAGACGAGGCGCCCCTCGGAATCAGGCTTTGTTCCGTTGCGAGGTCCGAACGGCTCCGGCCACTGTATTTATTGCAGGCGGTTGGAGGGGGGAGCAGCAAACTCACACCGGAACAGAGCAGACCGGCAGTGAACAAAACGCAACAGTGCCTCTGCCGGGCCAACAAGCCAACGGTCGGGATCTGGGGGTGGGGGTAAGGCGGGCCTGACAGCCACGCAGCCACGGCGGCAGAGGTTACAAGCACTGCCCACCCTGCGGTAAGCCCTGCGGACGGGATGGTCACAGTGGGCTGCATGAATCGCCACTGCCGGTGGCGAACAGTCGATTATTATTGTGCTTTCCAACGGACAGGGAGAGGCGCCTCGTTTTGTTTTCCGTGATTCGGCTGCGGGTTGTTTACACACCTTTCCCAAATGGTTTCTGTCTGTCTGTCTGTCTGTCTGTCTGTCCGTCTGTCTGTCCGTCCGTGAGGCCGCGCCCGGATGACTGGTGCGTCAGGTCTCGGTGTCGGCGTGCTCAGAATGGGCTGCAAACCGAACAAAAAAGGAGATTGCCAAGTTTCGGCGGAACAAGTCTGCTCTGCTCCCCTCGCCACCCACAGCCCCGGGCCCTCCCCGCGCGGGCGTTGGCACCCCGCCCCGCCCCGCCCCGCCCCGCCCCGCCCCACCACGCCCGGCGAGTCCCGGCGACGAGGTCGCAAGAAAGGGCCGCCCTTTGAGACTTTTTTTTGCGGTGGCGTGCCGAGCACCTAGGAATCAGACAGTCATACAGATGTGCGGCAGTGCGAGAGAGACAGAGCGACGGAAAGCCCTGCGCGGAGTGAGCCTTCAAGCCACCCCTGTTCGGTCCGCACCACGCGTCACGCCCTGGTATGCGTTGTGTGGCCGTCGCTCTACCGTAACGAAACCGCGCGTGCGGCTGTGTGTGTGCGTGTGTGTGTGTGAGAGAGAGAGAGAGAGAGAGAGAGAGAGAGAGAGAGAGAGAGAGAAAGAGAGAGAGACAGAGAGAGAGATAGAGAGAGAGAGTGAGAGAAAGAGAGAGACAGAGAGCGACAGAGAGAGAGATAGAGAGAAAGAGAGAGAGACAGAGAGAGACAGAGAGAGAGACAGAGAGAGAGAGAGAGAGAGAGAGAGAGAGAGGAAAGGGAAGAAACCACACTCACTGTTGGGGCGGCGCGGCGGCGCGCAGTGAGCGGTACATGGAAAGTTGCCGGCGAGTTATGTGAGCGCGCTAAAAGGGTCCCGGGTGTCGTGGCCTTGTGTGTGTGTGTGTGTGTGTGTGTGTGTGTGTGTGTGTGTGTGTGTACGGGTGTGTAAGGGCGAGAGTATAAGTGCCAGCGCGGGGCTGCTACACGCGTGTTAGTTTGCGTGTGTGTGTGTGCCCGCTTGACTGCCATTCATTCCTGCTTCTGCCGACAGAGCGCGCTGCCTTTGCCTGCCTTTGGCGCAACACTGTCGTCCCCAAACAAGACGGGAAAGAGCTCAAATTAGGCGAACGACGAGCAAGACGGGCTGCGGATTAGAGAGGGAGAGGGGGAGAGAGAGAGAGAGAGAGAGAGAGAGAGAGAGAGAGAGAGAGAGAGAGAGAGAGAGAGAGAGAGAGACCCAGTTTTGCCTGCGTTCCGACGCGTTGCGTTGCGTGGAAAGGAGAGAGAAAGAATTCGGGAGCGGGGTGGCGAAGCTCTCTGCAGGGCACTCATCGTGCAAAACGATGGGTACTCTCCTGAATCCGTCACCTGTTGCGCGGCTCGGTACCTGGCCGTGCCATCCCTCTCCTTGTCCACGCGTGATGAAGGACACTGTGCTGCTGTCTCTCTCGCACGGTGGGCCGGTCTAGAGTCCTTAAGGACCCTAGGCCGGTCCCCTGGCCGCGCCCACTGTGCGCCGAAAGCCGGCCGGCGCGCACCGCAGCACGCGCGCGGCGCGGAACGCAGGAAAAATGGAGGAGAGACAAAGTAAAGCCACTCTGGATGGAGAGAGCGAGAGAGGAGGAGAAAAAAAGACAAGAAAACTTTAGAGCGCAATGCAAAATACATTATTTACTACGTCTGTGCGGCGCGGCGGCGCGGCCGAGGAGGCGGTGCAACAGTCTGACTCCCCTCGCCGTGTCTCTTCCTCCTCGGCGGTGACTTTAGTGGCTGAGAAAAATGCAGCCCGTCCCACTGTGCGAGCGAGACAGAGCGTGTCTTCCAATTAAACCTGCATGCGTGCTAGCCTAAGTTTTTAGTACCACTTCTAAAAATAATCCAAGCTTCGAATTATTTTTATTTTTGCGTGCTGTAAAAAAAGGGGAGAGGGCAAAGTGACAAAAAAAAAAAAAAAAAAAAACCGTGACGTAATTTATGAAGGCTCCCCGACAGTGTGCTGCCGTCCCTGCAGGCAGGTCCCAGTGGGCGAGGTGTGCTGCAGGGCAGGCCAACTTGACAAGGGAATGTCAACAAAAGCTCGACCGCATGCGCCGCTCGGCCAGACACCGCAAGAACAACACCGCATAACACGCCTCCGGGACACAAAATTAATATTAACGACGCGAAAAAAGGGTAACAAGCTATCCGAGACGCTAATGGTGTGTGTACTTTGAAACAAAGCTGCTTGACAATTTGTCCGCGTTTGTCCGCGACAAGTTTGGCGAGCGCTGCCGTGCCATGAGGGCGCGCCTTTGCTCTTTAAAAGTGCACGGCGGGACGGAAGCTCGGAAAGCTACCCTTCAAACTGCGCGGCACTGTAAGGCGCCGCCGCGCGCCACGTCGTCGCCAAAGTTGCCAACCTGCGCTCTAATTAGAGAGAGACTGACTCTCTGACTCTCTCTCTCTCTCTCTCTCTCTCTCTCTCTCTCTCTCTCTCTCTCGGCAGCGACCCCGTTTTCCCGCTGAAATCACTGTGAGGGCGGAGTGCGGCCCCGAGCGCCGGGCGTGAAGGTGTCGTCTCCCTCAGCCCCCGTCGGGGCACCCCGCGAGTGCGAGAGAGGCGAGGGGCAGAGGCCGGCAGCGCGAGCAGACCGTTTTTCCCGCTAAAATCACGAATGCCACGTGAAGGGGTTTATTCAGGAAGATTTAATGCGGTTGCTTTTATGACCTGCAAAAAAAAAAAAAAGAAAGAGTCCGTCATGTATTATTTTTATGACCCGTTTTGTCTCTATGCGCAGGGTGTTTGACTCTGTGTGTGTGTGTGTGTGTGTGTGTGTGTGTGTGTACGGCACCGGAGAGTGCGTGAGCGTTCATTGTGCGTCTGTGTGAGTGTGTCACGTGACGCAGGCCTAATTTGCAGTGGAGGGCCAGTCCGAAGGAAAAGCTCCCCGGCTTGGCCTTCACTGGATTGGTCTTACATAATTCATGAGCAATCATAGACGGTTCATGTAAGCGCCCCTTCCCCTGTTTTTTCGACATCTTTTTATTTTTTTCCTTTACGTATTTTTTTCTTTTCGTTATTTGCATTCGTCAGATGTGCGCAGAGCTCCGGCAGTCGTTTTCCGTCATGCGATTGTGTGTATGAAACATGTAACCCCCCAACAAGTGGGGTTTAAATAATTAAGCAGAACATTTCCCGCCACTCCATGCGTCCGCGTCCAGCTCACCTCTCTTTCCTTGCTGTCTTGCTCTGCAGCCCTCTCTCTCTCTCCCTCTCTCTGATCCACAGCCCCGCCTGACGGTAGGCAGTGCCGTCGAACAGGCGAGTGCTCGCGCTGTCTTTCGTCTTCATCTTCTTTTTCCCCTCCCCCTCCACTTCCACCTTCTCCTCACCATCCTTCTCCTCTTCCTCCCTTTTTCTCGTGTGTACACACAATGCCCGGCGAAATATCCGGGAAGGAAAGTCTTCCAATAATCTCTCTGGATGCAGTGCACGACGGCGGCGTGGCGTGGCGTGGCGGGGCGTGGCGGAGGGGATGGCGTCTGACGGGCGGAGCTTAAGCAATCAAGAAGTGTGATGATATTTACGCTCTCACAGACTGGCAGCAGTGTTGGCGCCCCCCCCCCCCGTTCCTGTGCTGAGGTGGTGAGTGTAGGGCTGTAGGGCTGCCCCTAGCCGAGGCCCCAGCCCATCCATCAGTCACTCAAGTAGTCGGCATCAAAATAGGTTCTGGCTGCCCCTCGGTCGGTCTGGCCAACCCCACCCAATACGTCTCTACCCGCGGCCGGGGCCAGTGACGGCCGGCTGTGCACAGTGGGCGAGAGAGAGAGAGAGAGAGAGAGAGAGAGAGAGAGAGAGAGAGAGAGAGAGAGAGAGAGAGAGGGGGGGGGGATTGATCGGGGCGAGCTGCCAATAATGAACACGAATGGGTAAAGTCGAATATGAAAACGAAATGTAAAACATAAGGGAAAAAAAAATCCTGGACGGGGCTGAAAATTGAAAAAAAGAAAAGAAAAAGGTCTACTGGAGGATAGACATTGACTTGCAAATATGGCCACGCCTCTGCTCATCGGCAAAGAATACACGCGGAGATGTACGCCGCCCCTCCCCGTCCCTTACTCCCCGTCCCGGAAGCGAAATCAGCATCCCTCCATGTGGGCAAGAAATACATGATAATACCGGGCGAGCGGTGCAGGCGTGCTCCGAATACGACCTCTCGTTGGGACCACCTCACTCAATATCCGCCGAACAAACAAAAACAAATAAAAAACAATAAGCATTGAGTATTCCGGGCAATGTTTACGCGCACTGCCCCTCTGTGGCCCGGCGAACGGGTCTGTATGTGCGTTGTCGATAAAACCGATGTCTCAGTGATGACGCCCTCCGCCGCACAGTGGTTCAGAGGACCTTCCTGAGTCTGTCTGTCTGTCTGTCTGTCTGTCTGTCTGTCTGTCTGTCTGTCTGTCTGTCCGCCCGGTCGGCGTCCGGCACACTGGCGGGCCGCGGGGTGCCGACAGAGGGGCCAGCGAGATAGCCGCGATGCATATTCATACTCGGGGGCGGGGCGGGGCGGGGCGGGGCGGGGCGGGGCAGGGCGGGGCGGGGCGGGGCGCGCCCAGACACGCGGCTTAGGGCGGGACGCGTGGTGCTGGTCGCCGCGTCTAATAGCGGCCCGCGTAATCGCCAGGAAGCAGCCTCTCCGGGGATGAAAAGGCGTCGAGGAGACGGAACTCGGCCCACAGTGGAACAGCCAGGAGACCGGCGCAGGCGGCCAAGACTCTGGACGCGTTTTGAGCTCCAGGGTCAGGGTCGCTAAACAGGGCTGAACCGGAACGTGTGACCCCACCAATGGTTTCGCTCGTTCGGAGAGCCGGTCTTCTGGCCCACTGTGCGACGAGAAACGGGGCACACCGTGAAAAACTAAGTACTCGTCTGTTTCTATTTTCCTTTTCCTTCGCGAGGAATGCTCATCTTGTTGCCGTTCCGGCGCTCCGACGCGCTCCGACGCGTTGACAAGCAGCCGGCGGCGTGGCGTGGACTCCTCGCGCGGACGCCTCGGCACGCTGCTGCTGCAGCCATGAAACAACACTCAGGGAGTTATCGGCCATCAAACCGGGATGAGGGAAGGAAAAACAATAACACAGACAGAGCACCGCCTCTCTGCGTGCTTCTCTGTGTGAGTGTGTGTGTGTGAGAGAGAGAGAGAGAGAGAGAGAGAGAGTGTGTGTGTGTGTGTGAGAGAGAGAGAGAGAGAGAGAGAGAGAGAGAGAGAGAGAGAGAGAGAGAGCGGTGCGCCTGCTGGAGCGTGCAACACAGCACGGCCGTGTCAGTACAGGTGATTGATTCTTGTGATAAAAGTTGCTGCTGGGAGGGGCTCTGGCCTGGCTGGCGGCTGGCTGGCTGCTCTGGCTGGCCGCCTGGGTCTCGCATGCAGGCCGAGGGGCGTCTAATGAGAGAGAGTGAGAGGGTGGCGGTAATGAAAGGTGGGCATGCGCCTCGGGTTTTTTACACTCCGCTCGCGGTCTGAGCCGCCGCAGCCAACCCCTTCTTGCGCTCGAAGCGCGGCCAGCACTCACCCACTGACCCACCTGCCAGGCAGTCGCACACCGCGCCGGCCCGAGCAGTACCGCCCCCGGGGCCCTCGGGCGTGGTGGAGTACCTCGCGACCGCGCAACCGCCCGCCAACCCGGGCCGCAGCCTCTTCTTCTACGCCATCCTCTCACCCCTGGCCCTACACTCTGTCACCTCGTACCCCCACCACTCTGCCGCCCTACCCCCACCTGCAAAGCGATTCCGAACATCGCTCTGTCTCTGTCGCACTCACAGAGGCAGTCCTTTTCCTTCGCACCTCAGCGCCCCCCCCCCCAGACCCGCTCTCGAGCAACCTACCCCTGATCCCCTAATCACAAACGGCCTTGCCCCACCCCAATGACGACCCGTAAGTAAGTCCCCGTGGACTCCTCACGTGCGGGCGGGGCGGGGCCAGGCGGGGCGGGGTGAGGTCTCCTTTGGGGCGCGGATGAGGTGGCCGGAGATGACACCCATAATTCCCTTCAAGTGTCGGCGGAGGGGTGCCGGGCGTGGCGGGGCGCAGTGGGGCGAGGCGGGGCGTGGCGGGGCGCGGCGGGGCGTGGCGGGGCGCAGTGGGGCGAGGCGGGGCGTGGCGTCGCTGGGACACCAGCGCCTGATGCTGCTTCATCTGCATACATATCACATTCATCTCTGGTCACATGGACCTAAACCACCCCACGGCGCCCATTCCCCCCCCCCACATTCCTCTATGCCCCCTCCCCCACCCCTCGCTCTCTCTACCGAGCCGCCCCACCATGTAGTACGTTTGTGTGTCGTTTCTCCACATCTTGCTCTCTCGCCCATACGCGCAATTGCCGTTTATGTTCTACGTCCCGTTTATTTTTTGGGGGTCTCTCTCTCTCTCTCTCTCTCTCTCTCTCTCTCTCTCTCTCTCTCTCTCTCTCTCTCTCTCTCTCTCTCTCTCTCTCTCTCTCTCTTTTTTTCTTTTTGAACCCCGGAAACCACGGCAGCGTAAGGTGAGCCCCAGCCCCAAAGGCCTGCCTCGCCTCGGTCTCGCGACTTCCGGTTTGCGGCATTTCCGGTCTCCCTCCCGGGGCGCGCTTTGCACAGGCCGCGCACCTGTGGCTCTGGCTCGGCTCGATGCGGCCCGGAAAAGAGGGACCCTCCCACAAACTGAAAATTTGTTTCCCCTCCCATCAGATTTCTCTCTACTCTCCTGATTGTCTGGAGCAGGTCCTCCGACCCAGAACCCTGGTTCCTCATTCACGGATCACGGATGTCCCAGCTGCGCTCCGAAAGGCCGCATTTTGGCGCGGAAACGCGCAGAGACCTCCCCAGGCACGACGGCCGGCATGGGCGTGCTCTGTCTAGTGGGCCCGCTGCCACCCAGTGCAGCCGCTGCTACTCTGCAAAAAAAAAAACACACACACACACAAAAAAAAACACGGAACGTCGTTAAGCGGGTGGGCGATTGAAGGACCGCGTGGGGGTTGGCCGGTCTTTATTCAAGCGCAGGAACCGGGCACCGCGAGCATACGTTGACCCGGGTTAAAAATGAATGGGTGTGTGGTAGTTTCCGCGTGCGTGGCTTGCGCGTGTGTGTGTGTGTGTGTGTGTGCGCGCGCGTGAATATGAATGCAAGCAAGTGTGTGTGTGTGGGTGTGTGCGCGCGCGTGTGTGTTCACAGGTTCGACAGCAAGGGCGCCGAAACAACCCAGCTAGTAATCCAGTGTGCCGTGGCTGGACCGCCGGGCAAGCAAAGTGCTTTGTGAGAACACTGCGGACGTTGGCTCGGAGGGAAGGAGGGGAGGGAGGGGAGGGAGTCTATGAGTGTGGCGCCGCACTACTGACCACACACGGCACAAACCTAACGAGGAACCCCCCCCCCCTCTCCCCCACGGTGTCGCCCGGTGGCGCGGCGGCACCACAGTGTGCCATACACGCACAGCCGGCAGCCAATGCCTTGGTGTGATGTCAGTCGCTCTGGACCGTTAATTATGACCCGCTTCGCGGAGGGACAGTGACGGACTGGTCCACCGAAGCGTCTCCGCCTGTCTTTGCGTCTGTCTGTCTGTCTGTCTGTCTGTCTGGGTCGGCTGCAATGCGAAGGTAAACCGGAGACCCCACCTAGTGTGCCGGCTCCGATCGGTACCATATCAAAGGGGTACGAAAAAGGGAAAAAAAAAACAATAACTCGTTGGGCAAGGGGAGGGGGTGGTGGTGGGCGGCGCTCCGGGTCACCCTATCTAGTGCGGTGGACCCGGCCGGAATCCGTAATCCCATTACTAGGGTGACCAGAAACGGCACACGGGTCTCATTAGCGGCGGCACTCTCTCTCTCTCTCTCTCTCTCTCTCTCTCTCTCTCTCTCTCTCTCTCTCTCTCTCCAGCGAGACGTCGCGATGCGCAGCAGATAAAAACGAGGAGAGAGAGAGAGAGAGAGAGAGAGAGAGAGAGAGAGAGAGAGAGAGAGAGAGAGAGAGAGAGAGAGAGAGAGAGAGAGAGAGAGAGAGAGAGGGGGGGGCAGCAGGGGGCATCTGCTTAACCCCGCGCGGCCCATCTGCGCGCGAGATATATAACTGTGATTCCGCGACGAAAAGCCATCGCCCCATTCACGCCGCGGAATGGCGGGCGTAAAGCGAGAAGGAGAGGAATGTCTCTGTCTTGCAGGCGGCGCGGCCGGCCGGACAGACAGACGGACAGACAGACGGACGGACTAGGGAAATGGAAAGACATGGGGCGGCGAGCGAATTGACGCGTTCCAGGTGAAGACGAACAGCCGTGCATTTTCCTAAGTATGCAGTAGTCTGGCCTTCCCGCGCCAGACCGATGAGAGAGAGAGAGAGAGAGAGAGAGAGAGAGAGAGAGAGAGAGAGAGAGAGAGAGAGAGAGAGAGAGAGAGAGAGAGAGAGAGAGAGAGAGAGAGCAGCTCTAAGCTAGTGTTCAGCTCTGGACTCGAGGAGGAAGAAAAGACACACACAGACGCGTCGACGCAAACCACCTAGTACGATGGGTGGCGGACAAACGGACACGACAGACAGGAAAATGACACACACACACACACCTAGACACCCGCACTCACACATCGCGGTCGGAACGGCCGAGGAGAGACAGGTCGAGAAATGGAGCGGCCCGGCGGCAGACACATTTTAAAGGTGACACCTCTGAAGGTGGATGGCCAGGCCTGGCGGGCAGGCAGGCAGCCAGCGAGGCGGCCAGGCGGGGCTGGCAACCTTGAGTCTGGTCCGTCCCGTCTGGCAAACCAATTGGCTCACTACGTGGGGGAAAAACCTTCGGGAATGCGGAAAAGGGAGGGGGTAGGGAGATGAGAAAGGGGGGGGGGGAGTCCCACGGGGGGAAGGCTGCGTAGCGGCACGCCTTTTGGCCGGCGGGGCCCGGACCAGCCCAGACCCACACGTACAGCCCGCCGCCACTCCAACCAGGGGCTGTCAGCAGCAACAAAACCCAGAGAGAAACAACAACAACCACTCTGAGAACAGCAACAAAGCCAGGAGAAAAATTTAAACAGCGGAGAGAGAGAAACGGCAAGCAGCGGACTCCTGCTTCGGAATGGCGCGAAGGCGATTTGAATTTGTCGGGGAAGTGGTCCGTTTGACGCTGTGTTGCCGTGGCACCCCGGCAGTGGGGCGCACACGGGGCCAGTAACGCAGACCGTAAAGGCGGCAGTAAACAGACCGGCGGCGTCCTGGAGGCCGCGCAGGCCGCGCAGGCCGGGGCACAGTGGGCCAGAGGGCCGGCGCGGGCCGACAAGACTCTAGACGCGTTCTGAGCTCCAGAGTCGCTAAATGGGACTCGAACCGAAAGTGTGAACCCGCAATGGATGGCTCTCCGAGCGAAGAATCCATTGGTGGGGTCACACGTTCGATTCGAGTCCCATTTAGCGGCTCTGGAGCTCGCAACGCGTCTAGAGTTTGGGCCGCCTGCGCCGGTCTTCCGGCCCACTGTGCGAGGGCGTCTCGCGGGGCGCGGCCCGCCGGACGCACGGCCCTCAGCGCACCGGGATTAGGGATCAGCTCTGAGCCCTGGCCGAGTCCCTGGCCGCGCGGCGCACGACCTAGGCAGCCGCGGCACTGTGGGCCCCCCAGCAACGCACTTAAAAAGCCTCATTCACTATATTAATTTTAAAAAAGTAGCTTGTCATAACATAGTATTTTTAACATGCAAAAGCTTTCCATTTTTTTTAAAAAAATACTGTAATTTACGAGCTAATTCTAACGGCCTAACCTTTTTTGCTGTCATCTGTAAATAAAGCTCCTCAGCTGCGAGCTACGCAGAGATCCGGCTTCGAGGTGTAATCCCGATCCCCTCCCCTCCCACCTCTTTGTTTTATTGTGTAGGTTACGGCGCCCACAAGGGGATTCCTCCCCCCTCCCTCGCTGCGTCCACGCAATTCCAAGCGGTAGTGACCACTAATACTGCGGCGTTTTATCGCGTCGCCTCGTCTCTCTCGCACCCACGGGGCGGCCAGGGGGACGGGACCAGCCGCCGACGACAACATCAACTAAAGCAGCAGCAACAACAGCGAGGGACTGATTCGAAACAGCCAGAGGCCGTCCTCTCCTTCATGCTGGCCTTCCGCCCGGCTGACCCGCCTCTTGTTTATCACTCGGCCAAGATAAGAAAGGGAGAGAGAATCTCAAAGCGAGAGAGAGAAAAAAAATATTGGATTGCCATCGGCGTTAGCGCCGCTTGTCGTAGGGTCGTTAAAAGCGTTTAAATGATAATGCCGCGGCTCACTCTGGCGTTGCCGTTCCAAGTAAACCTCCTCCGGTCCCCGCCTATAAAGCGACCCATGTTCGGCCGTGCGCGAAGTGCGCCCGGATCGTGCCCGGGTTCGACTCCCGCTGAATTTAAAACTTTTGCTCGTTGGCTCGTTCTCTCTCTCTCTCTCTCTCTCTCTCTCTCTCTCTCTCTCTCTCTCTCTCTCTCTCTCTCTCTCTCTCTCTCTCTCTCTCTCTCTCTCTCTCTCTCTCTCTCTCTCTCTCTCTCTCTCTCTCTCTCTAGCCTACTGTGCTCCGCCAGCGCGCCTGTGAACGGTCGGGTAGGCTAGTCCGCAACGCAGCCGTGAGCTGGACTGCCTACCCGGCAGGCGTTGACGGCTGGCTTCGAGCTCCTCCTCTTTTTATCTTTCTTCCTTCGATTTTTTTCTTTCTTTTTCTAACCTTCATCCCCGCCGTTCCCCTTTTCTGTAATTATCCGACCTCAACGCACGAGGGCCGGCCGGCTTGGTTGAAAAAAAGGAAAAAAAAAAGGCGGACGCACTGTACATATTACGCAGTGCGGCGCAGCGGAGAGTGGGAGAGTAGGAAAGTGTGTGTGTGTGTGTGTGTATGAGAGAGAGAGAGAGAGAGAGAGAGAGAGAGAGAGAGAGAGAGAGAGAGAGAGAGAGAGGGGGGGACGGAGGGTACATCGGAACTTGGCACCAGATGGAAGCTCGTTAGGCCAGTGCTGTGTAGGTGGCAAGTGAGCGGACATAAAACACCGGAAGGGAGGTGGAGGGGAGGGTGGAAGGATAAGGTGGAGGGCTGGCTGGCCTGAGCGACTCTCTGGTCTAGTCATCATGAAGAATCTCCAAAGGCAGAGGGCCGCCCAGAGGGACAGTCCTTGCCAAAAGTTTAAAATTGGCTGAGCATTGGCGCTCTGTTTGTTGGCGCGCGTGCGTGTGTGTCTGTGTGTGTTTGTGTCTGGGGGGGGGGGGGCAGCCTACTGCTTGATGAGGTCCACGTCGCCTAGACACCTCGTGTTCCGGGTTCCCCTTTGCGGTCGGACGGGGAACTCAGATTAATTCTTTCCGTGATTCCGAGAGCCAAGTCCGGACCTCGAGTCTGGGTATGGGCCGCGCCTTGCCCGGCGGTAATATGGCAGTGGAGCGGCGCGAAGGTGCGTCCAGTGCAAGGCAGAGAGGTTAGGTTAGGTTCCGTCCTCTCTGGTGCAAGGCTCGCGTCCGACAGACACGCCGCGGGGCCGCGAACGGCACAATGTCGGCGCCTCGGTTCTTGAATTTTTATGACTGCTGTGCCGTGCTTTGCCGTGGCGGGCACCCTGAGGGCCAGCCGCCGCGGGAAATAGAAATATTGTCTAATATCCGGACGGCGGCGGCGGCAGCGCGCCACACCAAGCGGGTGTGAGTGGGCCAACACTGTAAAAATTTATCCGTCTGGTTTTACGATTATCGCCGCCGGCAGACTGATGGATCTCTCTCTCTCTCTCTCTCTCTCTCTCTCTCTCTCTCTCTCTCTCTCTCTCTCTCTCTCTCTCTCTCTCTCAAGGTGGGTGGGAGAGAGGCAGACGCAGTTGGGAACGCCTCTCAGCCAGTGAGTTGCTGCTCGTTGCCAGGGCCGAGGGCACCGAGCCGAACCGGAGGAGAAGCACCAGTGGCGGCTGTTCCGGCTCCGGTTTTGACGGTACGGTGCATAAGCATCCGGTGCTGCCAGGCGCTAGCGTGCTTTCTGCGCGGTTTTTTTTTTTCACTTTTTTTTTTCGGACCGGACTGACGCTTGCCGTCTCGACGTGAGCAGCCATGTAGAGCGCTCATAACCCTTGCCGTGCCTAGGCCGCCCCGGGCTGCCCTCCCCCTCCACCCCCACCCTCAATGTACGCGTCGCCATAAGCGGCACGCTCACGCTCGCCCTTCGCGGAAACGTGAGTTGGCTCCCCTGCTGTTACAGCCGCGCGCCGCTCTCTCTCTCTCTCTCTCTCTCTCTCTCTCTCTCTCTCTCTCTCTCTCTCTCCGAAGCGGCTTTACTGCCTTTGAGGCCCGTCACCTCGCGTGTCCCTCCTCCACCGAAATAAAACATTTCCACCATTGGGCCCGGGGCCCTCTGAGTAATTAGGGAAGTGTCCAAGGGGAAAGGCGTGAAAGTGAGCGCCTTTGTGCTGCAGCAAGGGTCTTCTGCCCCACCGTGCTCTGCCAATTTCCAGCGGATAAACGCCCTTTCTGTGAATTTCCAACCAAATTCTTTTCCAACAGAGGGCCGTCTCAATTTGCACGCCGCTGCAAGTCGGCCGGCGTCCATCTTGGTAATGGCCCTGCGTCGGACTCAGCCCGGGGTTTATATTTAATTTCCAGGCCGGCCGGCCGCTCCACGCCTTTTGCGGGGCACAGCGGCACAGCAGCCGGCCAGCCGGCCGGTGCCGAGCGAGCGGCGGCGGGCACGTCCCGCCACGACCGCGCCATCACCGCCGCCGCACAGTGGGCCAGAAGACCGGCGCACGCGGACAACATTCCAGACGCGTTTTGCGCCCCAGAGCCGCTAAATGGGACTCGAATCGAACGTGTGACCCCACCAACGGATTGCTCTCGAAACGAGGAATCCATTGGTGGGGTCACACGTTCGGTTCGAGTCCCATTTAGCGACTCTGGAGCTCAAAACGCGTCTGTACTTTTTGCCGCCTGTGCCGGTCTTCTGGCCCACTGTGCGGCGCTGCGCCGTATCTAGTAGTGTAAGCACCGCCTCCAACGCGGCGTCGTCGCGCCGCAAATTTTTCGCCCTAATTTGGGTCCGTATCGCGCCTTGGCAGCAGCGACCGTAAACGAGCGGCAGTGGCGCGGTGCGTGCATGCGCGGACTTAACTAGAGCACAAGGCGGGAAGAAAGAATGACGTCATTTGCGGACGGGCGGCATTGTCGCTGCAAAACGGTGACGGCCTGGACGGCGTTGTCAAATAAGGAGGCAAAAATTACGCGAGCAGAATTTTATCCGTCTTGGCCGGTCTTGCGGCCCACCGTGCTGAGCCTGGATCAGGCGCTGCTTTGTTTCCTCCGGGAAGGAAAGAGAAAATAACCGCAGCTGCCGCTCCTCATCGTCGACGCGGTCGCGTTTTCAAAGCGAAACGGAGGCAGGGCAATGGAGACGGGAAGAAAAGGCAGCGGCCGCGTTGTGCGGATTCGGACAAAGAAACCGACTGCCGCGCCGCTACCCCGCGCGCGAGAGACTTCCCCGTGTGGCGGCGCGGAGAGTCCCTCGCGCGCGGGGTAGCGTCTTCTTTGTCCCTGCCGTCTCTCTCGCACCCGTGCGGGGGGACCACGAGTGCGAGCGAGACACAGCAGCCCCTTGCGGGGCGTGGCTGGAGGGCTGGGGGCCCTCAGGGCCACTCGGAGACACAGAGCCTCGACGCCGCCCTCTCGGCCCACCGTGTCGTGCGGGCTTCGGGCTGTCGGCTCGAGGACGCAAGCTGTTAACCCAGAACGATGGGCATCGCGTTGACGCAGCGGGCCGGGGTTCGACTCCTCGTGGCGCCCCGGTCGTTTTTCGTTGGACCTACTTCACGTGTTGCAGTTGCGAAACAGCGACAGTCATTCACCCTGCCGAGCAATTTGGGCGGTCATTTTTGGTTTCCGGCGCGGGGGTCGTTGTTTAGAGCGCTGCACGGCATGCTTTCCCGACGTGGGGCTCCCCCCCCTTTTTTTCCCAAGCGGTGTAGCTAGCTCTTGGGGAATGAGTAAGTCCTTTGGGTCACCAACGGCGAAACAAACCAGGACGGCGGGGGGCAAAAAAAATAAAAAAAAATCTCATTCAACGAACGTTAATGAAAGCAGATGATACTCGTTTGGTTTTCTTTCGATGATATTCGTTTGGTATTGTCGTGTGTTTATTATAGCAGTGTGCTCTCATGTCTGTTTTGTATTTAAAACTGTAAACACACGTGCAGCACGCTGCTGTTGGTCGGCCGGTGACAATACTGTTGGTTGTTGTTCTTAATGTTTGCGCGGAATACCCCTCACCGTCGCGAGGAAGGCGGTGGCGACGGTGGTGCCGCGCTGCATCGCTATCGTCCGAACGAGGCCGAGCTGGCGCCGAAGTCGGCACGAGCTGAGCAGAGCCGAGGCCCGCCCGAGTCACCCTTTGTGACGTGGCAGGCGGGGAGGGATTGTCAATTTTCCGCGCAGGCGCGAGGAGGGGGTGCCATTGTTTACGCCCGGTGCCGCTGGCGCTGGACGGGGGAGGCATTGTCGGATTCCGCGCAGGCTGCGCCTCGCCGGCCGGCCGGAGATGCACCAGCCCGCCCCGGCCGCCAGCCCCTATTATATTGTTAGGATACGCGCTTGGTTTCTGGACTCGAGAGTAAAAGCATGCTGACACCTTCATGTGTATAGTAGTTTTAAGTATGTTGAAATGAAATGTGAGGTGTGAAGGTATCATCTGCTAAAAAATTAAAAAGCCCGCAGCAGCCGGCGGTGTTGGTATTCGAACCCAGGTTTTTGACACTGCCGGCGCATTAGCAGTAACGGCACGTCGCAGGCAGACCGCGCGGCGCGTCCCCCTTGGCACCGCTTGCCGGCCGCGCCACAACACAAGGCCATCACCGGCAAACTCATTCCGGCGCGGCAACGAGAAAAACGGCGGGAAACGGATTCAAATTCAAACAAAGGAACGGCGCTCGCGTGCGCTCGGACCGCTGACACTGCAAGGCGGCGCCCTGGCGCACGCAGCGGCAGTGCTTTCATCGCTGTGTCTCTCTCTCGCACCCCCACGGGGCGCCCCTCGCCCCGTGAGTGCGAGAGAGACAGAGCACCGGCATAGCTTCCACGGCTCACGCGTTCCGCTTGCTGTGTCCACAGGTCGTCGGCGGGGCCCTCAGGGAGGCCGTGCTGCGCGCCAGGCGCGCCGACAACGCCGCCGACGACGTGCTCCTGGAGCTCGCCAAGGACGACGAGGACGTGCCCGCCTACCTGCTCGAGTTCCTGCAGACGCACCGCAACCGCCAGCACCTGGAGGAGGACTTCATCCTGGGCTACCACGACGACTACCGGCAGCGCTACGACGGCTTCGACCAGCCGCCGCCCTTCCGGCAGAAGGCCAAGCCCAAGGCCGCCGGCAAGGCCAGGGCCGCCAGCGACCTGGAGATCTCCGAGGAGGAGGCCTTCTCCACCAGGGTGTTCGTGACGACGCCCAGGAGGCAGAGATAGCAGCGCGCCCCCGCCTGGCACTAGGCCCACTGTGCCTCTCTCTCTCTGGCTGTTGGCGCAGCCCAGCGCAGCCCCACCCACCAGTGCCAGCGCTGCCAGCGTGGCAGGACGAACGTTAGAACGGAACACCAGCTTGTTCCCTCCGGTGTACCAGGTAGACTGTGCCGGGCTTCAATGTGATCGCTGCGTAGTCTCCAGCGCCACCGCCACCAACAACAGGGCGGCCGTGGCACAGTGGGCCAGGAGACCGGCGCAGGCGACCAAAATTCCGGACGCGTTTTGAGCTCCAGAGTCGCTGTAAATGAAACTCGAACCAAACGTGTGACCCCACCAATGGATTGCTCTTCGAACGAGGAGTCCATTAGTGGGGTCACAAGCTTGGTTCCAGCCTTGCTTAGCGACACAGGAGTTCAAAACGCGTCTAGAGTTTTAGCCGCCTGAAGCGGTCTTCTGGCCCACTGTGCGGCGTTGGGCTCAGGCTACTAATTAAGGATAGTTTTCTTTTTCTTTTTTAAGGGTCGGATTTGAAAGACTGTTTACTGCGCCGCAGCACTCTGCAGCGGCAAAGTTTAGCATGCTTCACACGTAAATGCATATTTTTGAGTAAGTGCTTGCCGTCAAAAAATGTTGTGCCGTGCAGTTGGAATAGTTCAATATTATTTCTAATTTTACCTGGCCATGTTTCATGTGAACTTAAATAGGACGATTTGATGTTTTGCCTCAGCAGCATTGGCAAAAGTTTGTGCAGAAAAAATAATGGCCGCTTCTTTGCAGTCAGTGAGATTGCCTCCATAAAATAACTCAGTTATTCAGTGAAGAGTGCTTCATTTTAAGTTATTGTTAATGTAGTAGACTCTTCATTTACGTTTTCACTTATAAAGTTAAGTCAAGCGTCATTGCAAAATTAGGTATTTTTTTAACCTACCACTTGTCTGTAGATCGATAAAAGCGTTTTTAAGAAAATAAAGGAAGTATTGTGTGAGAAAAACAAAATGGTATGAAATATAAACAAAGAAAACAAATTGTCCTGCTTTCTTCTCCATACCCACAATATACATACACACAAATGACAGTCGACAATCATCCGAAACACATTTTACAGGAGCGTAAAAATAACGCATCATGTATGGAATCAGATGTACTTACAATAAACACAGCAGCATTTTCTGTGAAGAAATGTGCAGACAAGGATGCTTCTTCTCATGGTATTCACAAAATGAACTACTTCAACATAGTGTCTTGAGAACCGGGACTGCATCACCAATAGCACAGAGGTTACACTGTTGATAACTTATAAGATTTTCACACTTTTCTGTGTAACACGGAAGTTTCTAAGTAATTCAAAGTTTGAAAAAAGCTGCACCAACAACCAACCCGATTTGGAAAAGTCGCAATCCCAAAGTACAGGAAGAAATTGAATTTTATCGGAACGACATAGCGCGTGCGGCCATTCTTAGGCCTTGTTTTTGTTTACGTCAACAAGCTCAGAGTATTCGCACCACACAGGTCGCTATTCGCAGTGTTATTGTTCAAAATACGACACCCAACGGCCGCTTCCGAGTGCATATCAAGAAATTTTGCATCCATAATATTCAATTCTCTTCTGCATTCTCTTCATTACGCGTTGGCGAAAATTTATTTTTAACATTCAATTTATTGGGAACCTACCGTGTGACACAGGACAGTGTGAAAATCTTATAAGTTATTCTAACCTAACATCTGTGCTGTTGGTGATGTCCCAGTTCTTACGACACTGATGGAGTACTCTATTTTTTTGAATACCATCGGAGGAACCCCTTGTCTGCAAATTTCTTCACAGAGGATGCTGCTGTGTTTGCCGTAAGTACGTCTGATTTTTTTCCACACTGAACTGGAGCAACTGAGGAATACCACAGTGGACTGGCTAATGTAGGAGCGTTGCAGTCCAAACCGCTTGGACCGCCCCGTGTATAGGAATCGAACGTGTGACCCCACCTCGTTTGGAGAGCAATCCTTTGGTAGTGTCACACGTTCGATTCGAGTCCTATTTAGCGGCTCTGGAGCACAAAACGCGTCTGGAATTTTGGCCGCCTGTGCCGGTCCTCTGGCCCACTGTGCGATGACGCTGCTTGGCGTGACGGCTTCCGAATTGGCTGCTCGCCGGTCTGGATTTACGGGCACGCTGTCAGCTCCGGCGCCACACCTCGTATTTCCGGTGGCGATGCCGCCTCCACTCGAATTAGCTAATGGAGTTCGGCCTGGTGCACTGCGATTGCACCGAACGGACGCGCGTCCCCATTCCTCATTATTATTTTTCATTTGATGAAGTGGTGCGTGTGTGTGTGCGAGGTTGTCGCGAAGCGCGCACTCAAAGTCAGTCTCTCTCTTTCTTTCTCTCTCTCTCTCTCTCTCTCTCTCTCTCTCTCTCTCTCTCTCTCTCTCTCTCTCTCTCTCTCTCTCTCTCTCTCTCTCTCTCTCTCTCTCTCTCTCTCTGAAACCTGCAGTCCCGGTGGACTGAGCAGGGGGTCAGGGGCCGCGGCCGCAGTTAGAGGTAACCGGCGTTGCCAAGGCCGTTTGAGGCTTAAAGCGTAGCAAAATATCAAAAATTCAATTTTAAAGTTAGGTCGCTGCGAGGGACGCTAGCGGTCTGCATGACGCGTGATTTAGGCGGTCTGCATAGAGCAGTGATCTATTCGTCGCAGATAAGCCGTGTTGATGCAGGACTGACGGGATAATATACCGCGCGACGGAGAGAGCGCGGCAGAGAGAGCGTTGCCACAGCGCGGTGGCGTGGCCTCGAAAATGAAAAGGTTTTTCATTTCGCGAAGTCCGTGGCCGGGTTCTCTGTCACAGTGTGATGCCCCTGTGTAGCGGAGTAAGGGGAGGAGAGAGCGAATAGAGCGTAGGGTTTTATCGGTGTGAGCTAGCAGCGTTAAAATGTTAAAAGCAAAGTAACAAAACGAAGAGAGGAACAAACTTTCGTACGCTCTAACTGTGGAAGAAAATTACAAACAATGTCTTGAGTATCAAATGTCTATGAAATAAAAAAAATGCTGTGATTACCCAACTTCTTTAAAAAGAAAGTATCTCAAAAACATGAAATCCCAAAAAAATTGCTGTGATTACCAAACTTTTTAAAAATAATTTTTTTTTTGAAATACAAAAAAAAATCTTCTCTCAGAGTGCTTGTTTTCCTAGAGTATCCTCATCTTCTTCCTTCCATCACCTGGCTGGCCCAGTCAGGCTGGCCCAGACTCGCTGGCCCCGTCTTGCCTGTCCCGGCCCCCCCCTGCGACCAAGCACTCCCGCTTACAAATATCCTCCTCGGTCCGGGACTATCCGGGACTCAGGACAACTCAATGGGCCGCGCCCAGGCTGCGGCCCCGGGATTACGCGCCGAGTCTCCGGAGCGGCTGCCTGGATGTTGATCGGCGTATTCTAATACGGAGACACAAAGCGGACAGAAAGCGGCCAACCTTTTTCAGCTAGCGACGTCAAAAGGATTTTTTTTTTTGGTGATTTTTTTTAAAATGATTTTTTTTTTTTGCCTACCCTCGAGAGATAAATGACTTGCGGGTTGGGGAGCAGAATCGATGGGACCTTTATTTTGCTCTTACAGTGCAGGGGGGGCGCAGGGGATGTTGACGTGCAGAGCTATGCTTTATCTCGCTGCAGCGAATCTGGAGCAGCAGTCCGTGCTCGCCCGCCGGGCGGCCACCCTAGCCGCTGCAGGGCTGCCGAGTGGTCACTCTAGGTGTGCCCCGCTCACGGGGGAATAAATTGCGTCCAAATTCCAAAACCTCAAATTTTTCTAATTCATTTGAGTGTTTTGCAGATATAGCACAAAGGAATCATTGTGGAAAAACGAAACCTCCGCAAATTTCCGACGAACGGAACGCCCTCTCCGGGATTTTTAACAGTGGGCGCTTCTTCCATGAATGGAAGACACCGCGGCACGAAACAGATGCTGCCCTCTCCTTCCGGCATACTCTCACGTCAGAAGACGGATCTGTTTCCCGCAGCCCGTCCCAGCGAGGCACTCCGCGCTGCCGGTTGGGTCACGATGGTCACCGCTCGCTCAGACGCGTCGCCCGTGAGGCGCTGCGCCTCCGGAAAAGAATTGAGTTGTCGTCAATCCGAGAGCATGTGTCACATCGAGTGAGGGCATTCCTTCAATGTAATGCGAATGCCGTCTGGATTGAGAACAACTCTCACTGTTTGGTCATACATTGGAAATGCACGCGGAAACAGTGTTTTGACGCACCATCGAGAATTTCCTGAGGCTTCTTAAAATAAAAAATCGAAAATAAAAATTACCACACCGCCAGGAAAATTTGAAACAGAAATTTCCAAGATTATTTTTTCACTGTCAACTTTTTACAGTGTATACTTTTTACGTCAACGACGCGCCAAAATTACCACACATGCAGGCTGCCGCAGGATGCGTCGCAGAAGGGGTGGAAAAGGGGGGCCCGGGGGAGGAGGGGCAGGTGGGTGCTGGAGTGGGAGCCATTCTGCTGCTCTTCCCTCCCATATGCCTTGCGACCGACCATGCGCATGTATTTTTTCTATCCCTTCCCAAAAAAATAATAAAAAACACTACACACACACACACACACACACACCGCATTATCATCCCGTTGTGGCGCTATGACGCTGCAGGAGCAAACTGCTCTAAACTGGGGCGAGAGGCAAAATGACGGTTTGTGTGAAGCGAGAGGCCCCCCCCCCCTCCCCGCCCCTCTCCACTTTTCTCGTGCCCAGGGGAGTAATGGAAAATGTGGCATATCGCCGCCCTAACAGTATGAAGAGCGTTTACAGTCGGTCGTCAAGAGACCGTTTTGTTTATGTTGGCTTTTTGCGTCGACAGGATAGGCGCCACCTCTGGCGCGCTCTTTGTTTTTGTTTGTCGTGTCATTGGAAGAAACAGCAGCGGAGACTATGAAAAAGCGCGGGTTACAGCGTGGGTCATATTCGCACTGGCTTCCGCCCGGCTCGCGCGTCGTGGCTTTACGGTGGGGAAGGACTGGGTGAGTGTGTGTCTGTCTGTCTGTGTGTCTGTCTGTCTGTCTGTCTGCGTGTCCGGCTGACAACAGTGACTCGGCGTCAGCTGTCCCCGCCCCAAGGGGCTGGACGAGCCAGCCTTGCGCCAGCCGTGTTGTGTTCCAGCATTCCAGCTTGTTACCGGTGACCAAGTGGAAGGGCGGCAGCAGCAGACGCAAGGGGGGGGGGGGACAGGAAGGTCCCTCCAGGATGCGGCGGAAGGACGTAGACCCCCAGGCCAGGGCGAGGGGGGGGGGGCTCTAGGGGGACTTCCCTGGGTGTGCCGCCGCGGGCAGCCAGCATCACTCATGTGCCGCGGCCGGGCGGGCCCTGCGAAAGCAGGAACCAACCGCACAATTAAACTGGAATTTCTCGCAGGGTCAACAGGAGGGTCAACAAAAAAAATAAAGACAAGGGCTTTTTTTTTCTTAAGGAGATGAAGATGTTCGTCTGAAATTTAACTTCTGCTGGATTAGCTCTTGGAGTGAGACGGCAAGGAGGCACCCAGTACGTTTAGCAGTCGTGGCACGCCCCGCCCCACCCCGCCCCGCCCCGCCCCGCCTGCCACAATGAAGGGACAAGCGCCGGTGTGACGCCAAGTAGCTGCTGGGGATCCTTGTGGAAGCGCGCGTAGCGTCAGCCCGCCCCGCCTCGCCCCACCTCACCCCGCCCCGCCACTTGAACGTGCTCATTGACATGGAAATGGCCCTCCCGGACGAACGGCGTTGACAAGGACGGAAGGACGGCCGCCAGAGCGAGGAATCGCGTCTTTGGAAAAAAAGTCTTTGCTTGTCAGACAGACAGACTGAGGGAGCGGCGGCCGAAACCGGTCGGTATTTGTTTCGTCCACTTTGGCGGTCGCCACACGTTTCACCCTTCACGCTACTCTTGACGTTCGTGGAGCCGATGATTACGGTTGTCTGTGTTGCAGGCGGCCTAGTTGCCTCCTCGGTTTGCGAAGCCTCGCTCTCTCTCTCTCTCTCTCTCTCTCTCTCTCTCTCTCTCTCTCTCTCTCTCTCTCTCTCTCTCTCTCTCTCTCTCTCTCTCTCTCTCTCTCTCTCTCTCGTCCGCGGCGGCCCACTGCGTGCCTGTCGAGAGAGATAAGTAGTTATACTATCAAAATATACGTTTACGTACTACGTTTGCTGCGAATTGAAACGTACCTTCCGATGACAAAAATGATGGAGATCGCATATGAACACGATTGTAAAATAAGCACTGTGTCCCCTGCAGCCGCTGCAGCCGTGGCTCCGCCCCCTCGAAGCGCAGTGGAGTGGCAGGGCGACACGTGACGGCACAAAAGGCGCTCGAAAAATAAAGAATACAAAATGGCAAAGAAAGAGGGAGGGAAGAACAGCACGGCAGTAAAAAGACAAAAAAAAAGAAAAAAAAAAGACCGCCAACTTTCTCGCGCGAAAGAGCGAATTCAGCAATATTGGCGCGTGAATCTGGAGAGGCTGCGCGCGCAATCGCCGGACTGCAACGACGCAATGCCGATTGCAAGCGGACCGTCGTCGCCGCGAACGTCGACTGCAATCGCAATCGAGTTGGCAACACTGGTTGACAGACGAGGAGCAATCAGTGTCACAGTGTGCATTGGTTCCCGCAAGAGTTAGCGTATGAAGAACTGGAAACAACGCGTAAAACTATTACTAAATCAATAAAGATGTGAAGAAAAGGTTTTGTTGGCGTGTTGTATTTGGAGCAACAAAAAATAAAAATAAATAAATGCGCATTCACTAATGCCAGAGCGACAATTATTTTTGGAACAGAGTTAGACAAATGGTCCTAACGATTGCGAAAAAAAATTGTTTTTGAAAAAAAAAAATGCCGCAATAATTTAATCATGGTGAATCATTTCTGGGTGCGTTTTCCCGCGTGAATGTGGGCCGGACCGCTGGGCGACAGGGCTTCCGATATCGGCCAACCTGCGGGGCTGCCAACCGAACCTTGCCAAAGCCATCAGTTAGGCCGTGACCAACACGTGGCGAGAAAAATCCCCTCCGCAGTGCGGGCCTTTCATTAGATGGCGCTATTTTTCACCCCGGAGAAAAAAGAGGCGGGGATTTTTGTGTTTTCTCGGGATTCATGTTTGATTCAATAGAATCAAGCCGTCGCGCGTTGGTAGTTCCCCAGGCGGCCACTGCACTCGGCGCCAGCGTCGCGCGAGGCGGCGGGCTGGCAGAGCTGGCAGTCACCAGGGAGCCACATTCCCGCCGCTTGCAGCTGGTGTTGCGGCCAGCAGGGCAACGTGTCCACACGACAACACCACGACGCGACAAAAATAGACCCCAACCCAACTTTTCACAATTTTTATTTTTTTATTTTTTTTTATTGGTTGTTGGCTTTGGTGGGTTACTCAAGTAAAGACAAGCAAAGCTGCCAGCAAAGTCACAAAACTTTTCGTTAAAATTGCCGGCGGCGGAGGGAATCGAACCCACCTCCACGTCGGTGGAAGCCTGTCACGCTAGGCGCTCGGCTAAGGGGCCACGCCATTTCCTGCTCCTTATCTGCCGTCAACACATTCGGCCCGTAATGGGGTGCGGGGGAAGCGTCGCATGACGCGGCGGCGTTCGTCGTTATGAGACATTCCGACTGATTGCCTCGTCCCGCCACAAAAGGAACCGTGTTGCCCGAGAGAGAGAGAGAGAGAGAGAGAGAGAGAGAGAGAGAGAGAGAGAGAGAGAGAGAGAGTGAGAGAGAGAGAGAGAGAAGAGAGGAGCGAGAGAGCAGAGGAACTTCTGTGTGAAGAAGGTATTGACAGATGAATGAAGCCTGGACTTCTCGTAAGTACTTGATGGGTCGAAGGACAACATTATGATAAGGGGTGTAAATTTGGTTATCACATGGTGGCAATTTGGTGGCGCCAATGGTGGCGTATATTTTCCTCAATGTACACTGTGTGCGTCACCGTTCAGACTTGGATATTAATGTACCCCTTTGACTCCTCCCCCGGCAACGCATTTGCTCGACAAGTTACTCCGCCCACACCCCTGCTCACGGAACGCCTACGTCGTGCTGTACTAAGACAAACTTACCAATGCATTCGCGCACACACACACACGCACACACACACACACACACACAGAGAGAGAGAGAGAGAGAGAGAGAGAGAGAGAGAGAGAGAGAGAGAGAGAGAGAGAGAGAGAGAGAGAGGCGCGCCTGCGCCTGCAAACCTGTCCCTCTGTGTCGCGAGACGGTAGAGTGCGGATCCGTGGGATTTGCAAGTTTGCGTCACCATCGCTTGACTGTCTATTGTATCCCCTGCTGTGGCGATGAGTCTTAAGGCGGCCAGCCACGCAGGCAGGCGAGCAGGCAGGCCAGCAGGCAGGCAGGCGACGGTACCGCGACCTGTTGCGAGTCCAAATCGGCCGGAATCCCTTAGAAACGGCCTGGAGATTGGGCGTTATCAGCGCAGCGATCAGATAATGGGTGAAGCAGCCCATCTCCAGCGGGGGCGTGGCGGGAGGGGAGGGGGAGGGGCTTCGGAGGAGGGGAGGGGGACGCAAGAAGCGTGGGGAATCGCTGCTCAGCTCGGATGGGACCAATTCAGCATTGCATATTCGAATACAGTGCTATTTTCCCCGTCCGCCTTACGCTGCCGGGGGCGGCCGGGGGCGGCGGGGGTGTAAAGTTTGGGGGTGGGGGTGGAAACGGCCTCCAGAAGGGGTGGCCCCTGTCGGTGCCGCCGCCGTGCACAATGGAGCAGTGCCAAGCGCAGGTCCACTGGAGCGTGGCTGGAAGCTGGCTGGAGGCACTCACAGGGTAGATTGGCCATTGGGGCCACCCTTCGCGGACCCCCCCCCCCCAAAATCTCTCTCTCTCTCTCTCTCTCTCTCTCTCTCTCTCTCTCTCTCTCTCTCTCTCTCTCTCTCTCTCTCTCTCTCTCAATCGCCTGTCGGGCTGGCCCACGGCTATGAAAGATTTCGAGGACCGCTGGATTGAGGGTCACCTCGATGGAGATTCCTCTGTGTGTGTGTGTGTGTGTGTGTGTGTGTGTGTGTGTGTGTGTGTGTGCGGAAGCGGAGGGGCGGGCCGTGGGATGTGTGGATCTATGAGACCAAACGCGCCAAAGAGGGGGGGAGGGGGCAGTACCATTGTCCGGGGTGTGTACTTTGTGATTCAGTGAAGAGCAAGTAGCTCCGCGGCCCTACACCTTCTCACACACACACACACACACACACACACACACACACACACACACACACACACACACGTGTGGTCGGGGGAGCAGCGGTCGCGTCCCCGGCATCCTACAGAAAGAATGAGAAATATGGGCTAGAGGCAGGACGTAGGCGGCCTGGCAGACGGTCTGGGTGGGCGCGGGGTGGGGGTGGGGGTGGGGGTTGGCAAGCCGCTGGGTTATTTACCGACAAGCCACTCGGTCCGGCCCGCGGCCCGACGAGGCCACAATGACGCCGCCGCTATCCAAATGAAGCCAGATCTGGCACTGCGAGCGGCATCCCGGTGGCTCAGTGGTTAAGAGCTTTCAGCTTGGAAGTGAGAGGTCCACCATGTTTTCATCATTTTGGAAACATTTTTTTTAGAGAGGGGTGCTTCAGGTGCTCCGCTTCCCGGCCGGCAATTGATTTTTCAATTAGGCACCGAATGCGGATACTAGTCGCGGACACGCGAAGGGGTGTCGCTTCCAATCACAACAAACAGTTAAAAATTGACGGGTGGGGGGAAGGTTGCCCGTCGTGCTGACTAGCATGTTTTGAGTGGTTTTTTTTTTGTTGTTGTTGTTGTTGGGGACGAGCAGGAACGGATAGCTCCATGAAAATGCGGACGGTCCCGGGTGGATCCGCTGAACAGAACGGCGTAGCAGCGCGTCCTTTGAAGAATGGCTGCGCGGCTGTGGTTTTTGAACTCCCCCCACCCCTCCCTCCTCACTACCCCTTCCTCCTCTGCGTCCCCACGCTCGCTCTGGATTCCGCGGCCCGGCCTCCAGGAATTATTTAATCCGTCCAGTGCGCCCCGCCCCGCCCCGCCCCGCCCCGCCCCACCCCGCCCGTGCCGCAAAGCAGCATCTGGCGGCGCTCCGGTCATATTTTTCCATATGGACTCGGCAGACCGTGCGTCATATTCTCGAGTCGCTCTGCGTCCTGCCTTCCTATACCAGCCGCGGGGCCACCCAGTGTACCGCCTCGTCGCTCTGTCTCTCTCGCACCCCAGTCGGACGCCCGCGCGAGAGAGACAGAGCGACTAAGGTACCCCTTCGAAAGAGGGGAAAACAACTACCATTTTCTTTTTGTACATCGCAAATTTAAAATTCTAAAGTCTTACAAAAATTATAAAAACTGACAAAAAAAATTAAAAAAGACAATTTTTTTTAAAGAAAATAGACAAAAATAAATTAAAAATTTTCAACAATTTGGAGCCGAGGGCCAGCCAGGGGTAGGGTTTTCTTTCCGAGAGCCAGCCGGGGGTCGGTGTCTCTCGGCAAAGGCAGCGCGGCCGCGGCAAGGCTCGCGTGATGTCATTCTGAGCACGATAGACAGCGTAGCGTTCGTTCGGGGGATGGCGTATCCGCGGGGCGGGGTGGGGCGCGGAGACGGCGGGAGCGAGCACGGCTACTTTCAGTCGCCAAGCACTTGGGCATGCTCCGATTACGCTCCGTACGAAGCCACCGCCGCACAGTGGGTCAGAAGACCTCTGAGGCGGCCAAAACTCTAGACGCGTTTTGAACTCCAGAGTCGCTAAATGGCTCTCGAATCGAACGTGTGACCCCACCAATGGATTCCTTGATCGCACAGCAATTCATTGGTGAGTGCCATTTAGTAACTCTGGAGCTCAAAACGCGTGTAGAATTTTGGCCGCCACAACGGTCTTCTGACCCACTGTGCGCTGCTTCCATCATGTTGCCGCCCCGCCTCAGAGCGTCATTACAGGGCTGCGTTCTTTACGCCTCAGAGCGTCATTACAGGGCTGCGTTCTTTAAAGTTCGGTCGGGGTGCACAAGGGCCGGAAGCAACACACGTGGAAAACTTAGTTGGGAAAAAAATTGTTGGAGGGATCCCTTTTTCCGACGCGTCACTGGAAGTTTTTCCTCTATTTTCCGCCGCCAGGTCGTCCTTTTAGCCTCGCATCTGGCCGATCGCTCCGGTATTTTGACACGTTGGGCCTCCACGGGGCCACGGCCTTGTGCAGCCGGGCAAAGGTAACGCGTCTGTCTTCCCAGCCTGTGCTTTGCCTCTCTCTCCTTTATACCTATTTGGTGTGGTCCGAACGCTCCGTTGACGAAACGTTGCCAGTCGTTTTGCAGTGCAGCAAATCCCAGTCCCGGTGCCACTTCGGCGAAAGTTGGTACAACTGGAATTGGCAGCGGCGCGGTTTCCAACTCGGAGGTTGGCGTGACTGAGTCGCGTGCCGCACGCGGTGCCGTGGCGACGACACGGCCGCCCCGCCCCGCCTCGCCTCGGGCGGGACAATTTGGAGAAATAGTTTTTGATTTTATTACTGTTGTGTCTCGGCGCACGAGGAGAGGCCGGCTAAGCGGCTGTCAGATGTAAGCTCATTGCATTAGGAAGAGAATATTCGTCGATCTAAATTATGTTTCTTTTAAAAAAAAATATGTAAAAAAAAAGAAAAGAAAAGCAGATTTTTTTTTTGTGGATCTGCGAGTGCAGAGATGAGCCCGTCTTCACACCTCCGTGATGATCTGCGCCGCCCGTCCCGCTGGAATGGAATCCCGCCGCGTCTGAATGAGGGCGGCCTGGGGCTGGGCCTTCCCCGGGTCGCCTGCAATCAAGTGCATTCCACGACCGTTAAGGAGCCGCACGCTGCCTGCCAGCTCCGCCAGGCAGGCGCCTTTAAATTGTGCCAGTCCATTTTGACTTTGCATTTTATTACTTTGTATTTTTATCTTTTTATTGCGGTTTTTTTTCTGGATAAACAAGCTGCCTGACTGCCATCATCTTTTTTCCGAATGTTGACTCTTGACTAATGCTCTTAGAGACGGAAACGGATAAAAAAAGCGCAGCGATGAAATAATTGTTTGTCTCGTTTGCGCTTTTTCTTTGGCGCGCGAATCGCAATATGCAGCGAGCGGCTGCCCGCTTATTGCAGTTGGCGGTGAGAGGCGGCACGGCTCCAGGCCCTCGAGGGGCGACGGCGAGGAATAGCGCCGCCCGTCCGCACGGCTGTACTGCAATGCGAATGTGAAAGAATGCGACGGAGAGAGCCGAGGGGCTCCGCTGCTGCCGAACGCCGCCCCGGACGTCCTCGTCATAATTGCATTCGTGGCCGGAGAAGTTGAACGTCAACGATATTAGAGCCGAGCCTGGCGAGGCGTGGCGCGGCGTGGCGCGGCGTTGGAGTTGGGGAGCAGTGCGAGCCGAGCCGCGCACAGCCACACTCCCCCGGGGAATGCGCCGTACTCCGGAAACAAAAGTCGAGGCGCTTCTCGTTTTTCTCCGTTTTACCGCCAAGGAGCGGCGAGATGTCCATCGACACGCGGGGAAATTCATAGAAAATCGTAGAGGAACGTCACTGGACCGCTCTCCAAACATCCATTGGTGGGGTCACGCGTTCGGTTCGAGTCCCATTTAGCGACTCTGGAGCTCAGAACGCGTCTAGAATTTTGGCCGCCTCTGTGGTCTTCTGACCCACTATGCAGTGCTGTCGCCACCGTCTCTCTTGCTCCCATGCGGGCTTGGCGGGTCGGTGTGGGCGATTCGCGGTGGCCAGAGGGGTGGGCTCCGGGGACGGGCCCCGTGGGTGGGCATTGCGGTGTGGTGGATTGTCGGTTTGCCGACACTCCCTGGGTGTCGCTGGAGCAGGGCGGTGGGTGCGAGTGCGGCAGAGAGCGTGTTGTACATGTGTAAGTGTGTGTGTGTGTGTGTGTGTGCATCGGCCCGGGCCGTGCGATGCATTATTGAGGCTGTTTGGCGTCTGCCGAGCGAGTGCGGGTAGGGGGCGGGGAGGGGGCAAAGGAGATGCAGCGCGCTGGGTAGACAACATGCACGGCAGGGCGGCGGCAGACTTTGCAAGTCAGCGAGTGCAAGTCTCTCTCTCTCACGCACACGCACTCTCTCCGGCAGCGCGTGGTGCAGAGAATCAGTAAGAAGACACTCCTTTTCCTGGCGACGAGAATGAAGAGGGCACCATAGCCGCAGCGGAAGAGGGCGGCAGCGGAACACCTCCGCCCCTCTAACACCTCCGCCCCCCCTCGCCGTCAACGTCACCCGGCTGCCTGCGGCTGCCTAGGAGCGGTGCGGCTCAGGGCGGCGGTGGACCGAGCCCACTCGAGCCGTGCCGATATCCCCGCGTGACGGAGACGTGAAGTGGTTGGCGGCTCAGAACTCGGAGTGCTTGACGTCTGCGAGGAGGAGCCGAGCCGGGCCGCGCCAGCCTCACGACACGACTGGTGAATTAAACGGAAGGCCCAGCTTACACCCTGCGTAGAGCTTTGCAATACAAAGGAAATCTGGATTGTGCTAACGAAGCATTTCCACGACGCCTTTAACTCGTTCGTCCTTTTTCTCAGTGTGGCGCGACCGGGGGTATGCACTCTCAAAACGAGTGACCCGACTAGTACGCTATTGCGCTCTATTGCGCCTGGAGTTTGCCCGAAAAAAGTCCAAAACAACCCGAAACAACAAAAAAACAGGCAAAATCCTGACAATTTCGGCTATTATACGCTACTATTACGCGAACGATTACGCGCACTATTGCGGATTGAGCGACCCGACTATTACACGAGTGGATACCCCCTCTGGCGCGACCAACAGATTGTCCGCTGAGCCGGGAATCAGGTCCCGAAGTGTCCGCCCGACTGGAGGGAGACTCGACTGCGTGCCTCTCCTGTCCACGCATCCGCCTGCCCCGCACCTGTCCCGAGTTGGCCAACTCGATCCGCTATCGGTCCAACTTACACATACCTTACACCCCGGGCACTGCCCTGCTCGGCCCGGCATGTCCCCCTGCGAGAGAAGCTCGGCTGTACTCTGTGCAGTCTCGTCTTCGCCGACCCCGGTCCGATGCCGGGCACACTGACGCGGCTCCACTGGGAACCCGGGAATGTGGACGCCACATTCGTTTGTACTTGAATCGCGTCACACTAAGTGGAATATCTTATTGTCAACTTCGTTTGAACGTGACTCGAGACGGCCCAGCCGAGTCACATGAAAATGACGTGTGTGACGTCACATTCCTGGATGTGGGCCCGTGGGTGGGCGTCACGCTGATCTGCATCACTGAGTGGTCCTGCAGGACGATACTCAAACACTGAACTGCACTCCACCTGCCCGCTCTGACTCACTTACCGCGCAGCAGCGCCGCTCTGATGCGTGCCTGCAGCGCGACGTGCGACAGAGCAGACAGTGCTCTCACTCTTTCCTCGCAAACACGGTTAGATGAAGAGCGCGTTGTCGGATTCCCCCACACCGCGAGCACGCTCTTGCTTACCTAATCACAAGCAGAGTAATGCGAATCGTGCACACTCAAGTGCTTTACTATCCTGCCCTCCCCTCGCTCCCCTCCCCCTCTTTCCCCCTCTGGACGCACCCAGGCGACACCGCCCCTCCCGGCACGCTTCCCCCTGGATTTGGACAATTCATTCTTCTTTGTCAAATCATTCCGCCGTTCCATCAGGGAAGGTCGAGGAAAGGGGTGGGGGAGTTCTGTTGTTGTTGTTGTTGTTGTCGTAACCAACGCCCACTTGGGAACTTTCTCGACCAGTTATCTCTGTTTGTCACGTCGAGCAGACGAAGAAGCAGGCGGATTTTTGCGCGCGTATTTTCGCGTCACAATACAGCCAATCTGGCCTTCCCAGCGGCGGCATCCATCTTGTCGTCCGATGCCTCTCTTCGTTCTCCTTTTTATCTTCTTTCAAGTTTAATTTCTGAAGTCTGGGCACGTTTATAGGTCTGCGCCGCGAACGGCGAATGGAAATAATAAGGAAGACATATTTTTCCTGCGTTATTGAGACGGCTCAGTTTATTGGAATTGCACACAGGTCGGGAAAGGAAAAAATGAAATAGAACCAAAGATCGGCTGAGTTGTGTGTTGAGGCCTTGCGCGAAAAGCTTTGTGACGTAGATTAAGTTTAAGTTTTTTTGCACACCTCCCCTTTTAGCTCAGTCTTCTGTTTAAAAAAAAAAAAACCAATTTTTTTTTAAAAAAATGGCATGTCTTTCCCTTTACGTAGTAAGTAAGATCTCTTCGAGGTCTTTCACACCGACGTAGATTTAAATTAATTTCCACTTTCAGTAAAACTTTTTTGCTGGAATGACGGCTGGTGCACTGTGACTGCTCGGCATGAGTTTTGCAAGAGGAAGTCGGTCGGCGAGTTTCAAGGAGTCGTCCCGCCCTGATTTCATATTCCCTTGATTCTCTCCGTTTCCAATCAGCCGAGCGATTCGGCCGGCGGGCCATGTCGCCATGTTGCATCTCCATATTGGATGGGGCTGTCCGTAAGACGGTTAGCCTGCCAAACGGCAGTAGCTACACGTGTTAAAAATATACGCTCAAGAGCTAAGTTTATTTGCCTCTTTTAAGTGTTTGCGACTGATGCAAACGTGGCAGTTTTAAAATATTTTGAAGGAAGCACGTTGAATGTCAACTAATTGTTTGCCATTTTACACGGTACTCAAGTTTCCTGACTGTTGACTCATTAACAACCGCTGTGCTGTGCGTGCTATGACCTTCGTCGGTCAGAATTAGCTGCAATCTTATCAAATCGACCACGGCTTTAGAGTCGTTATCCGAACAGGAAGACTGCGAGGACACTCCACATGGAAGTTTCCTGTTCATTGACCATACAGGAAACCCACCGAGAGCCAAGCCCTTGCCGAGTGTCCCCTGCTATATAAATGAGCCGTCTTCTGACTGAAGAGTCATACCCCGCCTCCGCTCACTGTATGTTCGTGCAGCACAGTCGACTCACCATGAAGACAGCAGTTTTTCTGTCGTTGCCAATTCTGGCCTTATCTGTTTTTGCAGTGCCCGCTGAGGATCTGAGTGAAAGGGGTAAGCTTCATTCATCTAGCGACAAATTCAGGCATGCTTGCAGGCGAAACAAGCACGCTCCGAGCCAAAATTAGCCTACTACTGTAGATGAAGGTGACAGGCCCGGTGGATATTCTGCCAACCAAACGGATAAAAGTTTAGCAGGTTGAATTGTCTCAATAATAAGTTCTTTTTTAAAAATTTCATACCGGCTTACCTTTTTTTTTCAAATGTATTCCAATGTAGGTTCCTAGCAGCAAATCTTTGATCTGCATAATGTTTTCATAATTTTCATACATGCTCATCATTTACCGTGCTTGTTATGCTTTCTTTTCTTCAAAGCTTCTCTCTCCGTCGTTGCCTCTGAAGTGCGCGCATGCGACCTTGGCCAGTGCATTTCCTCATGCATCGGGAGAGGCTACGACTGGGGCAGCTGCATTGCTGGCTCCTGCCACTGCACCCAGCGCACACGCCTCGACTCTGCCCCTGAAGTGCGCGCATGCGACCCTGGCCAATGCACTTCCTCATGCATCGGGAGCGGGTACGACTGGGGCAGCTGCATTGCTGGCTCCTGCCACTGCACCCAGCGCACACGCCTCGACTCTGCCCCTGAAGTGCGCGCATGTAACCCTGGCCAATGCGCCACCACGTGCATCAGGAACGGCTACGACTGGGGCAGCTGCATTGCTGGCTTCTGCCAATGTACCCAACGCACTCGCCTCGACTCTGCCGACTCTGCCGTTCCTGCTCCTCAAGTGTTGTCATGCGACCCTGGCCAATGCACCTCCATGTGCATCGGGAGCGGCTACGACTGGGGCAGCTGCATTGCTGGCTCCTGCCACTGCACCCAGCGCACACGCTGAGCAGCACACTTCAAGCACTCATTCTAAACTAGATGATGGCTGTTGTTCTCCAAGTTTATTTTGAAATATATCGTTGACATTTATAAATTGTTTTTAGTGTTGGTTTCATGTTCTATTTCACTTAGAGGACTGGGGATTGAGAGGGACGGGGGGAGGGATGGCGTTTGCAGCTGTATGCAGCATCATGAAGAACGGGCATGGTAATGGCAAGATCATGCTCGAGGACGACTGAAATAGACGAAGAGGCGGAATCGGCATGCTGTGAGAAATGGAGCCGCAGTGACGTCAGGAACTCCATTACACGGCACGTTTTGACACAGTGAGTCGACTACGGGTCCGGAAAAGCCCGACAGCTGTTGGGCTTCCAGAAAAAGTCAACTTTTAGGTTACGGGAATTTGAATGACTGTTTGCAAGCTGATTTCCGTGGTCAGCATTTTTGATGTGAGGAAGGAAGGTGACCTCTACTCCGGCTCTGGCGATATTTTTACCACGGGAAACATCGATAGCGCTCTTACAAGAAGCAGGGAAACAAACTCGTGCGTGAGGATGCGTGCTCTCTTCTTCTTCTTCTTCTTCTTCTTCTTCTTCTTCTTCTTCTTCTTCTTCTTCTTCTCCACAATCTTCGCCATCATCAATAATGTACGTAAACAGTTTAAGTCTGCATCATTACCGAGGGCGTGGCGAGGCGGCAAATAAGATGGCTGTTACTAATTGCTCCAACTTGAAATGAAGTGCCCCGGCCATCACGTTACCGCCAACTATTTTTCTTCCATCCCTCCCAACTCTTCGGCCGGGCACCTCCTGTTCCGCTGCCGGCGCGCTATCTGCGCATCTGCAGGCGGGAGCCGACGGCAACTAGGCGGCAGTGCTGCATCCTGTCCCGCCCCGCGCAGTGGGCCCAGCGCCTGCGCCTCCAGACGCGGTCTGAGCTCCAGGGTCGCTAAATAGGACTCAAACCAAATGCGTGACCCCACCAATGGATTCCTTGTTTCAAGAGCAATCCATCGGTGGGGCTTCGCGCCTAAAAGGCAACGTTGCAATTTTCCGGATGAAGTGGAAAAAGTTGCCTGTCAGGCTGGAACTCGCCACAGCTTGGGCCAAACTACCGCATTGTTACCAAATCAAGGACGCCATGAAATGTCCCCAGGCATTTCGAGTGCACGTATCGCGCAACCCTCCCCCGCCACCATTTAATTGAATTGACAGCATCGAGGCTCTGGAGGACTGAGGGACATCCTCAGGGACTCGCCGCAGGCGATGGAGGGTTGGGCAGGCAGGAAGAATGGGGCGGCAAGTTCCGAGGCGAAAGGGGGCGTTTGGCGTGGGGCTGAGCGGGCTGTAGCCTACGGGGTAATACGGTTCAGGGGTAGTAAGGTAGGAAGGGGGAGGTGTTGGACGAGAGACCGGCTGGGCATGAAGCCAGGAGCGAAGGGTGTCGCCTGGGTCAGCCAACTCCCCGTGAACGGATGACCAACTCCAATGCGGTGCCATCTCAGACCCCCGCCCCCTTTCCACCTCCCAAAGTCACTATCACACCTCGCCTATAGCCGCAGGTTACACGAGCCAGCAGTCCAAGCAAACTCGAATATCTCTCACACAACACACTCACTGGATCTCGCCCAGGCGCATGACACACCACAACACTTACAAACATTAAGTGGTTCTCCAACGCGAGTGGCAGTTTATTTTTTTGTTTTGTGCTGCTTCAATCACCCATGCCAGGTCCACCCATTATGCGCCGCATCGACTCACCACCAGATAGCGCTGACAGCGTGACCGCATGAATACGCATTGCAGCCGATCTATTCCCGCGTTGCCGCTGACGAGGGGGAAGCATCGCGTTGGCGACACTGCGAGACAGTAATGCTCGCCTGGCCTGGCCTCACCGCCCTGATCAAGTCGGACGGCAATCGGTATTCAAAATGAGGCAGCCTGGACGCTCCAAACGAGATTCCAAGTTGAATTCTCTAAGGACGAAGACGGGGGTTGGCTTTTGGTCGCAAGGCTTTCTGTCGTCGCGTTTCCACCGCCGCGTTTGGGCCGGCGCCAAGTCTGCAGGCAAGGCGGTGAACGACCGGCGAGACCTCTGTCGGCAGGTGAGCGCACACGTCGTGTTTGATGATTGATAGAATAACGCTTTCTCGGAGTGTGACTTCTTCACGCAATCTCTGCGTGGTCTCGTCTGACTACGAGCCACGGTGTTACACTCTTGTGACTGTGCCACTGTTTGTGTTCTACGCCGTCCTGAACCACTCCTCTACCTGATTCGCGTGTCACCCTGAAGTCGGAGGCGGGACTGACGGTGTGCGAACCTGTCAAAAACTTTTTCGACTCGCGCCTGCATTTTTTTTCTCCCTGAAAGTCACTTTTTTCTTCTTGTCGATCTTCCGCGATCGCCTGCTGGAGAAGTGTCAAGGAGGGAGGGGAAGTCCTGGAAGGAAGCACTTCTCGAGGTAGAATGATGTGCAGCCAAACACGTTGCTGGCCCACTGTTAGCAGGGGAAATTGAAGCAAATTGCGGTTTGCTTTAGGGAGGACAGGCACCTTGGTCAAGCTTCACCAAGTCACGTCGGGAGGCGCCGACTCACTCTGCACAATCTCAGTCCGCGGCGCGTGACGCGATACACACAACTTTCTGCCTGTTAGTGTCGGCGCGAATTTTGAAACCTTTGAGCAAGTTTTTGCGCCGGCGCGTGTGCACGCGTTCCTTTGCGAGACAACAACAAGTCCGCCTTCCTCACTCACACGCCCCTTCAAAGTTTGTCCGCGTGTCTCGCGTCGCTGCTCCAAGAGCAACACAGCCAAATTCCAGCATCTGACAAACCAACTCACGCCAAAAGCCGATGATTCAATTGCCCCCTTCGAGTTGTCTTGAGCGGCACCTTTCATCATCCAGTTGGAACAGTCCGTGTGTCACGTCGTTGCGTATATTGAAACGTATTTTGTTTAACGGATCACACCTCGATGGTACATTTTTACTTTTATTTGATGAAGCGAGCCGTTCGCAATCGCACGTCGACCGTTGGAGCGGTGTTGCAGAATCGTTCCAACTGTTCGGCAGTATGAATATACCGGGCCTCTAATTAAAAACACAAACTTTTACTCGCTTCTTCTTTCTTCCATTTAAGTTTTTCCTCGGCGAACTGGGAGCTAGTGCACCAGCAAGTCTCTTTGATAAAGCCAGAACAAGTACAACAAAAATATCTAAGCAAGCAAATCGCATGCAATATTTGAAACCTTTTTTTTTCGCCAGTGCTGCGCGGCTGCGTGGTCCAGGCCACGTGCACGGCGGGTTTGTCACTGCTTTGCGTCGAGCAAACCGCTCTGGCGCCAACGGGCCCACTGTGCCTGGGGGCCGGCCGCTCTAAAGTCACATCAACGGCCATCAAAACGCCATCGGGCTTCGCCGGGCTTCGCCGGGCCCAGCGCGGCGGGGCGTGGCCGTGAGAAGTGATGCGGCTCGGAAACCACATGTTTTGCTGACAGAAGCCGGGCCAGGAAACTTTTCGCTGAGCCCCGACACTAGCGCCACTAGCGGGCACAAGCCGCATCGACACTCACGCCCCCCCCGCCTCGCTCTCATCCACGCCACGGGGCTCGGTCTGTGAGGGAGCCAGTACACAGAGTGCCAGAGAAGACCGTTGAGGCGGCCAAAAATCTAGAGGCGTTTTGAGCTCCAGAGTCGCTAAATGGGACTTGATTCGAACGTGTGACCCCTCTCCAAACGAGCAATCCATTGGTGAGGCGACGCGTTCGAACCGAGCCCCATTTAGTGAGTCTGGAGTTGAAAACGTGTCCGAGATTTTGGCCGCCTCAACTGTCTTCTGGCCCTCTGTGCCGGGGTGTCTGTCTCCTCCCGGATCGACATTATTAGCAGTACCCCGGCGTCTCTGATGAGATACTTAGAGAGCCGATGCTCGCTTGAAGGACTCGATTAAATCCGCGTCGCCCCTCCTCACTATTAGGTAGTGATTACCAATTAGGCGGACGTTGTAGGCTGCCCTGCTGAAGCCAGCAAGACTGCGACTAACGCCTTGCAGCCTTATTAATATGCCGTGTGTGTGTGTGTGTGTGTGTGTGTGTGTGTCCGAGTCAGGCACGGCCCGGCCCCTGTGAGGGTACGCAGGCCCGCATCCCAGGTGAGTGTCCGTGTTGCCTACCTCACAGCCGGACATGAAAGGACGTCCGTGTGTCCGTCCGTGTGTCCGTCCGTCCGTCCGTCCGCGCGTCGCAGGCTTACGTGTTTTAATGACCTCGGACGAGGCGGACACTCGGGGACGTGAGACAAAGGCTCTTTTCTCTAACTCATTCTGTCTCCTGCATGTTCTCTCACCCCACACTCGCAAAAACACACACACACACACGTGCGTGCCGCGTCAGTGCTGCGCCTGCACACTTGTTTAGAAAAATTAAAGTGTCTGGGAAAGGAGTCTCGTGGGTTCAGAATGGTGTACCCTGTGCCTGGACTCGGCGAGAAGCTCGTGGGCATGGACGTGGACCGAATGGCTGCAACTTTTGTCTCTTTGGTGAGAGTTTGGTGAGTGGCGCCGTGTGAACTCACACATCGCAACCCTGCCCCGCCACACCGCACCATGCTGCGATGGCCTCGCCGCCGCGCGCCCCTGCGGTTCGCGTATCCGTCAACCTGTGATGATTTACCCCGCCCTCGGAAACAAAGGAGCCGCCAACTTATCTCAACAACTTGGCGAACACGCCCCGCCCCGCCCCGCCCCGTGACACCGCCAGGCTCGCCGGCAGGACTGCCAGGTGGCGAAAGGAGGCTCGCACTAGCGGAACCACTTTCACTTTGCAGGTACACTGCCGCGGAAAAAGGGGAGGGAAATGGGAGCAGTTATTTCCCGCGCGGCGACAGTGAGCAGGCGCTCTAAAAGGGGGCAGTAAACACCCTATTAAAATGCACGGCTGAATGGAGGGCCCTCCGCCATGTCAATATCACGTGTCTCGCAGGGCGCGGCGCGGCCCCGGGGAAAGCGAGAGAGAAGGGCTGCTGGAGAAGGGGAAGTTTGGAGTGAAGGGAGACGGGTGTCCCCCGCCGGCCCTAAGCTGCCGTAAACAAAGCACGGCAATCCAATAGAGGCGCCATCAGCCCTCACGGCTGTAAAGAATAATTCAGGGCCGGGAAGACGTTCGCCGGACGGCCCTCCCAGACACCGCTCTGCCGCGTCCATGATGCAGAGCCTGCCAGCCCGGTCAGCCCGGTCGACGCGAGCCAGACCGAGTCGTCCCAGGAAACGCCTTTTCTGCAGCCAAGATAAACAACTTAAAAAAAAACTCATAAATTTTGTTATTTTTTTTTAAACTATTACCTCATTGTTAATGCAACCCTTTATTTTGCTTTTGTAATTAACGCTTTTGGACTAATTTCAAATTCCGCGGAGGCCGGCGCACCTGGGAGCAGACACCAGACCGTCAGCCTCTCCCCAGGCGGTGCGAGCCGAACCGAACCGAACCGAGCCGAGCCGAACCGAACCGAGCCGAGCCGAGCCGAGCCGAGCCTAGGAGTGAGCGGTCCCCTCGCAGGGCTGGCAAGGTGAGTCTGCTGGGGGCCACGTGCTGCATTGTACTTTCTGCACGAGAGCACTTGGTGGGTCTCAAAGCGCGCCTTACAATGGATGTACAAATGCGGCCTTGGCGTGGAGCGAACTTGCAGGAAATAAGGCGTTTCCGAAAGTGCACCAAAGCAAAGCCTGCTTTTGTTTCTGTCACACAAGCTCCGTGCAAGCTTGCGTTCCTGTTGAGCCGAACCTGCGACCCCATCAATGGAATGCTCTCTGATCGGGCAATCCATCGGTGGGGTCACACGTAGAATTTCTGCCACCTGCGCCGGTCTTCCGGCCCACTGTGCGCCGCTCGCTGCCGGAGTCCCCGCCGGAGTCAGTGCCCACGGGGCCGATCCGCGCTCGGCTCCGGGCGGCGAGGTGCCGTACTGTAGCTTGGTGCCGGCCTCCTGGAGGCCGTTGAGGCCGTCCTGGCCGTCCCCCAGGTGGCCGTCGGCGCCGTCGGCAGCGCAGTGAAGGTTGTTAACGGACGGCGGAGGGGGCGGCGCCTGGAGCCTGCTGAGGTACATGAAAGGATGTTGTCCCGAGCGAGAAGTTGGAAACAATGGGCCTGAAATGGGTGACACGGTATTGTGAACCGCCCGGGCCGTCGCCAGAACGAACGTGAGGTTGGTTTAGGAGGGGGCGGGGGCTCTTGGAGCTCCTTGTATTAGCGGCTCGTGAAAATGAACGAGGCGCGATTACAACTATGACGATGTTTATGTTGTTAAAGCTCTCGACAGAGCTGCGCAGGTTTTCGAGTGCGTGTTGTTGGTCGACAAGTTTGCGTTCGTCTGTGTGTGTGTGTGTGGGGGGGGGGGGATGTGAGTGTGGGGAATGAAGCGCAGGCGAGCAGCGAGCGAACGGACGAAATAAAAGACGCCCGGAGGCGGAAAGCCTGCAAACAAAATGTAAACAGAGTTTTGCGTCGAAGAGACGTTACCGGGGGGCAAGGCATCTGGGTCGAGTGGAATTAAAGTTTGGGCGCGGTGCCGCTAGAGGTCGCGGCAAGGCGATTGTTGGTCGGGTTCGGCAGCGTCACACCTGGCTGGGGCGCACAGTGGGCCGACAGTGCCGACACGACCGCGGGGGAGTGGCGGGGGTCGCGGCGTCGCGGCGCCAGGGGGAAGGGGCGCCGAACGGAACGCTTTGTCCGCCGGAACGGTCTCATTGTCGAGGAAATTGCTCTTCAATTATGCCGGGTCTTCTTCCATTGATCGGCGAGCAGACTGCCTGCCAAGAATAGGCTGCCAAGCAGGCTGCTGCCTTAAGCAGGCGGCCATAGGTAGCCTGCCACAAGCAGACGACGCGCACTGTGGGCCGGGAGACCGGCGTAGGCGGCCAAACCTCTAGACGCGTTTTGAGCTCCAGAGTCGCTAAACAGGACTCGAACCAAACGTGTGTGACTCCAAAAATCGATTCTTCTTCAAATCAAAACCGTTTCCACTGAATTTTTCATTAATTTCTCGCTTTCCAGTCTCTTTTCTTTGCAAACGGCCGGCCTTCGCAACAATAAGCGAAATTGTCGAGACGGCGCCTCTGCGTCTCTCTCTCTCTCTCTCTCTCTCTCTCTCTCTCTCTCTCTCTCTCTCTCTCTCTCTCTCTCTCTCTCTCTCTCTCTCTCTCTCTCTCTCTCACTCACGCGCTTGCGCGCGTCACGTGACAAGGCTGCACGTTTTGGAAATGAGCAGAATGAAGTCTGTCATTTCGCCCACCCGCTTCCGCGCCATATTTCCGCTCACGTTTCAAAGGCAAGTGGGCCAGGCGGCGTGGCAAGGCGTGGCAGGGCGCAGCAGGGCGCGGCGCGGGGAATCAGATATTGTTACGCAAACGAATCAAGACCGGCGAGCAGCACTTAGGAAACCCGAGCCGCAATCGTTGGCGGACTGTCGCCGACAATGCCGACGTAGTTTTAGTAGGCCGGAGGGCCGTTGAGGCGGACAAAACTCTAGACGCGTTTCGAGCTCCGGGGTCGCTAAATAGGACTCGAACCGAACGTGCAGCCTCCTTTTCGATACATGCCAGTGCAATTCTCTGCACAATTTTATTTTATTTTTGGCTCGTCCATTTGATCACGCAACTTTGTAACGTTCCCAGTGTATGGTGATGACAGCCTGCAGCAAACAAAGTGTTTGCCAGCACGGCGCACCGTTCCGGCCACTGCCCTGTAAACTCCGCCGGAAAGGCCTTTACGACCGGCGAGTGTTTACAGACACAAGATGAGTCATCAGGGGCGCCCCCAGTGGGACGTTAGTTAAACGCTATAACAATTGGCGATCGTACCTGTCCTGCCTGGCTCCCCTGGGCGCCATCGACTGTCCTCGGCTCCTGGTCGATACTCACCCTGTCAGAAAAAAATAAACTTGGAAATTCCTGGAGAACTTGTTGGAATGAAAACTGCCTCCAATTTTCGGAAAATTCCAAAACTTCCTTTGATTTTATTTTGAATGAGTTTCCAGCACGTATATACCACAGTTTTATTATATTTTTAAATGAACTCGATGCAATTGCATTATCGGTGTGAAATTGGCCGCAATATTCATTCCCGTTTTCCGCCCAATCACACCGAGCGCGTCCGCCCCCTGTGCGCGCTCATGTGCTTGCATGCGTTTTGCCATGCCACAGCTACACCGGGAAAAAATAAACTATGAATGTTACGAAGATTCCGTAGCAGCACTACTTGGTGTTCAGTTTTGCCATATCCTAATGGTAAGCAAGGGGATTTTCAATGTTGGGCAACGATGTACTTCACCAATCCTTCACAGAGAGCGCAAAGTTTTTCAATCCCTTCTCTCCCTCTCTCTCTCTCTCTCTCTCTCTCTCTCTCTCTCTCTCTCTCTCTCTCTCTCTCTCTCTCTCTCTCTCTCTCTCTCTCTCTCCCTTTTTTTTGAAAAATGAAAAATAGGGCCTTTTCCGCGCGCTTCTTGTATCTCTTTGTTAAACGGACTGTGACTGCGGCTCCCTATCCCATCATCAAGCAAACGAAATCATTTAGGCGGCCGATGGTGATTTGTGGGCCCATAAACGACGCACCACGATAATCCTTCGCTCTTGCTTCGCGTGACGCGTCGCTGTCTGTCTGTCTGTCTGCCTGCTGCCATCGAGTGGCGCGCAGCACAGTGGGAATGACGCGGTCTGTATCACGGATGAGGCGAGCGGGACGTGACCAAAACGCCACGCCCCGACACTTGACGTTCTGATTCACGCTTCAAATGACGCGCGCTCCGCATCGCGAGCACGCGCGCACACACACAAACACACACACACACACACACACACACACACACACACACACACACACACACACACGCTTCGACACGCGCGCAGCACTCTGATGCGGACACACGCGGTTTTTATCCATCGTTGATTATTTTATTTTCAATTGCGAGAGAGGTTTGTGCCTTATACGCGCTTCCCTCGTGTGTCAGCGCCACCACCGGCCCGCCGCCCCGCCCCGCCCCGCCCCGCACTCCCGCTATCCGCCCCCGGGCGGCGTCCTGCCGTAAAGGACTCTGAAGGGTCGCTCCGTCTCTCTCGCACCCTAGTGGGACGCACCGTGAGTGTGACGGAGAGACCCTGTTCGAGAGCAGTCTGCTGGCCAGCACCATAACGTCCCGTGTCAAGGATGTGACCGCTGGGACGTCGCGAGGCCTAACGCTTTCGGACACACACACACACACACACACACACACACACTCTCTCTCTCTCTCTCTCTCTCTCTCTCACACACACACACACACAATGGACACGCACACACACGCACACACACACACACACACGCGTCGTCCGTCGTCGTCTGTGCTGATGTACCAGGGGCGGTCACCGTTAGGACCCCTCGGCCGATGTCAGAAAATAAATTAATTACTTTGGGTGCGTCCCATGTGGCCATCACAGTCACGGCGCGCGAGCGGTTTAAATTGTACTGCTAATAAATGAAAATCCCGGGAGGCCGCTCCGTGTGGCGTGGAGGGTGGGGTTAGTGTTGGTCCAGCGCGGTGCGCGGACAGTGGCCGGTGAATGAGGGAAAAAAAAAACAGCAGGCATTCCGATTCTACTTATGGAAACTTGTATTGTTGGAGACTTAAAAACGGAAACGGTTTGGTTCAGCCGGCTGCGCGTGTCCCGGTCCGATTACTTGTTGAGCACACTTTCTTCCGATCCGTTCCCCGTGGCGTGTAGCAGGGCGTCCAGGTGCACAGCTGCGCTCGGCCCACCTTCGCACAATGGCTCGAGTTTGATAGTAATGCTGCTGCTACGCCCACACGCTGCACAGTGGGCTAGAAGACCGGCAAAGGCGGCCTAACCTCTAGACGCGTTTTGAGCTCCAGAGTCGCTAAATGGGACTCGAACCGAACATGTGACCCCATCAGTGGATTCCTTGTTCGGAGAGGAATCCATTGGTGGGGTCACACGTTCGGTTCGAGTCCCATTTGGCGACTCTGGAGCTCAAAACGCGTCTGGAATTTTGGCCGCCTGCACCGGTCTCCTGGCCCACTGTGCAGCGTGGCTGCAGCGCACTGGAGGTGAGGGGACATTAGGGCATTATTGAAGTTGCGAGCCGGGCTCGGGTCCTTCTCTGTGTTTCAGTAATGGGCTTCTCCCCGGATCCTCGGCCCATTGTGATATACGGTAATGTAGTCCGAATCAAGCCCACCTCGCAAAACGACCCTGCTTTCAGTTTACTTAACTGAACATCACGCTTCGCGAGAAGCGAAGCGCTCGGTTTCGCCTGTCCAAATGCATGGGAGAATTTCTTCTCTACACTCTCAGAATCGATATTGACTTTTTGTACATGGTATTGACATTTTGTTAGTAGCACCTCCAGTAATTTGTGCAACAATAATACGTACTTTTCACTTCTGTAATAATTATTTATTAATTTGTTCGTACTTATTGATTAATTTTTTTTCTAAATAATTACATGAAGTAAATTGTACGTACCTAAGAAAAAAAATACTAAATATTATTGTTGTAGGCAATAGTACCTGGTTACCGACAATAAAGTAAGTAAGATGCTGAGAGTGTACGCATCACTACAAGCGTAGTTGCACTTACGCTTGAAGGAAGCATACAATAACTTGGTCTCAGTTTTGCCAGTGTGGTCACAGTGGGGACAGAGTAAGAGAAAACCCCAATCCCTTTCCATACCACTTGGCCTTGTCTCCCAATAACAGGCCCCTCCCGGCGGGTCGTCCGGCCAAGGTAGGCAATACAATCTGCGCCAAAGGGGAGCCCTCTTATTTTCCGTCCTCGCAAGGAATCCGGCTGTGCCCCTTCTTCCCCGACTTGGTTTCCAATCATTGCGCAGCATATCGGAACCAACCGACTGAACACCTCCGTCCCCCAGCCACAGAAACGCAACGACACAGTGGGAAAATAGGGCCACGTCGAGCAGCTAAACGCAACAAAGAATGCAAACAGAAGCCAGTCGGCCAGTGTGCATGCAAACAACACTGTCCGTAACGATTGTTTGAAAACAACAAAACTGTCAACAACATGGTCGTTTTCCTACAACATCTTTGTTTAAAACTGAAACGACGGAAAAGTTGTCTTCCAACAAGTAAGTTGTTTTAGAATGACCCAACTGTCATTTATCAACAACATTCTCTGTTCGTAAACGACTGCTGTCGTTTAAAACAACTGTTGTCATAAAAAAATTAGCAATAGATTTGTTGTTAAGTAACAACAAAATTTCTGACAGTGAAAGGGATACCCGTCGGAGTGTTGATGGATAGCATTACTCCGCGTGTTTCGCGCCATTCGTTTCAACGTTTCCCCCCCATTATTTACGCGCTTCTCGCGGCGCCGAAGAAGGAAGTCGATCGGCTTTGCCGGTTTTGTTTGCCGCGCCGCAATGAGGCAGGTGGCAGTGTACCGCCGCACAGTGGGCCAGTAGTGGAGGCGGTCAAAATCCCGGCACATAGTGGACCTTTTTTTTCCCCGCCTCTTTGAGCAACGGTCAGGCACGCTGATAAATAATAAAGACCCCGTACTACGCCCAACCAAGCCTGGACCCGCCGTGCCGCGCCGTGCCGTCAGGTCGGAGGATGCCCTTCAATTTCACGGCTAGGGGAGCCGAATTTCTGGAAAGCACGCGGCAGCGCCCATTCCTCTGCGGTCGGCCGGCCGGCCACCCTTCGCGGTGCGTGGCCGCTTTGTTCCACGGGGCAGCCGGGACGCGGCGTGTCGGACCGGTGCACAGTGGGCCAGAAGACCGTTGAGGCGGTCAAAACTCTGGACGCGTTTTGAGCTCCAGAGTCGCTAAATGGGACTCGAATCGAACGTGTGACCCCACCAATGGATTGCTCTCCAAACGAGGAATCCATTGGTGGGGTCACACGTTCGGTTCGAGCTCAAAACCGGGTCCGGTATTTCGGCCGCCTCAACGGTCCTCTGACCCACTGTGCGCCGTGCCGCTGGCCAGTGACCGGAACCACGATAGCCTGTGGACAGGAGGGTCTACAGATCGACACTGTCAGATTGCAAACAAATGGCAAACGCGGCGTTCGAACCGTGGCCCTGACACGAAAGGCGCTTGCGACTCCGGGCACACATTGTTGTCGGCGTCGGCCTGCCACAAGGAGGCGGTCGAAGCAGGTTCAATGTGAAAATATGGATTTGAAACCAACTAGCCTAACGCCATTTTACCGGTACAGCAGCAGTTTGACCGAATGACGGAGCATTATTACTCCTCGAGAGGCGATCAGCCGGCGTGCTGGGGGCGCAACGCGATTAACGCGTCGTCATGGAAACGTTCATCCGGTGCGCTCAATGTAGCGCCAGCCCACATAGGTGCCTCCCCACAGTGGGCCAGAAGACCGACGCAGGCGGCCAAAATCCCGGACGCGTTTTGAGCTCCAGAGTCGCTAAATGGAACTCGAATCGAACGTGTGACCCCACCAACGGATTCCTCGTTTGGAGAGCAATCCATTGGTGGGGTCACACGATCGAGTCGAGTCCCATTTAGCGACTCTGGAGCTCAAAACGCGCCGGTCTTCTGGCCCACTGTGCTCCCCCTCCCCCAAACACGGCCTCCAAAGGGATTGAATACTCACGGTCTGCTCGAATTAGCGTCCCGCGAGCGGTCCCTTTCAGGTGGGCCGGCACACGACCGCACAATGGAGGCCTTTTCCAGTCATGTTGACAGGACGGACGGACGGACAGACGGACGGCGCCGGGCCAAAACTAGGAATCGGAAAATGATTCTCAGAAACGCTCTCAGAAGTGGAGAAACGGGGCCAACTTTTGTGAAAATTGTAATTTCGCACACGCAGGCAGAGGGGGAAATGCCTGATGAGCATTGTTTTAAAGTGTTAAAAGGGTCAGAAGACACTGCTGAGGCTAGTTTTTGAGGCCAGTTTTAACCATGATGGTTCAAGCCGTCACAGGGGAACGCCCTTTACGCAATGCCTGCCCGACCGGCTGCTGAGGTGGTACTGCGCGGTGGCTGGGAGGGGAGGGGGGGAGGCTCCGATCGGGGCGGGATCCGGGAGAGAACTTAAAGGGCGAAAATTCTGACGGTCAACCCAGGAGAAAGTTTAATGAGAACCGCAAAATACGCGCGCCGAGGAGGAGGGGAGCCGCCCTGATCGCCACCGGCTGAGGAGATGACAAACAAAGTCTGACTTTAAGTCGTAATGAATATCTATGAAATTCTGGCAGCATGGCCAGGGCTGCCAGGCCGGGGCTGCTCCCTCCAGTCTCGCCAGACCGGCACTGCTGGTGGGCCACCCGCCGCGGACGGTCAACGCGGCGGAAATGAAAAAATACTCAGTAGAGTCGAGCCTGACCAGCCCTGGGTTAGCTTCTGCCAAACTGTTGTCTGGACACACGCGCACTCACGCGCGCACATACACACAGTCAAGGGACGCCAAATTTTAAACTGTTAGTATAGAAGATCGTCTGGTTTGACATCAAAGCCAATCCTAGCGTAACGCGATGGTGTGAGATCCCCCCCCCCCACTTTCTTCTTACCCTTTCTCCGCTCTCTCTCTCTCTCTCTCTCTCTCTCTCTCTCTCTCTCTCTCTCTCTCTCTCTCTCCGTCGCCGGGCTGCCAAAGGCGTCGCCACGGTCTACACCGGGCACCCTCTGTTGCGCGTCACTTTCCACGCCGTAGTTGACGGCAGTGGCGTGTCTGTCCTGCCGCCCGCTCGGCGTGCCCTCCGTCTCTCTCGCACTCGCGGGCCGTGCCGCAGGGGTGCGAGAGAGACAGAGCGACGCCGCCTATGAACCGCCGGCGCGGAAGGGGGAACACTTATTCGATTACCGGGGCCAACAGCATTTTAATTACGAAGGCCGGGGGAAGCGGAGCGGAGTCTTAATAATGATGTAGTCCGTTGATTGGCCATTCCGCCTTCGCGACCCGACCAACACCTTCCCGTGCGCCAACCAATTTTATTTTATATTTCACCACTTTTTTCTATTTTTTTCTTTTTTTTTTGGAGGGGGCCTGCGACTCGTGTAATTATCACAGCTCTGCTCTGTATGCTGGGCACACGCCGTGATCTAGTTTCGATTCAATATTCCCGCCTTTTTTTTTCGTCCCCTGTTGGCAACAGGAAAGCGGAGGCAGGAGTTCCGGGAAACAACAACAACAACAACAACAACAACAACAACAACAACAACAACATCGGCGAAGCGAAACGAGACACAAAGACACGGCAGGTGAAGCGAGCCAACGAATGTCGCAACTGCGCGTTAATTAAAGGAAATGTCGCACCGGTTTCGGCGTGGCCGAATCCCCTTTTCTTGTTGTTTTTACAGAAAGGACTGTTTAATCAGAATTAAGAGGGCGGCGAACGGGCCGCGGCGCCCGCAGTCCGCACCGGGCGAGCGGACACTTCGACAGGCGGACAGACCGGTGAGTTATTTATTGAATCACAGCGAAATGGCTCGCGCGCGCGCGCCCTCCCGTTACTGCATTTTCTCATTATTATTATACCGCCGGCTGCAGGCTGTCTGTCTCTCTCGCACTCGCGTCTCGTCTCGCGGCCGTGCGAGAGAGACAGCGGAGCCTGGAGGGAGGAGGGCCGTGGAGCACATACGCGCCGGTAGCCAGACGCGATACTGTTGTTTATGATTTATGGCCAATTAACGAGTCCCAATGCGATCGCCTTGCGCCCTCGCCCCCTCCAACCCCTTCTCCCCCACCCCCTCCACGCCGTGCGCGAATTATCGTACGGGTGGTTCCGGCGCTCCAGGACTCAACACTGCCCGGCCCCGCCGGCCCCGCCGGCCCCGCCGGCCCCGCCGGAGCCGAAATGGCCAAGTTACAAGCACCAGGGCCGCTTTATTTTGGAAGCTGAGTTTATTTTCGCCACCGTGCGGGGCGTAGGCTTTATTTGCTGCATGGACACCTTCAAAAAAAAAATAAAAAAAAAACTTTATAAAAATAAAAAAAACAAAAAACACACACACACACACACACACACACACTCGCGTGGACATGATGCACACAGCCGCGCGATTGCGCCACAGACAGCCGTGGAAGTTGTGGGCCGCAGAACGGTGACATTCATATGAGTCGCATGTCAGCCAGACAATCTACCGCGTACACGATTTTTTTTAAATTTTTTTTTGCCAGACACGGGGGCTTCCTCACGGCGTGTAGTGACGCTTCCACTGTGCGCAAGCGCGCAGTCGTCTCTGTTTCATTATTTGCCGAGGCGTCCTCGTCAAAGTGCCGTTGCCAGCGCCCCGTTTGTCGGGCTGCCGCTCATTCACTGCCCAACGGCGGAGTAATATCGCGACATTGTCAACTGATTGGTTATAAGAGAACTTTTAGCGGCCCGGTATATTGATAGCGTCGTTCGGAGGGAAAAACTTGGATTTGCGCGTCCGAGTGTCGGGCGCAGTAGTCTGCCGCTTCCGGACGTAGTTTTATAGCGCGCTCTCTCTCTCTCCCTCTCTCTCTCTCTCTCTCTCTCTCTCTCTCTCTCTCTCTCTCTCTCTCTCTCTCTCTCTCTCTCTCTCTCTCTCTCTCTCTCTCTCTCTCTCTCTCTCTCTCCCCTGCGTCGCTGTCAGGCTCCGTCCGTCTAACCCCGCGACAGTGGCCGTGCAATTCTCCCGCTGTTTGTCGTGTACACTGTAACACCGACACAAGCCTTCCAGCCGGAAAATGGTGAAAACTGGCGCCCTCTTGAGTGCGGCCCGCCGCCATGCCACACGGAGCGGTCCAGGCGCCGCGGGGAGCCTCAGCCAGCGCCCCCTGGCCGCTGGGGGCGCCGCCCGCTTCGTTTCGTGAAAGGCAGCTTACGGAGCTCTCCAGGAAGAGACATTACAAGCACTGCAAACGGAGCGGTCAGACGCGGGGATAAATTTTTGCAGTGCGGAAATGCAGGTGAAATGAACACTCTACATGTTTATTTTTTTTTTAAAAAGTTTTGTTTTATGGGTCTTTGAACTCCTGGCATGTCTCTCCCCGCGACGCGCCCTCCGCACCACCAAACACCCACTTCACGCACAGTGGGCAAATCGAGGTGCGCCTAAACGGAAGGGGGCTTTCGAACTGCTTTCAGCCTAACCCTTCGCGGCCTTTGAAAGGTTTGCACTCGTTCTCCGGGGCAGAGATCTGACTCCGGAGAGAAGCGAGTAAAGAGAGGGGCACCTTGCGAGGGAAGCGGGGGGGTCCTTGTCCTTAGAGGTGGTGTGTCCTGAGCCGAGCAAGCCGAGCAAGCCGAGCCCGCCCAGGCTCGCTGCTGTGTCGTCCTGCAGACTGGTTCCGAGGGTCGTTTTCGTCGCTTCGTCTCTCTCGCACTCGTGGCGGCCCCATCGAGGGGCGGTAGAGACAGAGCGACGAGGACTCTGTCTGCTGGCGAAGGATTACCGGCGAACGAGCTGAGGAAGGCGGGAGCGACGGAGGAAAAAAGAAAAAGACCCTGCATAAGCATTACGAGCTTGTGTCCACCTCGGATGGGAATCATTGAGAACGACAAGTCTGTAGCCAAGCATTATTATCCGAGGCAGGGGGAGAGACGCAATCTCTCTCTCTCTCTCTCTCTCTCTCTCTCTCTCTCTCTCTCTCTCTCTCTCTCTCTCTCTCTCTCTCTCCTTCTCTCTCCTTCTCTCTCTCTCTCTCTCTCTCTCTCTCTCTCTCTCTCTCTCTCTCTCTCTCTCTCACGGGGCCCTCGCTACATACGAGGCGTTGGTCCGCAGCGGCGAGGGCGCGCGGTACGCCTCGTTGCCTCCTTAGAAAAACACGGGACAGGCAAGTTTGCCGAGTTAATGAATAGCTGCTTGTTTTTCAGAGACGCCCGGCGGGGCGGGGCGGGGCGGGGCGGGGCGGGGCGGGGCGGGGCGGGGTGCGGTCGGCGCTAAACGCGGCGCCGCGAGCGAACAGCGGCCAAGCTCCCACGCCTTTGCAACAAGCTGGCGAGGCCTCGTCTAGTCCGCTTTCCTTCCAAGTGCGGAACATTATTCCCGCTCTTTTCCCCGGTGTTTTTTCGGTGTTTTCTTTTCTCGTCCGGCGTCAAAAATTAAATCGTTTGTCCATTTCCGGCGGGCGGTGCTTCTGCCTCCGGTCCGGCGTCTCGCTGAAATTTGCATCTGTTTTTGTGTCCTCCGTGTCTCTTGAGACCTAACATGATGATGATGATGAGTCTGGCACCCTGCTGATGCGTATTTCATCGACGCTGCAATTTAAACGTAAACGGGGGAAAAAAAATTGCGAACGGAATGCCCCGGCGAGAGCGGTAATTTCTTTTCCCGCGTGAATTCCTCGTCAGTGGAGGGGTCAAGACGCTAAGCGGGGGGTTGCGCGTTGTGGCGCCGGGCTGGTCATTAAGCCCTGGTCCACGCGTGGACGCTAATGAGCGTGGGAGGGGGAAGGGGGGATGATTGAGCCTGTCTGCCTTGCGAGTAGCGAGGCGGGCAGCCAAGGCAATGCCGTAGCCGAGCGCCCTGAGAGCTGCACCTGCGGCCCCGGAGATGCAGTTTCAACTACTGACATTTCAGAAAAAAAAAAAGTTGAATATCATATTGTTGTTTTATACGCTTTCTAGCAACACGAGGGAGACACCGGGCGCCGGAGACAGGAGATGAGAATATAAAAGATTCGGAGCTGAGGGGAAAAAGAAAACAAGCGTGTGGTTTGTTTTTCGGCGCGCTTGGGGCCGGAAGTGCATCGCGTACACCTAACCGGAAATGCCGGCCTATCGGGATGGTATCTCCGTCCGCGCGTCGCAGCGCAGCAGCCACCCTGGGGCAGGAAGTCCGCCGGGGGAGGGGCGGGGGATGTCCCGCGCGCCGCGCGGGACAGGGTGGTTCCCTTTGACGCGGCCAGCCTCATGGTCACGAGCTGTAGCTCACACTGTATCTAGATGAACCGGCTATTAATGGCGATTGCCTCTTTTCCTGGATGGCAGCCTCGATGACGGGCTCGGGGACAGCTGCCGTGACCCTCCATGACCATTACCTTCGTGACTGTACCAGGATTTCGTAAAATCGTTTTTATTTTAAATTTTTTTTTTTTTGTTTAAGATGACGAAAAGGACATCTCGTTCGATGCCCAGCTGTTCACCCTTTCTTCGGCACGCCGAAAGAATGATCGAAGCGCTCGTTTGGAAAGTGGACAAAATTAACAATGGAAACTTGCAGCAAGTTGAGAAAACGGTGACGAGTTTTCTGCTGGCCTGTCCGCCGCCACTGCCGCCAAGGGTCGTTCCGCTCTACTTTCCAGTAAAAATAAAGAACGGATAGAACAGATGGGCGGATAGTAAAACGAAGGCGGGGGATAGAAGACGCGGATATAGAGCGATATTTTGCGTCGCTGCCCCGTGATCCATCTGCAAGGCGAATAATACAAGGCTGAAACATTGGACTTGGTCGTAAAACAGGACGCGCCCACTCTGTCTTCACTGCATGTCGGGGTGGGGGGTGGGGGTGGGGGTCATTGATCCGAGGAATAAGACGTAATAAATCTGCCAATATCGGCCTTCCTTTCGGGCAGAGCGTGTTGCGCTCGCGGATCCCGTCTTACCCTCCCCCACCTCTCTCTCTCTCTCTCTCTCTCTCTCTCTCTCTCTCTCTCTCTCTCTCTCTCTCTCTCCGCCCCTCGCCATGCAACACGGAGGCGATTATCCGCACATCCAAAATTATTTATCGTTTTAATGTCGTTGTAATGTGTTCTGCTGCAGTGAGGTAGGCGCATTTGCGCACCTAATCTCGGCCTATTCATCACAAGTATCGCCCTGATCGCAAACGTAAACAGTGCACGCCCCGCGCCCCGAAAATACTGAGGGGGGGGGGGTGACCTGCTCTGTCTCTCTCGGACTCGGGGTGGCTCCCTGGTCAAGTGTAAGGAAAAATTTGCTCTATGTTTTTTTTCCCCGATCTGACCATGGTTCGGTAGTCAAATCAGCGAGACAGAGAGGAAATTTGCTGCTACGCTTCACTAAAAAAAATAATTAAAAGGTTGCAAATTGCACGGGAAATTGAGTACGGAAAACGTGGTTGCTGTAAGTACGAAACCTCCTACAGCTGGTGAAGTCACGAACGCTCCGTTTGAACTATGAATCCGGCATTTTCCGAACCTTTTCCGTCCTTTCTTCCACCAGTGTCGGCGAGAGCGAACGAAAACGTTTGTCGTCGAGTTAGCGTCTGCGCCTGGCAAGTCAAACATTGGAAGCAGACTGGCCCACTGGACTGGCCGCCCTAAAGAGGCCGCGCGGCGCAAACTAAGCGATGGACCAATCAGCGCTGTCCTCTCGGCCGGCACCATCCATCTCTCTCAGACTGGCCGCACAGTCGCTGAGGCCGCTCTGTCTCACTCTGTTGACGGTTCATTAGTCTTGCTGCGGCCGCACAGTGGGTCAGAAGACCGTTGAGGCGGCCAAAAATCTAGACGCGTTTTCAGCTCCAAAGCCGCTAAATGGGACTCGAATCGAACGAGTGACCCCACCAAAGGATTCCTCGTTTGGACAGCAATCCATTGGTGGGGTCACACGATCGATTTGAGTTCTATTTAGAGACGCTCTTGAGCTCAAAACGCGTCCGGGATTTCGAACGCCTCAACGGTCTTCTGGCCCACTGTGCGGCGGCGCGGCGCCACAAATATTGGAAAGTCACTGCCCTTAACGGCGCCGAATTCAACTCGCAATCGCGACGATTTTCCAAAAAAAAATAATTAAAAAAATAACCAAATTAAAAGAAAACGCTGCGCTGACTTAACAAAAGACACAGAAACCTCACCGGCAGTCTTAAAATAATATACGATAACACCGTGATTCATTTTGCTGTTGCAGAGGCCGGGAGATAGGGCAGTATTAGGCGGAGGTGCGTCAACACGCCAAGCACTCCCCCCTCCCCTCCCGATCCTCCTCCCTTCGGCTAGCCGATCCCGCCACTCGGCAATTTAGAGTAGCATTAACGGTAAATGATTTATTCCGAAATGGAAGCATATTTCAGCGTGCGGCTCTTCACACCGTGCCGAGCGGTCCCGCGGAGGTCGCTCTGTCTCCCTCGCACCCTCGCAGCCCGGCCCGTGAGTGCGAGAGAGACAGAGCCGGCCCGGCGCACAGTGGTTCTCGGTGCGCGAACCCGACCCGTCCCGAAAACCACCCTAACTGCGTTACGTTTCCCCGACCGTTAGAGCGCCTGTCTGGTTACCCCGCGTGGAGTGGCGCTAACTCCTCATCGCCTCGCGCGGATGAAGGTGATCTGGAGTAGCACACGACAAACCCAAAAAAAAAAAAAATGAAGGAGAGAGAGAGAGAGAGAGAGAGAGAGAGAGAGAGAGAGAGAGAGAGAGAGAGAGGGGGGGGGGTGAGAGGTGGGAAAGGAACTGCGGTGTGTGTGCTACCGACCTAATCCGGATGCCGAATCCAGTTCGGCAAATACATTATTCACACTCGCAATCAGGCGGGCCGCTTATTGGCAGTACGGGGCTTCTGCTATGCTTTATTCGTACGACGGAGCCGTGGGCAGAAAAGTCTGCCTTCGTCCCTCTCTCTCTCTCTGTACTCTCTCTCCCTCTCTCTCTCTCTCTCTCTCTCTCTCTCTCTCTCTCTCTCTCTCTCTCTCTCTCTCTCTCTCTCCTCTGACGGGGGCACTGTTCGGAATCACCCCCGTGTGAATAGGCAGGGATGGGGTGATACGAGACTCGGCGCGCATCAGAATTGTATATCACCTTTTCACCGTGGTGGCGCGAAAACGAGACGTGGAGCGGAGCAGTCTCCTCGGCTCGCTCCGCCAAGCTGTTTGTCCGGCTCTTAACGCCGGCTGTATTGAACCCCAGAGAGAGAGAGAGAGAGAGAGAGAGAGAGAGAGAGAGAGAGAGAGAGTACAGAGTACGGCCACGTGTGTTTGTGCATGGGGTGTATTAGTGTGTTTGAGCGCCGCGAGGCAGACGGAGAAGTGTGTGTGTGTGTGCGCGCGCGCGCGTGGGTGTTAGCACACCTGAGGGAAACAAAACGGGCCGAAGTGGTAGCGCGCGGAGGTCAATATGTGTTAGCGACGAAATGTGGAAATACGAGGAAAGATAAAGCAACGACCGGAGACTCGCCCTAGGGAGCCTCCACGAGGGGAGGGAGGGAGGGAGGGGAGGGAGGGGAGGGGAGGGTCAGCCTCGCACTGTAATTACAACCGCCCTGCAAGTGGGTTTGCTCAGAAGGGAACTGAAGGGAGCGGGGCGGAATTAGAAGCGCAGCGCGCAACGGCCGGCGGGCTGCTTCCCAGCGGCTGCCGGTCTCTCTCGCACCCCCACGCACAGTGGGCCAGAAGACCGTTGAGGCGAACAAAGTTCTACGCGCGTTTTGAGCTCCAGAGTCGCTGAATGGGACTCGAAACGAACGTGTGACCCCACCAATGGATTGCTCTCCGAACGAGGAATCCACTGATGGGGTCACACGTTCCATTCGAGTCCCATTCAGCGACTCTGGAGCTCCAAACGTGTCCGGGATTTTGGCCTCCTCAACGGTCTTCAGGCCCACTGTGCGCGCACCCTACCGCCTGCGCCAGGGCATTTCGAAAGAACAGAAGTGTACGCACGCCAGCGCACTGTTTGAGCTGGCGGGCTGTGTGTGTATGAGGTGCTCTGTCGGGGAACGGGCAGGCAGGCAGGCAGGCACTTGTACGGCTGAAGCGTGGCCGAAGCGCGCTGGCCGCCAAATGAGAACACAACGAGCAATCACCGGCATGTCAACGGGCGTCCCCATCCCCATCGGCACCGCGGACAGCTGGCGGACAGCTGGTGGACAGCTGGTGGACAGCGGGACGGCCGCCAATGGACAGCTGCTGGCTAGGCCGCCGCCGGGGGCACTCTATCCACACCCTCCCCCTTCCTCCTCCCTCCTCTGACCTATCTTCCGGTTCCAGGCCATATCTTGCGTGGGGCACTGGCTGCCGCCTTGTTGCAGCCTTGGCGCGCGCTGCCGGACATAAACACGCACGCCCAACCCTTCACTCTCTAACACACACACTCAGAATACATGCGCACGCCCATACTACTCGCACAACCTACACGGTGCTGCCCTCTTTGCGACAGGCGTTCAGCGCACCTGCCTGCATTTGTAAGCCACTGTTATATATACCCTGCTCTCCACTCACTTACACACACACACACACACACACACACCACGAACAACTCTCTCTACACAAACAATGTAGTTCCGGCCCGATGCTGCGCGCCAAGGCAATGCAACTGTTATTAATGATACTCTCTCTCTCTCTCTCTCTCTCTCTCTCTCTCTCTCTCTCTCTCTCTCTCTCTCTCTCTCTCTCTCTCTCTCTCTCTCTCTCTCTCTCTCTCTCTCTCTCTCCCCTACACACTCGTTGTGTAGTTGCGGCTTCATAAAGCGGGCTGCACAACTTCCGTCGCCGCGGCTCTCGACTGCGGTTCCTCACCCCCTTCATTGATCCCGCCAAATTTCTCGCCACTCCGTTTTGCCAAGTTTGTTAATCTCGGCGGCCTTTTCCCGGCCCACCCGGGCGGGCGTCCTCGCCCTGCGGTGCCCTGCGGCGGGCCCCGCCTGCATCCCCGGCTTAGGAACAAAACACTTTGAAGACGCTGCTCGAGGTTTTCGCCGCGCGGCCAAGGAGTTACAAGAGTCGTGTGGGGGATGTCCTGTCAAAGCGGTGCCGCAACCACGCGACCGGCTCGGCAGTCTCATCAAGTCCTTGCCGCCACCGCAGCGCAAAGTTGGCCGAAGCAGGTTCGGGATGAAAAATTGCGAACGTTACCCTTGTGAAAGAGAGAGAGAGAGAGAGAGAGAGAGAGAGAGAGAGAGAGAGAGAGAGAGAGAGAGAGAGAGAGAGAGGGAGGGAGGGAGGGTAAATTGTTATAGTGCAGGAGGTGCAAAAGAAAAAAAAATAGCGCGGCCGTGCGGGGTGTCGAACCCGCGCTCTTCCGTGTCGTCCTATTTGTGGTGCATGCTTTCGGCCTTTGGGGTGCGGCGGCGTGATGCCTTTCAAATGACGCTTCACGTTGACGCCGGCAGGCGGCGCTGCTACGGGCCGACAGGCGGCCTGCCCCTCTCGCACCCCTGCGGGACGCCCCACGAGTGCGAGAGAGACAGGGAGCGGCAGCCAGGCCGCCGCCTGAATATCGCATCCCGTGCTTGACTCGGGAATCATGACGGGGGAGGAGACAGGCGGGGATGGATGGCAAGATTGCCGCGGGGAACAGCGGAAAAAGTGGAGGATTCTCCGGCATAATAATGGGCATTAGGATCAGGATTCAAATTGGGGTTGGGGATCGAAGGAAGAGAGTTTTACCCAGGTCGCCAGAGTGCAAGAGTACTAAGGGTCCAAGTTAAATAAATTATCTCTCAATCAAATTTTTTGTCAATCATTCCGTAGAATTTTCTTCAAAAAAAAAATCTGGTTTATTTTTTTTTTGGTTTTTAAAAAATAAAATTGTTTTTTTTTTGTTTTTATCCGATAAAATTGTCTTTTCCTTTTTTTTCCGCGACCCACTGTCTGTGAAGAAACGTTCGCAAAAAGAGGTTGGGTCGGACCCAGCCCGCCTTCCGCAAACACGGAGCGCCGGCCGTGACGTAACTAGGCCCTTCGGTGCCTTCGGTCCTTGGCGCGGCGCTGGCTCCCTTCGAACCATCTTGACTCGGTCCCGTTCCGACAGAGTGGACCGCCAAGGGCACGGGGATAGTGATGACTCCTTGTCCGGGGAAACTTGGAGGGTACTCTCGCCGCCCTCTTCTGGTGGTCGAGTGTTTTGGCGACTTCCCCCAGCCACCCCCACCCCTCGCACCGCGGCCTGTCCACCGTCTGGCCGGCCAGCCAGCCGCAGCGCCCTCTTGAAGGGACGCCCTGGCCGCGCGGGGCCCGATGATACCGCCCCGACGAACAAACGGGAAAACGTAATCCGGCTGGGAATTTTTGCCTCCCGAATGTTGCGACACTGCTTGCTTTGCCTTCTGCCCTGCACAGCGCGCGCCCAGACAAGCACGACTGACTCCGCGCGGGAAAAATATTTCTCTCTCTCTCTCTCTCTCTCTCTCTCTCTCTCTCTCTCTCTCTCTCTCTCTCTCTCTCTCTCTCTCTCTCTCTCTCTCTCTCTCTCTCTGTCTGGACACGGACCTTATCACTGGCAATATAGCATGTCTTGAAGACAGCTAAGACGCGCCGACATACGCGCACACACACAGCGATGCTCCTTAACAGACGCACAAAGACAGACGGCCTTACACAGACATCGTCAGACCCAAGCTACTCCTAGCTCACTCACACACACACTCACACACTCTCTCTCTCTCTCTCTCTCTCTCTCTCTCTCTCTCTCTCTCTCTCTCTCTCTCTCTCTCCCTCTCTCTCTCCCTCTCTCTCTCTCTCACACACACACACACACACACACACACCCACACACACACACAGGGCTGATCCGCGAGACGCCTCGCGGTTGTGCGATTGTATTGCGGTTCGGCCTCTGCCGTGGGCCCGCCGGGGGGATTGAGGGATTTTCCGAGACTGAATCCTGATCGCCGCGAAGCTCATCCTCATCCCGGCCAAGGCACTGCGCTGCGCGCGCGGGGTCCGCGTTCGAATACCGCCACCTTTTTTTTTCTTTTTCGCTTCCGCAAGCCAAGCGCGGCCCTCTGGCTTTGCGCGCGCTTGGGACGCGGCCGCTGTCCTCAATCACACGTCTGAATAATGCAGGTGAGAGCGCGACCCGCGACCTGCCGACGCCTGGGGCGGCACGCTGCTGAGCAAAGAGCAAGAAAAAAAATAATTACAAAAAGAACCATTCAAAGGACAAATCGGTCGCGGAATGCCAAACAAAGTTGGCGATGCGAGATGAGAGAAAAATCTTTTCTCTCTCATCTCCACGTCCACGTCTTGCCTAGAAGAAAACGTCCATCAGACGTAGCCCCGCGCTGCCCGCCTGCAGTCGGTGACGTAGGCAGCCCGCCACGCAGGCGTGCCCCGCGCTGCCCGCCTGCCAGGCGTCCGCTTGCTGACGCGCTCAGCTCTGCTCGCGTATCGGCGATCGACACCACGTAGAACTGCTGAGATTCGGCGGAGAGGTGGAGGGGGGAAGGGGGGGGGGGGAACGGCTCCTCTGAAGCCCGGAGGCTCATCAGTGAAATCAGAGCACGGAGACCTCGCTCATCTGGCGGACCTGGAGTCCCGGCCGGCAAGGGGAGAGGGAGGGAGAGAGAGAGAGAGAGAGAGAGAGAGAGAGAGAGAGAGAGAGAGAGAGAGAGAGAGAGAGAGAGAGAGAGAGAGAGAGAGAGACAGACAGACAGACAGACAGACAGACAGACAGACAGACAGAGGCCTGCAGCGGCGGGGCAAAAAGTTGCGCCGTGCAGCAGGCTAGGCGGGGATTGGAAAGATGCGCGGCGGAGAAGTCGACCCCGCTGCGAGAAGGACTCAGGGAGTGTCTGGCCGACGAGAAAAAATGAATATCTCGAAAATGGTAAGCGAATCGAGCGCTGTGCACTGGATGGCAAGATTAAGTTCCAAAGTTTCTTTGTACTGGATCCTCGTCGTCAAAGAGGCAGCCACCTGAAGGAGGTAAGACATATTTTCGGTGAAGTTTGCGCTGCCAGCACTTAGCAGCGCTTTGAGCACTTCGGCCGCCAGGGGGCGCGCCGGTCGCGCCGAACTGAATCAATATTTGAGTTGGCCAAATTTGTCGATGGACGGCGATCGCGGGGAGGATTTACGCTGCCGGGGCTCATCTCTCATCAGGGACCCCGCGCGCCGGAGTTTAGCGGGCACTGGGGAGCCCCCGAGCCCCCGCACCCCCCACCGTGTGTACCGACCCGGCCGGGAAAGGCGTTTGTCAGCAGGGAACTGCCGGAACTGCTTGAGAACTACTCAGATCTGGCCTTTGTCTACATCGTTGCCACATTAGTTGGCGAAAATTTCCCTCGATGCACCAGGTGCCTACCGCCGCAGGCAACCTGACGCTTGGCTGCACAGTGGGCCCGGCCACGCTGCAGGCGGACAGCCGGAACCAAGAGACGTGGGTCGTAATGGAAGGGCTGAGGGGACGACGTATCCTTGAGGGAGCCCCGCCTCGCCCCGCCTCGCCCCGCCCCGCCTCGCCCCGCCCCGCCTCGCCCCGCCCCGCCTCGCCCCGCCCCGGCGGTGAGGCAGTGGTTTCTGCGGTGGCCGTCCTGGGAATCCGAGGGGAATCCCACAACGCGATACAAATTTCATTTTTCACGTTGATTTCCACTTGGCTCCTGGACGCTGCGTAGGGGCCGGAGACACACGAGAGAGAGAGAGAGAGAGAGAGAGAGAGAGAGAGAGAGAGAGAGAGAGAGAGAGAGAGAGAGAGAGAGAGAGAGAGAGAGAGAGGAGGGGGGGGCAGATCGTTTCGGCAAAAGCCACGGAGGAGGAAGGAGGACAGCGAGGATGTGATGCCGTCCCCAGAGACAGGGTCACGGGACGAAAGCCATGCGGACCGTGATGGCGCTGGATCGTACGCCGCACAGTGGGCCGGTCGGCGAAAACAAGGACTCGCCCGTGAGGCGGCACCGCAGGCCGGCGCACTTCCAGTTCACGGAGAACGTGTTGTGTCTACCAAGAGTTTACAGAGAACATGTCTGTTCCGGCCGTGTTTGCAACAGCAAGGAGAGCTGCGGCTCCTCTTTGTCGAACAAAAGAAACTATACGAAAACTACTTCGTCATTTATCGAGTAGAAGTAACTGTTTTGGACCTTCGACTTCTCCAGTCCGGGTTCAAGGAGCGGGCACACGCGTGCGCCTCGAGGTGGGCGTGACAGGGGTTGGCTGCCGCTGGCTGGATAATAGGGGACAATGAATTCCCGGGACGAATTAAAAATGCATGAGATCCGCTTGGTGCTAAGAATTTTAGAGGATGAGTGTGCCTTCTCCGACTCGACGCAAAAGGAAGGGGCGAGGCGCGGCGCTGGAATTATTCAAACCGTTTTCTGTAAAAGGCCGCTAGCGCTCACATGCGAGCGTGTTGGTGCGCGCGCGTCTTCCGAGTGGAACGCGCAGTTGGATTGTAGAATGGCGCTAGACTGCCGCCTTGCGGTCCGCGTCTCACTGTCCCACTGTGAGGCAAGGCTGCGCTGCGAGCCTCTTGCTCCTGGTGAGTTGGAATTTCCAGAATAAATCGGTGGGCTCACACGTTCGGTTCGAGTTCCATTTAGCGACGCAGGAGCTCAACACGCGTCTACACCCAGAGAAATGAATTCTAGATTCTTGATCCTTTCAAGAAATATTTCTTGATTCAAGACTTTTTTACTTGAGCCAAGAATTTTTTTCTTGAGCCAAGAATTTTTTTCTTGAATCAAGAAACATTTCTTGAAAGGATCAAGAATCTAGAATTCATTTCTCTGGGTGTAGAGTTTCGGCCGGCGCGCCGTCTTCTGGCTCACACCCAGAAAAATGATTTCTTGCATCAAGTGAAATTTAATTGATGCAAGTAATTTTTTGCATCAATGTGCCTAAGTAAAGTTCGGCTTTGAGTTAAGTAGAAATATTCTTGACCTGGTAAGAGTCGAATGCATGCAAAGCCCATTAGTATTGATCTGACACTCAGTTTAGCTTGAATCAAGTATTTTTAATCGAGGAAAATATTTAAGTTGATTCAAGAAATCATTTTTCTGGGTGCACTGTGTGGGCCGTGCGGGGTACGTGCCGGGCCCCTGAGTCCCGCCACGCTCGCTCTGCCCGCCGCTTCATTTGACGCCATTGCAGAGGGAGCTGCAGGAAAGTTGGCGGCCCTCTCCGGTCGGAAAGGCGGCCAGACGAGCTCGCCTCACTTCGGTGTGAACTTCTCATGTTCTCCCTCAATAAAGCAATTATTTAATTTGAGCCGGAGGAAAGGGGAGGGGGGGGGGGGAGTGGCTAGGGACTGTGAACGCGCGGGCGGTGCGGTCCGAGCGCTGTTCGACAGTCTGCTGAACCTCCCCCCTCCCCCCCCCCCTCAAACTCCCTGTCCGAGTTTAGCTACTTGGAGTAACGTCCGCAAGCGTGAAGCGCGTCCTCCTAACTTTTGATTGGAAAAGGGACAGTGTGAAGAGGGGCACGGGATGTTGTTGCAAAAGGGAGGGGCCATGCAACGGCAGTTGCGGGTGACGTTAAGCAAAACTGCATAGCCTTGAAAATGCAAGTACACATAGCCTGAATGAATGACGCCCACTGTAGCAACTCGGTACACTGTGGGCATCGCGGCCGAAGGCCATTGCGAGAGAGACGGGGCACAGTTCGGGAGCAGCAGGTTGCGAGGCGCACACGGCGTGGTTTTAACTGTGGACAAAGCACGCGCGTGTGATGTGGGACATCCCACTTGTGTTGGTCTGGTAGGGGGGGGGGGCAGCACGCCCTGACGCGCCGCCGCAACATATGCGACATTCCATTCATTCCCCCCTGTACTACACACCACGTGGAGGCTGCCCTTCTTCTTCTTCTTCTTCTTCTTCTTCTTCCTCTTCTTCTTCTTCTTCTTCTTCTTCTTCTTCTTCTCCTCCTTCTTCTCCTCGTGTGCCTCAATAAACGGCCCGAGTGGTCCCCGCCTCTCGGAATGTGCACGAGTGCTGCGGCAAGGTCTGCGGCAGGCTCCGGCTCCGGCGGGGCTGGGCTGGGCTGGGCTGGGCTGGGCTGGGCGGGCGGGGGGGGGCTGGGCTGGGCTGGGCTGCTGGGCTGGGCTGGGCTGGGCGGCTGGGCTGGGTTGGGCTGGGCTGGGCTGGGCGGGCTGGGCTGGGCTGGGCTGGGCTGGGTGGCTGGGCGGGGCGGGCTGGGCTGGGCTGGGCTGGGCTGGGCTGGGCGGGGCTGGGCTGGGCTGGGCTGGGCTGGGCTGGGCTGGGCGGGGCTGGGCTGGGCTGGGCTGGGCTGGGCTGGGCTGGGCGGGGCTGGGCTGGGCTGGGCTGGGCTGGGCTGGGCGGGGCTGGGCTGGGCTGGGCTGGGCTGGGCTGGGCTGGGCTGGGCTGGGCTGGGCTGGGCTGGGCGGGGCTGGGCTGGGCTGGGCTGGGCTGGGCTGGGCGGGCCGTCGCACAGTGGGACGGCTGCAGCAGACGACATCCCATCGGCACTCGTATGGTCGGCAGCTCCGCCGTGCTTCGCCGGTGGCGGGACTGAGCACAAGCCCACTTACCTTCCATGTCGCGCCTTCCGGCAGACTCAACCCCTTCCCTCCTCCACCAGCCTTGCATAAATTCATTAGCACGCTCAAGAGATTCCTCGCTGTGCTCCCACATTAGGCCCGTTAGGCTCGCTGTTGTAAAAGTGAGTGGAGCGTTTCATCCTGCTCTCTCTCTCTCTCTCTCTCTCTCTCTCTCTCTCTCTCTCTCTCTCTCTCTCTCTCTCTCTCTCTCTCTCCCTCTCTCTCTCTCTCTCTCTCTCTCTCTCTCATATATATGGGCGCACCTCTTGCCGGCTGTCCTGTAATCTGATATTCGCATCAAACACGGGCGTGCCTGCCCGCGCCTCCGGAGAGGCCAACACGTTGAGTCGTCATAATTTAGACTGGGAAAATTCAAGACTCCTCTATGAAGTGACACACAGGCCTGATGAGGTGGACGAGGTATCTGCTCGGCGGGGAGGCCAAAGGCACCACGCAAGCGACGAAAACCAGCGCAGGCGGCTGAGATTTAACTGACCACCTTCTTGGGCAAATACGACGCCCACCTGAGACCGAACTTGGTAAAGCAGGCGGTAGGGTGGGGTCTCTGGCCGCCGTGGTGCCCTGCGGCCCTCAGGCTAGCCTCACTCAGGGAGCTCCGTGCCGTAGATATTATTTCGATATTTTGCATAAATTTAGTTTCCGTGATAATGCCGGGGTTGATTATCCGAAACGGGAAACCGCGGGACGTGAGGGGCCCACTGCGCGGCGCAGAGCGGGCAGGAGGTACACTCTCAACAAAAATGGGCCGCGCTGCAACTTTGCACTTTCCAGATGGAACAAGAACTCTAGCGGAAAACTTTATTAAGAGAAACGTGCTGGTGGCTGGTTCTGCCCGGTAGTCTTCACTACCACCTTGACTCCAGAGTCGCAAAATGGGACTCTGGAGCTCGAAAAGGGTCCGGGATTTTGGCCGCCGCGACGGTCTTCTGACCCACTGTGCGGTACATGCCTCTCCTGCAAACGGGCTGCTCTTCTCGTGGCACCTCATCTTCACTCCGCACACGGCAGGAACTCTTCAATCTTCAACGAACGAGCAATGCTTTCCGGGAGCCACTCTGGCTTCGCCGCCGATGTGAGTTTGTCAGAGAGCCGGCCGTTTACTTGGCCGTGGCCCTCGAGGTGCGAGAGAGCCTTACGTTCCTGCTGCGGTCGTCTTGGAGGACGTCGTCTTAGAGGACCTCGTCCTGCCCGCCGGGTAGTCCTCGCCTCCGGCATTCCCATCCTTTGAAAGGGACCTCGAAGGGGTGGGGGAGGGTCGGGTGGGCCAGGTGCAGGCATGCTGACCGTCCTAGAGCATTATGTATACACCCTCTCGTCTCAGATGTTACGTGACTAGAAACAACATTCGCAGCCCCCCGCCCCCGCCGCTCTCTCTCTCTCTCTCTCTCTCTCTCTCTCTCTCTCTCTCTCTCTCTCTCTCTCTCTCTCTCTCCCCCCCCCTGCCCGATGCCCGTCCAGTGCGACACACAGATCGTTACCCGGCAAACGTTAACGCTCGAGCTCCTGGCCAGCGACCCGGCCGCCTCGCAGACGAAGAGAGATGACTTGACGGGAGTCAGGCCTGAGTATGAAAAATGTGATTGTCGGTAATTCTGTGCGGCTCGGCATCCCTAGCGGGCTCGAGCCTCCCTAGACGGCACACTGGTTTATCTGGATTTCACGGAGGGTGCTCTCAAATCTGCGCTTTTTAAAACGGTGATCCACCGGCGTACGCCCCCCCTTTTTTTCCTCCATGTTTTTTTGTTGTTTTTGAAGCTGAGGTAAACGGGCCCATCGCTGCATCGATCGCACCGCGACGCAGTGCATGCAGGGGGCGTCTCTCTTTCAAAAATTTCTTTATGCCCGTTTCGCTGCCACGGCTGTACTTTATTTTCCCCCTGCGCTCGGTAACTCAATTCAACGGCCTCTCTCTCTCTCTCTCTCTCTCTCTCTCTCTCTCTCTCTCTCTCTCTCTGCGTGTGTGTACCGAGCCCAGCGGCACTTGGCTTTCTCTCCGCGGTGGCGTTTTGAGCCACATGCTCCCATGAGCTGTGCGGCTGTGCGACGGGGTGCCTTCCCTCCCTGAGGGTGCTGCCCCGCGGCGAGCCTATTTACTGCTGCAGTGCGTCAGTGCGTCTTCCATCCAGCGGCCGGCCTTTGGACCGGAGAGGCCCACGCCTGATTTCACCCACGCTTGGTCAAAGAGGGCGAAAAAAAAAAGGAAAAAAAGCATACAAAATCAGTGGTGTTTACCAAGAGTTTCGCTCGGACCAGGCTCACGGCGCACATCATCCTAAAATTTCACTGGTAAAACTCAAGCGTAACTCTATGCTTGAGTCAAGCATAATGTTACGCTTGATTTGAAGCATTCACTAGAAAATCCCCCATGCATTTAGATAGGGGAACTCTTGGCGGATGGGCCTGTTACGCTTGATTTGAAGCGTAAACTGATTACGCTTGAAAACAGAGGGTAATACTACGCTTTAGTTTCACCAGTGTTCACATTTCGTTCTGGGCTTACCTTTGAAAGCGGCAATAAGTCTGAGGAAAATGGGTCTGCCGATGTATTGTTGCAGCGGCCGACCCCACACGGCTGAGACGCGGCGTGACAGTGTACCTTTCCCTGCGTATGCCGCGCACGCCGACGCAGTCGCCGACCCTAGTCGCTATTGGGACGTGATATGTGTGAAAGCCATTTCATGAGTCATCCAAAACCTGGCGAGCTGCTGCACCGCACCGGCAGCAGCTGACGACCTGCACTAGGAAAAAAAAAAGAAGGAAGTTAAGTACACACCTAACCTAACCTTATGATGATTAAAATTAACAGTTTGAGTCGATTTGATGCAACTTTTTTTGACACTGGAGGAGGAAGCGACAGGGGAAGGATAGGCATACTTGAGAAGCTCCCTTGAGACCATACGGCCGTATGTGCGTCCCGATGGCTCAGTCGTTATCGTCCTTGACAGCGGCCGCGTCGCGCCCGCCGGGCCGAGGTTCAACTCCTGTCGTCGTAAACGCAGGGCGCCGTCAGCCAAAGTAGCTTCACGCTCGCACCCTTGTCTATGCAGGACGAAATTTAGTTCCACGGACCAAAATGATCGGTGGCATTTTGCGCGTGTGTGGAGAGAGAGAGAGAGAGAGAGAGAGAGAGAGAGAGAGAGAGAGAGAGAGAGAGAGAGAGAGAGAGAGAGAGAGAGAGAGAGAGAGAGAGAGAGAGAGAGAGAGAGAAAGAGAGGGGCGCAGGTGCCCCGGCACCCACGGGGCCCCAGGCGGCGAGCCGCCGCAGCTTGGCGGTGCTGAGGCACTGTTGGCGGGTTCACGCGTCGCCAGCCCTCGCCTTACGCATCGCGCAAAAACATTCACTCGCCCAGCCTCTCTCTCTCTCTCTCTCTCTCTCTCTCTCTCTCTCTCTCTCTCTCTGTCGGTCTGTCTCTCTCTCTCTGACTGGCGCAGGGCCTGTGGCGTTGAGATAGAGGGCGGCGCCTTAACCTTGTTCGGAATGAGGCGCGCTGTGGCTGAGGACTTTGAGGAGCGGAGAGAGCGCTGCCCGGGGGCCCCGGCAGGGGCTGCCCGGGTGCCCCGGCGGGGGCTGCGGCGAGGAAGCCCATTAAAAAGAAGGTCTGCATACGCTGCCTCCGGATAACGGGGTCTCGGCGCGGCACGGCGCCGTGGGCCAGAAGACCGGCGCAGACCGTTCGATTCGAGTCCCACTTAGTGACTCTGGGCTTTTCGCCGCCTCCCTTGTTCTTCTGGCCCACTGTGCGCGGCGCGGTGGAATCAAGAATCACAGGAAACAAGGAGTCTTGTGTCTGCGCGTTAGGCTCTCGGAGGTAGGCTGCCAGCGCACATTCAGGGGTAGTATCAGTGAGGGAGGGGAGACGCATGGGTGACTCCAAACATTGGCTCTGTCTCTCTCGCACTCATGCGACGTGCCGCATGGGCACCGCAGGGGAGCGAGAGAGACAGAGCGACGAGGCCTGCCTTCCTGCGTCGCTGCACACCCAGAAAACTGTCTTCTAGTTTCTTGATCTTTTCAAGAATATATTCTTGATTCGACACATTTTTTCTGGGTCCAAGAAAAAATGTGTCGAATCAAGAATATATTCTTGAAAAGATCAAGAAACTAGAAGACAGTTTTCTGGGTGCAGAATAATGCATTCTCGGCCTACGCGGCTTCGCAGCTCTCCGCCCAATCTGCTCCACCCTTCCTCTCCTTCTCTCTCTCTCTCTCTCTCTCTCTCTCTCTCTCTCTCTCTCTCTCTCTCTCTCTCTCTCTCTCTCTTCTCTCTCTCTCTCTCTCTCCCTCTCTTTCGCCCCGGGCCGCGCCAGCCAACTCGCGGCTCACTATGAATAGCAAACGCAGGGAAAGCCGAGCGTGAGGAGCGAGCAAGGCGGTGGAAAGGAGCCTGCCTGCCGGCTGCGCCGAGCATGAGGAGCGAGCAAGGCGGTGGAAAGGAGCCTGCCTGCCGGCTGCAACAAGCATGAGGAGCGAGCAAGGCGGTGGAAAGGAGCCTGCCTGCCGGCTGCAACAAGCATAAGGAGCGAGCAAGGCGGTGGAAAGGAGCCTGCCTGCCGGCTGCAACAAGCATAAGGAGCGAGCAAGGCGGTGGAAAGGAGCCTGCCTGCCGGCTGCAACAAGCATAAGGAGCGAGCAAGGCGGTGGAAAGGAGCCTGCCTGCCGGCTGCAACAAGCATGAGGAGCGAGCAAGGCGGCCCGCGCATCGTCGGCGGATCGTTTTTGCTTTCCAAGAGGCCCCGCGCATCGTCGGCGGATCGTTTTTGCATTCCAAGAGGCCCCGCGCATCGTCGGCGGATCGTTTTTGCTTTCCAAGAGGCCCCGCGCATCGTCGGCGGATCGTTTTTGCATTCCAAGAGGCCCCGCGCATCGTCGGCGGATCGTTTTTGCTTTCCAAGAGGCCCCGCGCATCGTCGGCGGATCGTTTTTGCTTTCCAAGAGGCCCCGCGCATCGTCGGCGGATCGTTTTTGCTTTCCAAGAGGCCCCGCGCATCGTCGGCGGATCGCTTTTGCTTTCCTTCATGCAGCAAGGCGGTGGGCGGTGCAGCGCACCTCGCGCGAACAGAAAGTGAAATGAAAGGGTAAGGGAGAGACTGCTCGGACGTTGCACCGTGTGTGTGTGTGTGTGTGTGTGTGTGTGTGTGTGTGTGTGTGTGTGTGTGTGTGTGTGTGTGTTTTTTCAGGTGGACGAGAGTGAAAATAAGAGGGAAAAGTCGCCGAGAGGACGGTGCACCGGAGGCCAAATAAACTCACCGCCACTCGCCGGGCGCATCACAAGGACTGCCCCGCCCGCCGGTCTTCTGGCCCACTGTGTGGCGGCCCGCTCCCTCTGAGTGATATCAGCATAAAAAAATAAAGAGGACCGTCCCTGCTGCGGGGCTGCGGGGGCCCTCCGGGAAGTGGGGCGCGGTGACCCGCACTGTGTTGCTTTTTCTGATTTGGCTGGCTGCGTGGCCGCGCCCTCCGAAGGGTCCGTCCCTTTGCGGGAACGCCGCCAACGGCCTCTGCTGGACTTCCTGCCGGCATCGGAATCCGTAGGGTCTTCCCCTTAGTTTTCCAGTCATTTTCCCAGCTAAGCTTACTAGGTCTTTTTCTTTTTTTTTAAGCACATTTTATGAAGATTAAACAAGAAGTTTCCTAAACAAATTGATTCCAAGTAATTGCCACTTGCGTCGTTATGAGGGGTAACCGAACCGCCTCACAGGAAACGGAGCGATAGATTCAGAGAGTGACAAATCGGTCCTTCCGTTCGTGCGTCGTGTTGCGCGCCCCCCTCCGATTACGAGATAGGAGAATCTGCGGAATCTTAAATGCGGCCGTGGGGCACGGCTGAGGCACGCCGCCGCGCCTTGGAACGCCTCGGGCGTACCGATCGAACAGATAAGCGGAAGCACACACGGTGGGGTGGGGCGGGGCGGGGCGGGCCTTGCCTAAATGCGTGCTCAGGCTGTACCTCTTGTTTGCACATCCCCTTAAACTGCCAAACTCGCGACTATCATCCCCGATGCGCCTGCCGTAGCAAGCTGCCTGCAGCCGTTCCGAGCCGAGCCGAGCCGAGCCGAGCCGAGCCGAGCCGAGCCGAGCCGAGCCGAGCCGAGCCGAGCCGAGCCGAGCCGAGCCGAGCCCTCGACAAGAGGGCCATTAGCCAATGGGCTGGTGGTCGAGGGCTGAGCTGCGATAGAAAAGACCGTCTAGACGGTGTCTGTCTCTTTCTCTCTCGCACTTCGTGGGCGCCTTCCGTATGGGTGCTAGAGAGTGAGTCAGACAGACAGACGGACGGACGGACGGACGGACGGACGGACGGACGGACGGACGAAACGCGTCCGCAGCAAGAGCCTAGCAGGTAGGCAACCCAGTGCACGGTTGCGCCGCGGGCTTGCCTACCCGGCCGTCGGCGGGCGGACTGGGCCCTCGACTGGGCCGCGCCGCGCGCAGCACTGGTGTAGAAGATTTGCTGGCAGTGTAGCAGGCCCCGCTTTTTCCCGAGATTTCATTGGGCGGTTTGCTTTGGCGCGAGAGCGGCCGAGGGCGCCGAGTCCGGGAGGGTCCGGCCTGCCTCCGGGCCCGGCGCAGCCCGGCGCAGCCCGGCGCAGCCCAGCCGGAGGTGCGCGTCCCGGAGTCCCTGAACCCTCTCCATTTCCGGCAGCGCCCTGCCCCGCCGCTCTGTCCGGCTCCCTGTCCAGATAGAGCGGCGGCTGGACCCGGCACATCGGTCACGTGGCACCGCGCGGCACGGGGGGGGACTCTCTTTAGCACCGCGTCGAGGCATCGCAAAAATTCTGCACTGTTTTTTTTGTTTTTTTGTTTTTTTTTTAATCTAGTAAATTTCCGGCGGACGCATAGCGAGTACTATGAGTGGCGACCGGTTCCTTGCATCCGGCTCCCGCCGCACTCCCCCTAAAGACGGCCACGTATTTCGCCCACGCCTCGTAGCCCCTCCCCTACGCCTCCTCCACCAATCAGATTCCACCCCGGGGGAGTATAGAGATGCGTCTCTGCGTCAACGTGCGGCAAACGCAAACTCCTCGCGGCGCAGACAGACAGACGGACAGACAGACAGACAGACAGACAGACAGACAGATAGTCAGACAGACAGACGGGCAGCAGATGGGGTTGCGAAGTGCAACTTGATGCAGTTGTTGCGCGCTGAGCAGGTCCACGGAGCGTGCGCGCCAGACTTGTTAAATTGTCGGGGGGGCCAGCCCCAGCTGACTGATTCCGAGACTCGTTTTCGTCGCTCTGTCGCACTCATGGGGCGGCGTTTCGTACGAGTGGGAGAGACACAGAGCTTGACCTACCTAAAGTAGACCACAGTGCTGCGTTCAAGTTGAACGTCATGAATGGCCTCTCCTTTTTTTTCCGGCGGCGATGCAATGGCGCTCGACGCCCAGAGACATGATGTCGAAAAAGAGTGGAGGAGGAGGAGGAGGAGGAGGAGGAGGAGGAGGAGGAGGAGGAGGAGGAGGAGGAGGAGGAGGAGGAGGAGGAGGAGGAGGAGGAGGAGGAGGAAAGACTCGGGGGCGCTTGATAAATTATGGACGAGCCCTCGGTCGGGACGTCGGAACCACTCCTTGGGATTGTCAGCGATTCGGTCGGGGCAGCGTCCGTCGCGCCTGGACCGTTGCACTGCACCGCGGCGCGGGGTTCAGGCGCGGATCCAGAGGGAGCAACCGGGCAAGTCACACACACACACACACACACACACACACACACACACACACACACACACACACACGTGCGCCTTGAAGGTGGGGAGAAGCCACACCTTGCCCCTAGTCAGGCAATATGCGTCGCTGCGCCCCCTCCCTCGGGCCGGCTCCGGATCCGCCCCTGTCGAGGTGCGCCCTCGCTCGCCCGTTCAAGTCGCTGCCCTGCTCGCTCGGCGCGGCGCAGGGCCGACTGCACTGCCAAATTGCTTCTGGCGGCGCCGACGCTATACGCGCTTCCGTTCCGCAGGCTGGCCAGGCCGACCACCGCGGCCGGCGCTACCAACTTGCCGCCGCACGCACCCCGCCACTGACCGTGTCTGCGCGACCGGGAGAGGGGAATAGGAGAGAGAGAGAGAGAGAGAGAGAGAGAGAGAGAGAGAGAGACAGAGAGACAGAGAGAGAGAGAAAAGAAAGAAAGAGAGAGAGAGAGAGAGAGAGAGAGAGAGAGAGAGAGAGAGAGAGAGAGAGAGAGAGAGAGAGGGAGAGGCTCCCAACCCTTTCCCCCTCTGGATGGTTTGTAAGCGAGTAGCCCCGGTTGTCGGTGGCCATGAGAGAAGGCCCCTCTCATGGTTTGACGTGTCCCTGTGCTGGCCTGTCCACACTGAATACCGAGCGAGTGTTTCATCGCGCTGTCACGGGCCGCCCCGCGGGTGCGAGAGAGACAGAGCGGCAGGGTGGAATGAGCCAGGGCTGCACGTGCAGGACACGGCGCGGACTCTCCAGGGGCGTGACGCATCGTGCGCCGTTTCGAAGCACATTCGGTGCGTTGTTATGGCTTTGCTGTGTGTCTTCCCGAGTCGTTTCCATCGCTCTGTCTCTCTCGCACTCGCGGGGCGCGCCGTACACGTGCGAGAGAGACAGAGCGACGCTAACGACTCTCGGATTCAGTCTGCTGTGCGCCGCTGGCCCAGCCAATCCTGCGCCACGCACTGGTGATGGATGATGCCGCCCAGCAGAGCGGACTGATTCCGTGTGGAGGGTCTGTCTCTCTCGCACTCATGGAGCGTCCCTCACGGCCGCGAGAGAGACAATGCGACGGGACAGCTCACAGGTGCCAGTCTGGCGGTGGCTGTGCGAGGCATACTGTATCTCGAGTCCGAGAGAGCAGTGATGCTGCTCGCCCCGTCTTGACTGTCTAGGAAATCCATCTCGCTGAGGATCCCTTTCTCAGAGCGGATCGTGCTGCTGTGCTGTGCTGTCATCGTTTGATTGTATTCATTATTCTTGCGCTCGATGTGTTTGTCAGATGATCTGCAATGGCTGCCTCCGTGTTGAAGCCGCGCGCGTTGCCCTGGACTCCGTCGCGCATGGGGAGTATCGCCAAACGACGTGGAGTATCTTCGGACCAGCGCGGGGTGCCCGTGCTGCCATTGATCTGTGTGGCGACTACTCCGAGACTGGACTCCGTCCCGCATGGGGAGTATTGCCAAACGACGCGGAGTATCTCCGGCTCCCTTGCCGACGCCGACGGCTGAGTCACCCGGACCGGACAGCCCCAGTGCGTCTCTGGGAAGACCGCGCGCTTCTGGAGAGGGAAGGACCTGGACTCCAGCGCTGAATGCGGTGCTCTGTTTGTCCAGTCGTCCTCCAGTCGCCTCCAGGGACCGTCGGGAGCGCACGCAGCTTCAGGCAACAACAAGGGCGCCGCTCCAGGACTCCGCTCCAGGACGCCGCTCCAGGACTCCGCCAGGATGCTGCGCGCGACCATTTTCGCATGTTTGTAAGTTCGGAAGGCTTTGGTGGGTGACACAGTGGGCCAGAAGACCAGCGTTGGCGGTCGAAACTCCCGACGCGTTTCGAGCTCCAGAGTCGCTAAATGGGACTCTAACCGAACGTGTGGCCCCAGCAATGGACTGCTGGGAAAGCTAGAATCCTCAAGTTGAATTTTCACGTTAGTGGTGGAATAATTATTTGGGTTCCTGTTTTTCGCGAATGAAGATACAGGGCCGTCGCTCGTCAGCGAACATTCCCTGTGACGTCACAGGGAAGTCAAGAGTGCAGTCCAGTCAACAAGTCGATGAGCTAGCAAACGTATAATCACCGTGGAAAATAGATCTGCATGCAAAAGAAATGGAAAGAGCGCAGATTTTTCTTTCTTTAATCGGATAATGCGTCTCTCTCCGGCATCCACGCATCATGGTGCTTGGAGGTTTTAACTTCCTTTGATTTTGACGAGTTTTGATCTGGAAATTTTCCGTCCTGCCTGACTACCACGAATGAAAATAGTGTAGCAGAGGTCAGGAAAACACGAGAGAGGGAACCCGAAAATCTGGACCCTCGCCACCCTGTTGCGCGAATATTGTTTGTCCCGGCCTTGGAAGGTCATACCCTGGGAGCTTTGACACCGACGCAAAGATGCGTGCGTGCGCTCGCGGTCTGGACAACGATCCTGTCTGGAACAGGTTGCGGGAGACTCCCGTGACGTCAGAGCGGCCGGAGCCGGCGCACAGTGGGCTGGAACTGGAATAAAAACAGGCGTTGACGCGACGCAGGCCAAGGAAATCCCCAGGACTGCGGAACAGCACTCTACCACTGCTGCAACAGAGGGCCTCCACCCTGAGAAGTCCATCCACGATTTTATCATGAGGTGACAACAAATTTTGACAGTGCGGGTGGTTTCTTTGTGGCGGTCCTCAGGGTGGCGGTGCTCGCGTCCGTGGCGGCGCCGGCCGAGGCGCAGCGGGCCACGGTGGACCAGCTGCAGTACCTGTTCGACCGGCCGGCCGAGCCCATCTTCATGCCCAAGGAGGGCGACAAGAGCAAGAAGAAGGTTTTCTTTGACGTGCCCAAGGAGTACCTGGTAAGGGCCATGTCTAACGTGGTAGTAGCGTTTTAGTGGGTGAAGTTGCTATGCTCGAGGAGACGAGGTACTCAATCAATTAAATCGGCTTCAATTCATATCATTTTGTCACCAAAATGGATCAAATGTCGCTAACCTAAACCGACCACATTGGAGTGACTTGAGTTATACTTGGTGCGAGGGGGGAACCACTCACGAAATCCTGTTTCCACTTGAGCGCCTGAAATCTCTTAAAATCTGAAATCTTCCCCGAAAAAGCCAAAAAAAGTTGCAAAATTTTGCCCTAAAACTCAGGGAAATCATACGAAATCCTATAAAATCTCTCCCCTTCAGAAATCTTGTGTCCTCAACTTTCGAAGGTGGTCAGCGAGGGGTTACCCACTCCGGGAATCATGTGTACACTCAACCTGCAAATCATTCGAATTTTTTCGAAATTTTATTGAAAATCCTTGTAATTTCAATGGTATGTCGTCGTAATCTTGCAATAGTGTCCCCAACACACTAAGAAACAAACGGATTCCTTTAAAAATCGTCACTTTTTCCGTGGGATTTATTCAGGAATCGTGGGAATCCGGAATCGTGTGTACACCAAAATAAGAAGTGGGCAACCCCTCGGTGGTCAGCCCCTCGACTTGGTGCTTGTTGGACTCTCTCGCTCCTCGAGTGAGTCGCAGATCGATGGATACCTTCTCTGTGCAGACGGACCGGCAGAAGCGGCTGGGCACGCCGGTCATCAACCGCTTCGGCGAGAAGGCGGAGCGTATCGCCGTGCGCAGGATCAACCTGCCGGACCTCAGCATGCCGGCCAGCCTGGGCAAGCGCGCCGGCTTCTCGCTGTTCCTCCCGGAGCACCGCAAGCTGGCCACCAGGCTCGTCAACATCTTCATGGGTGCGTGCACTGGCTGAGGTCGGAACATGTGTGGTGGGACCTCGTCAAACGGAGCACGGTGGGCCGGAAGACCAGCGCAGGCGGTTCACTGTGTGGAGGTTCCATGTGTTCCGTACCAGCACTGGCTGGGAAAGAAAAAAAAAGGGAAAAATAGAAGAAAACAAGGAGAAAAATAGAAAAAAGAAAAAAAAGAAAAAAGAAGAAGAAAAAGGCGATTAAAAACGAGTGTTTGAACCCTTGTTGCAGGCATGCGCGACCTGGACGACTTCCTGTCCGTGTCGGTGTACGCGCGCAACCACCTCAACCCGTACCTGTTCATCTACGCGTACTCCGTGGCGCTGCTGCACCGCCCCGACACGGCCTCCGCCCACCTGCCCCCCGTCGCCGAGCTCTTCCCGGAGAAGTTCGTCACCGGCTCGCTCTTCTCGCAGGCCAGGGAGGAGACCAGCATGGCGCTGGACCCCTCGCAGAGGGTGAGTCTCTCTCTCTCTCTCTCTCTCTCTCTCTCTCTCTCTCTCTCTCTCTCTCTCTCTCTCTCTCTCTCTCTCTCTCTCTCTCTCTCTCTCTCTCTCTCTCTCTCTCTCTCTCTCTCTCTCCCTCTCCCTGCTGCTTCTGCCTTTGACAATAACACGTGTGCCGGCAGGTGCCCCTGGAGATCCCCAAAGACTACTCGGCCTCGGACCTGGAGGAGGAGCACAAGATCGCGTACTGGCGCGAGGACCTGGGCATCAACCTGCACCACTGGCACTGGCACCTGATCCACCCCTTCGAGGGCTCCAGGGAGTTGGTCGGCAAGGACAGGCGCGGCGAGCTGTTCTACTACTCGCACCAGCAGATCATCGCGCGGTAAGACTGTTGAAACGTCAAGAGGACATTAAGAGTGTGGACTGATGAGACCCTGGCTGCAGGTACAACTTGGAGCGGCTGTCCAACGGGCTGCAGAGAGTGCGGCGGCTCCAGAACCTGCGCGAGCCAATCAAGGAGGGGTACTTCCCCAAGCTGGACAGCCTGGTGTCCTCCCGCGCCTGGCCCGCCAGGGCTGCCAACACCGTCCTCTCTGTGAGTAGTACACTCTGCCTCGCGGACACGGCATAGTCAGTTTATTGCTCGCAAAACTTGAGGGAATGTCAATTAATTGAACTTTCGGTTTCCAGGACATCAATCGCGAGACCGACCAGATTCAGTTCGACCTGCAGGACATGGAGCGCTGGCGGGACCGCATCTACGAGGCGATCCACACCGGGTTCGTTGTGTCGGTACGTGCCCGCAGCCATCTTTAATTTTATTTTGTGACTGGATTTTAAGTACAAAGACCGCATCTAGCATTAAATTTGCCCCAAAATGGGTGAACAATGCTGACTACTCCTCCGATGCCCAGGCCGACGGCAGGAGGATCAACCTGACGGAGGCAGGAGGAGTGGACGTCCTGGGGAACATCCTGGAGTCCAACGTGCTGTCCCCCAACCGACCGCTGTACGGAGACCTGCACAATTTCGGCCACCTCGCCATCGGCTACGCCCACGACCCCGACAACCGCCACCTGGTGAGAGAGAGAGAGAGAGAGAGAGAGAGAGAGAGAGAGAGAGAGAGAGAGAGAGAGAGAGAGAGAGAGAGAGAGAGAGAGAGAGAGAGAGAGAGAGAGAGAGAGAGAGAGACAGAAAAAAAAAAACTCGAGAGTAAGATTTGTTTCGTTGGAACGACACACCAAGGACACGCTGTTGTCGACAGGAATCGTTCGCCGTCATGGCAGACGCCGCCACCAACATGAGGGACCCGGTCTTCTACCGCTGGCATTCCTTCGTGGACGACCTGTTCCAGGAGCACAAGCGCACCCTGCCCGCCTACACGCCGCAGCAGCTGGACTTCCCCGGCATTCAGATCAAGGCAAGCAAACTGGAGTAAACGGAATTTTAATGTCACGACGGTACTTCTAAAATGAAAATGAACCACTTGTACCACCGATTCCTATAAAATCATTTTTTTGCAACAGCGCCAAAAAAAAAATAAAAAAATTAAAAATAAAAAATTAATTTTTGAACAACTTTGCCATTGTTTTGAAATTTTGGTAAACTGAAATGGAAATGTTGAAATGTGGAAATGGAAATTTCCATTCTGAAAAGGAATTGACCGTCGGTGTTTTTGTTTTTCAGAGCGTTGAGGTGCTTTCCTCAGGCGCGCGGAAACCCAATGAGTTCCACACTTTCTGGCAGCAGAATGATATGGACCTGTCGAGAGGACTGGACTTCTCACCCCGAGGATCCATCTTTGCACGATTCACACATTTGCAGCATCGACCCTTCACCTACCGTATCCAGGTCAGACTTCAACTTGAGGGCTCTTTTATGTTTTATGCTCTACATTGCTCTACATGAAGACTTATTTTCAACTGTTCTGATGCGCATTTCAGGTGGAAAATACACAACCTGGACAGAGGGAGGGGTATGTGCGAATCTTCCTGGGCCCCAAGAATGATGAACGTGGAGTGCCTATGTTGTTCAGAGACCAACGAACCTTCATGATTGAGGTGGACAAGTTTCCTGTCACATGTGAGTTTTTTACACGTTGTTTGTGAAAATTTTAAGCTGTCATTTTAAAAGTTCAATATGTCTTGCATAAATGCATTTGACACGTAATAATTTTGTTTTTTTAAGAAAAGTATCTAGTCTCTGTTAAGAGCGTTTAAATTTCATGACCCTTCCTCTTTTGCAGTGAATCAAAGAAACAATGTAATTGAGAGGCGTTCCACCATGTCCTCTGTCACAATCCCCTTCGAGAGAACTTTCCGTAACCTAGACCGAAACAGACCAACGGCTGCTGATGAGCTTGACCAGTTCAACTTCTGCGGCTGTGGGTGGCCGCAGCACATGCTCATTCCCAGAGGAACGCCTCAGGGAATGCCCATGCAGCTGTTCGTCATGATCACAGACTACTCCAAGGACAAAGTACGGATTTTGAAAAAGTTTTCAATTGCCGAGTTAAATTTTTGTTGAAGCAAGTACTGACAGTTGGTTGATGTGCAGGTAAACCAACCCTTGGAAGGCGTATGCAGGGACGGGGCTGCGTACTGCGGCATCCGAGGGCAGCTGTACCCCGACAAGAAGCCCATGGGCTTCCCCTTCGACCGGTCGGGCCGCCCGGGCGTGGACACGCTGCGGTCCTTCCTCACCAGGAACATGTTCATCCAGGACACCACCATCCGCTTCCAGGACCGCGTGGAGGCGCCCAACCGGGGGAACTCCACTCTCGTCAGGGGCTGAACGCAACGCCAAGTCGATGGAAATGAGACTATTGCCGCACTGACTACATGATTTTACATATTTTCAAAATATGGATATTTTTTTATTTTTAGCCGGAGTTTTCTTTTTTTTAGTTTTAAGTTTGGCTTATTCACTTTGAGGGAATTTTGGCAAGGATTTTAGTTTTGTTTTAGTTGTCATGATTGTAAAACCCTGTAGAGTGACTGATGTACAGCTACAAAAAAGATTTCCCTGCCCATTCAAATTATTGTGTTCCATCTGTAATTATTAAGTCAATAAATGTACTGAATCCATTGTGTTCATCGACATCCTTTTTTATTTCCCCTAAAGCCCCTCTGTGGGGGAAGCCTTTGCGAAAACATTCCGGGAAGCGAACCGCAATATGTAGCTTCGGGCTCGACTTCGGCTCGTGTTCGTGCTTCCGAGGCGGATACGAAGACGCGATGGCGGCAGGATTTGATCGCAGGCGGTGAGGTGTTCAAACCACGCCAAGGCGTGAAGATGTGTAACGACCCTACACCAGATGAGTTCGCAAACACAATGCTTTACGTGTAGACCAGGCACCGACGTACCGACTGCACAGGATGGAAGCGCCGGTCGCTAGCCGAGGGTCCCGGCAGCTGTTAGATCAATAGCAGCATCGCCCGGGCGACATAACCCCAAGCTTCCACACAAACAATGAGCCCAGCCCGGGCCGCCCCGGCTCACGCGTCAGATCTTCGCGCGGTTTGACGATGGCGTTCGCGTTCTCCTCGACTCGGAGCCTGAGCGACGTGGACAGTTTCGGCGACCATGACCTCCTGGCGGCCGGCGACGGCGTCGAGGATGGCGACGTGGACCGTGGCGACGGCGACGGCCACGGGCGGCTCGGAGACACCGCCGTTCGACTGGGCAACGGCCACTACATGGGTACGGTTGACGACTGCCATTAGCCACGAGGTTGGCGGTTGCGTCCCAACCTCTCTAAATGGCCTGTCCACCTCTCCAGACACGGCCGACCTCCTCAAGTGCCTCGGCGAGCTGGACGACCAGCCGGCCGCCAGACCGCAGTGGCGGCCGGTACCGGACACACCGCAGCTGGTGCGGCCGCCACACTGCAGAGTAGGCCGTGTTCCTGTACAGTGGGCCGCAAGACTGGCGCACTCTAGACGCGTTTTGATTTCCACAGCCGCTAAATAGGACGCGAAACCAACGTGTGACCCCCACCAATGGACTCCTCGTTCGGAGAGCAATCCCTTGGATGGGTCACACGTTCGGTTCTAGTCCTATTTAGCGACTCTGAAGCTCAACACCTATCCGTGGTTTTCCCCGCCTGGCCCACTGTGTTGTTCCGGGCTTGCAGCGCGAGGCGGTGGTGTGCGTCGTGCCCCTGAGGACGGCCTCCGCCTTCTGCTACGCCGTCATCTCCCGCCTGGGCCGCGTGGGGGTGTACGACGCGGGCCTGGCGCTGCTGGACTCGTACTCACTGGACCTGGGCTTCGCGCACCCGCACGCCAAGGTACGCCATGCCGAGCCGTGACGGGCGCCTCTGTCTCTCTCGCACCGCTCCGGAACGGGCCGCGGGTGCGGCAGAGACAGAGCGACGACAGCGACTCTCGTCCTCCAGCCTGACGGCCTCGTTCTAGCCAGATCGGCATCGGCCGGGAGGGCGACACGCGGGAGCCGCGGCAGCACACCACCTGGGTCAACGACGCCGTGTTCCTGCCCGACGTGCAGATGCTGGTCGTGGCCGCCTCGGACAGGTGAGCGCCGACACGAGTGCCACAGAGACAGAGCGGCGGGTTGCCTGGCGGCTGGCAGCAAGTCAGAGGCTTTGTCGCTCTGTCTCTGTGGCGCTCACTAGGACGGCCCGGCAGGTCGCTGACGATGCTGGACGCGTCGCGGCTGCTGCACTGCCGGCGCTGTGAGGTGCGCAGCCTGCCCGCGTCGCCGCGCTGCCTGGCCTACGCGCCCGGCTCCGCCGCGGCGCCTGAGTCCCGCCTCTTCATCGGCGACGACGTGGGCACCGTCACCACGCTCACCTTCCGCAACCCGCGGCGCGCCCTGCTGCGGCCGCCCGACGCCGAGAACAAGAGCACGTCCTTCTTCTGGCCGGAGCTTCGCCTGCAGCAGGCCTGGGTGGCCGTCGCGCAGGACGTCCGGCTGCACGCGGACGCCGTGTGCCGGCTGCGCTACGAGGCGCACAACGACACCCTGCTGTCCTGCAGCCGCGACCCACAGTGCACCCTGCTCGTCAGGCACCTGGCGCGCCGCAGGGAGCCCTACGTCTTCAGCCTGCCCAGGGTGAGGGCTCTCCCTCTCGCTTAATCTAAATGTGTTCTAAACGTGTTCTCTCTCTCTCTCTCTAAATCTAAATGTGTTCTAAATGTGTTCTCTCTCTCTCTCTCTCTCTCTCTCTCTCTCTCTCTCTCTCTCTCTCTCTCTCTCTCTCTCTCTCTCTCCCTCCCTCTAAATCTATATGTGTTCTCTCTCTCTCTCTCTCTCTCTCTCTCCCTCTCTCTCTCTCTCTCTCTCTCTCTCTCTCTCTCTCTCTCTCTCTCTCTCTCTCTCTCTCTCTCTCTCTCTCTCTCTCTCTCTCTCTCTCTCTCTCTCTCTATCTCCCTCTCTCCCAGGGCGCCGGCTGCTTCGTGCTGGACCGGCCCCTGCAGCTGCTGGTGACGGCCGGGCGGGACGCCGTGGTGCGCCTGTGGAACCCCCTGGTGCCCAGCCAGCCGCAGGCCGTCCTGCACGGCCACAAGCACCCCGTCCTGGACGTGGCCGTGCTGTCCCGGAGCCAGCTCGTCGTCAGCATGGACCTGCGCGGCGTAAGTGTGGCTGCGAGAGAGACAGAGCGTTGCGCAGTGGGTCAGAGGACCGTTGCGGCGGCCAAAATTCTAGACGCTTATTGAGCTCCAGAGTCGCTGAATGGGACTAACCGAACGTGTGACCCCACCAATGGATTGCTCTCCGAACGAGGAATCCATTGGTGGGGTCACATGTTCGATTCGAGTCCCATTTAGCGACTCTGGAGCTCAGAACGTGTCGGAGACTTCGGCCGCCTCCACGGTCTTGTGTGCGTTGCTGGCCCGCAGACGCTCAAGGTGTGGCACGCGACGGAGCACGTGCTGCTGCAGACGGTAGTGCTGCCCTTCTCCTGCCTGCGCGTGCCCGGCCGCCACATCGAGCACGGCGCCAGGACCCTGTACCCCGGGCCGCCCGTCAGCTCCAAGAGGTAGGTACGGTCGTGGGTTCGAACCGCGGTGCCCCCGATTCCACTTTTTCAAACTCCCTCCGCTCCTCGCAGCGAGGACGGCGAGGTGCTGATAGCCGCCCTGTGCGGCGAGCTGGTCATCGTCCGGTTGGCGCCGCCGCCCTCGGGGGGTGCCCCGGCCAGGAAGGCCTCCGCCAGCTCGGGAGACTCCAGCGCGGCGCTGGCGCCGCCGCGCAGGGACCAGTCCCCCGCCATCCCGGAGTCGTGGTCGCCGTCGCTCTTGTCCACCAGCAGCTCCAGGATGCCGTCGGCCGTGCTGTCGTGAGTCCGCGGGGTGCTTTGCTGCTTGCCGACCGTCGGCGCCTACACGTGTCCGCACTGTGTCGCCAGGCCGCGCGGCCAGCGACGGGGGTCGGCCGTGTCCAACCACGGCCTCCTCGAGGCGGCGGAGCAGGACACCGACGCAGACGAGGACAGCGACGACGAGGACGTGCGGTGCGGCGCGCTCCCCAAGTCGTCGTCGCCGCTGCCGGACTCCATCGAGGACTGGCCGGTGCCCGAGGACCGCCTGTTCAAGGAGGAGGAGCCCCAGCTGCTGGCGGGCCGGCCCACCGCCGCCGCGCCGACGTCGGCACCGCCGCAGCCGGTGTCCCACCGACCGGTGCCCGACGAGGACGGCCTGTACCCGGAGGAGATCGCCTCCCTGCGCGCGCTGGGGCTGCGCCCGCTCGACCTGGAGGCCATCGGCATCGACCTGGGGGCCGCGTCCGCGCCGGGCGGCGGCGGCGCGCTGGGGCTGCTGCCCAGGGACGCCCTGGCCGCCGTGCGCCAGGCCCACGCCGCGCAGAAGAAGACCCACAAGCAGGTGCGGACTGTCGGCCCTTGGCGCCGGGTAGGCAGGCAAGCAGCGGCTGCTCCAGGCACGGCTGTGTGGCGGGCTGGCCTACCGGCGGTTGCCAGGCGCTTCAGGGAGGCTGTGTGCGCAGGCGTCACACAGTGGGTCAGAAGACGGTTGAGGCGGCCGAAATTCTAGACGCGTTTTGAGCTCCAGAGTCGCTAAATGGGACTCGAATCGGACGTGTGACACCAATGGATTTCTCTCCAAACGAGGAATCCGTTGGTGGGGTCACACTTTCGATTCGAGTCCCATTTAGCGACTCTGGAGCTCAAAACGTGTCCGGGATCTCGGCCGCCTCAACGGTCTCCTGGCCCACTGTGCGTCACCCGCTGCGTTTGCTCTCCTCCCCGCAGATGCGGACCCTGGCGTGGCACTGCGCGCCGCACCTCGCCCTCAAGCTGCCCGAGGAGTCGCCCCTCGCCTTCTCCAGGACGCTGCCCGTGTCCTCCAGGATGCGGGCGAGGGGCGTCGACGTCTCTGACCCGGCCCGCCTGGTGCACGCCAAGCTGGGCCGCCTGGGCGCCGCGACGCAGCGGAGGACGTCGCCGAGGATGACGTCACCGAGGGCCTCGCCGCACCCCACAGCGTCCTCGTCGACGCACACGGCGGGGGCGGGCCGTGCGGGCAGCGCGTCGTCGGGCCGGTCGGGCCGGCGGAGCAGCGTCGGGACCAGCGGCCTCCGCAGCCTTCTCAACACATAGGCCCCCCACCACATACGTACCTTTGAATTTTTCTCAAAAAAAAAAAAGTTTTTTTTTATGCTTTTGTACAACCTAACCATTTCCCTTCTTTTTTTGCTGCCATACCTGTTGTAACTATTTTATAATGCCTTGAATATTTGTTATGTTGAACTGAATTGGTTGCTATCAATAATAAAGCCCAAACAAAAATGTGAATTTCAATGCAACCAACACCTTCCCTTTTAGCGATGTGTGCTTAGTAAGGAGGTATGTGCTCAAGCTGGGTATGAGTGGAGTGGAGTTACACTTGTATCAGTTGCCACAAGATCTGTATTCTCAGAGAGACCTAATGGTAACAAAAAATTGCATACACAAAAGCTAAAGTCACAAAGAGCTTACAAAATTCATTGCTTAGAAGAAAAACAGATAGATTCTAGGAGGATAATATACAATAATTTTTTCATGCTGGTTTATGTACAAAGTTACTTAATAAAATGTAGAAAGATGCAAGTGATAACCAGCAATGTGTTTTCGACTGTTACCGTGTCAATCAGAAAGTAAGAGGAATTATGTTTCTGTTACGGAGGCCTGCAATGCAAGCATGCTTTTTTTATTTGATTTTTCAATTTTATGTAAAAACTCTTGCATATTTATAAATCACAGTCATAACTTAACCAGTTTGGAATAAACTAGTTAAAAGGAGTTTTGTTTTAAAAGAAGAAAAGTTTACATAGGATGAAATCTTGCAGTTTTCTGCCCACTGATGTAGATTATTAAGCCAAGTGAGTGATGGAGGCTCAGTACCGCTGCCTGCAACAGCACTGGTGTCACCATCTTCTTCAGTAACAAACTTTTCTCCTGTGAACAGTCCAGTCAGAGCCCAAGTGTTAGTCAAAGTATGAGAGGAGTTGTTGCTTTCATTTCAGTCCCGGTGAATCTAATTTTGAGAATTGTGAATGCATTTTGAAAAGGGTTGATAAAGAAAGTGAGCGGTGTAAATATGAGGTGGTTTTAATGATAAAAATGACATGCTTACAGAGGCTGAGTTCTGCACATGTTCTATTGTACAACACAAAAATAGCAATCAACTTTTTCGTTCCCACTTTAAATCAAGAACAAAAAAAGAGGGTCCAAATCATATAAATGGTTGAGGTAATAAGCCATTTACAACACCAGTGGCACAGTGCTGTACAATCTCTTCACACATTCAGAAAATAGATGGCAAATCAGAACTTATGACAATATGACAATGTACAATGATAGTGTTCTCTCATGAATATTAAAATGAAAATTTGATAAAGAGATGGTATGAAAGAGAGATAGTGAGAGAGATCCCTCACAAAAAAAAGTTCATGGAATGACAGCATTTGTGCCCATGCACAAATATAAAATTGGCTTTATATACACTACAGTGAGAATCATAAAAAATCTGTACAAGAGGCCATTGCTAAAAAACCAACAACTAGCCTTTTCACAGATCCCACATCATAGAAACTTCATTGAAAAATGGATGATGTTTACAGTCCTCTGACTACTCAACAGTTCACAACTTCAACAAAAGAAAAACAATGCTAAAACAAGTCAGAGACGATAACCATAAAGTTAATTCATAATAAGGTTTGTCTCAACTGATCAAAGTCAGGTTTCTCATAAAATCTGACAAGATCTACAGGGTTGTTGCTTATCACTTGTCGCTTATTCTTTTTTGGTTCTTACACAATGATGAGGAGTTAAATCACCTTTTTGACTTCGTAATAGTCCTGGCTTGAATTCTCCGAAATAGTGAAAGGGCTTACATTACTGAGACCCATTGTGGTTGTCACCATTATCGATGAAACTGTTGCCATTAATGACAAACGTTGTACCAAGGCCATACAGATGTCCGCAGTATTTGGCATCATCAATGTTGTCCTCGAAAAACATCTAAAAAAAATAAATAGCAGAGATAATAAATGCAAAAAATGAGAGGGGAAAAAATTAATTTTGTCAGTTGCAGTAACAAACCTCTCTCATTTTGAAGAAGGCATTCCCAGTTAGTAACGAATCACTTCCAGCTTGGTGCTGAGGACCCACCCTCATCAATTCCAGTTGGTCGGCCACTTCTTGCAATCCACCCTTGAGGTTTTTACAGCTCTTCATCAGGTACTAAAATACCAAAATAAACAAGTCATACATGAGGACATGAATTATCAGAGTCAACCAAAGAAAACAAGGAGGGGAAAAATCACAAACTACAAACCTTCACATCATAAATGATTGGAAAGTAAATCCTCAAAAGCTCAAAAAACTCACTTTCAGAATCAGGTAAATTCTGATCAGTGAGTAATTTTAAAAGGTAGCAGAAATCATAACCACTGAAAGATAAACGATAAATTGTAATATTGTTCAGGATGTTCAAAGACAAAAAGAAAAAAAGGTTCCATCTACAAAATTGTAAAAGTGGGAGCAGCATAGTAATTACCTGTGAAATGAAAGCCACTTGATATTGTCCATGAGAACAATACCAGATGTCATAAGAAGCTCTGCAAAATACAGTGGTTCTATACCATCTTCTTCATGTTTCTTGAATTGGATTCCTGAATTAGTGAGAAGTTCAATGCTGTCTTGGGCATACATGTCCTCCCTACAGCAAACCAGAGAGCAATAATAAATCATTCCAGTCCCTCAAATTTGCGTAGGAAGATAACTCACAGGACACTTACGAGAGATTGAACTTGAAATTGAATTGCCAGGTGGTGTAAGGCCCTCTGGGTGTTTTCCCTTGCTCATCCAGAAATGTTAACCCTAGCTGAATAATCCGCAAGAGGTCAACATTACACCGTAAAAGTTGGTATTGGTAGTCTGCCGAGCTTCTGAATTCTCCAATGGGCCGTGCTACCACCCCAGGGAATTCAGTATCCTAAAACATCAAAATGGGAGTATTTATAAGTGCTTTTTAATTGGGTACTTCATAAGACATTCAGCATATGTACTCATATTCCTTGCTATTCACTCACCATGGCTACATAGTTATACTTTTGGACAATTTGCCTTATCGTGCGGAACTCCTTGTCGAGGTTGTGTGCCCACACATCGCAAATGCCACATTCCTCATTGTTCATAGACATATTATTGTGGTGCACATTATTCACTGTCGTGTTGCCTATGAACAAAATTGCATAGTCAAAGCACAATATTAGCTCACAGTAGAAGAAAATGTGTATTTGTTTAACATTCAAACATTCACCATACCTGTGGCACTGGGCATCTTCGTTGCCCACTATCTTGGTGGGAGGGACCCCAGGGCCAACTGATGGATATCCACCGTCACAATAGTTCTGCTGACCTTCACAAACAAGCAGACAGAAATCACAAATACATAACAGAGAGTGATGTGGGTACAGAGGCAATCAATTCAATTTTGAAGAAGTTTTCATTGATAAACTGAGAGACAAAAATTACTGGTGAGAAACACAGACATTAGAACACTCCAGCAAGGAGCGAATATGTTTCCACAATAAAAGCAAAGGCATGTCTGGGTGTTGAATCACACTAAGTAACTGACAACTTAGTGCATCGATACAGTTCATAAATTCAAATGTTTTGATTACGCTTGCTAATAAACTTAACCTCAACCTGGACAGTGTACACAAGCTCATGACAAATCAGTACATCTGATATACTGGTAGCATTTACCGATTTAACAAGATCCCGACAGCTACGACTATAGCTCCTGAGGTGAGCAACTCTTCAGAAAGGGACAGGGGAAATGGGGTAGACGTTTACAACGATACACGCCTGGAAATGATATGTTCGTCGTTCACCTTGTCTGCATCCTAACCTCCAAACCAATAGATGCAATGGGCATATGTCACTATTCGACGGTCCAAGAATGTCACTAGTGAGAAGAATTTTCAAATTTGTGATTTTATCAACAAAACTTAGCCGAAAACACTCAGCAATAAGGGTTAAAATACCAAGGAGAGACGACTGAGAGTTTACCAATATCGACACACGTCTTCCAAGCTTTCTGCAATTTTTTTCAGTTCAGGAAGTTTAGCTCAACATGTTGGTTTGAAAATTAACTGACCTGTCCCAGAATTGCTGAAGCTTTTAACACAGCTGTTAATTAACCCCAGGGATTATTTTGGTGCCAAAGTGTGTTGTGGTACTGCGCTAGTACGAACGGCTATCTTGATTTACCTTTACTACTCTCATTTGTTGGACGTGAGATACTTCGAGGTGCGCGGACTGCCCAGAATTTCCTCGTATTTCCGTATAACAGAGTCCGTGGTCAAAGCTGTGGAATGCAATACGTCCGTTAGGGTCGAAATAAAATTTGGCTGCAATAAAAGCTCGCATAAATTGCCGAGTTTCTCAATTTTGATCAAAATTAGTACAGTCACCGAAAAGAAGTCCCTACCCGGGAAATTTTGAAACCCTGCGCGTAACAGTACAATATTACCACGTCCAAACAGAACCATACAGCCATTGAAAGTTGAATTTAATGAAAGGCTGATCTTCTCAAGTCCATAACAAATGTTTTTTTAAAAAAAGTGCTTTTAAATTTAAAAAAAAAAAACTTTTGACGATGCTCGCCTGCATTTGACCGGCCATTGGAGTCTGTCGTGGGCTGCTGGTATTCGACAACTTTGCCGATGACGTAACTTAGGGACAGTCCCTCAACAGTAAGTTGGCACTGCTTGCTGCTGATGGCATGAGCTTATTCCCGACTTGACGTCATGGTGGGCTCGCTGCCATGGTCATGGGCGTGCCATGGTACCGTAACGAAACGACCAACGATTTGCGTGGCAACCAACAACGAAACTGACAGATCACCGCTCAGGTACTCTGTTTATTTTTGGTGGCCGAAAGGTCTTCAGTTTCACTCTTCCTGCAGCGAATGCCGAAGTCAAGTTCATAAAATACGAAAAAAAAAGAAAAAAAAAGAAAAAAAAAAGATGGAAGTGAGAAATTATCAAACGAAAGGCAACAAATTGTAAATTTTTCTCGAGGGTTTGGCGGGAGTCCCGCACGACATCGTGGGTGCAGCAATGACGCAGGGACTTTGGCGCGAGTCCTATGACGCGAGGAGCCTAGCTGGTGTCGCCCTGTCTCCCGCACTCGCGGGGCGTTCCCTGCCGCTCTGGTGAGAGAGAGAGAGAGAGAGAGAGAGAGAGAGAGAGAGAGAGAGAGAGAGAGAGAGAGAGAGAGAGAGAGAGAGAGAGAGAGAGAGAGAGCCTGTTCCATCATCCCCTCCCTCCTCGAAGCCTTTGCCAAGCGCTGCTAAGCTCTCGCCACACCTGCCAACTGCAAAGCATGCAAAGCCATCCTCCCATGCAGGTTGATTCCGAACGGTGGTTGTTTCGTTGCTTCCCCCCCCTCTCTCTCTCTCTCTCTCTCTCTCTCTCTCTCTCTCTCTCTCTCTCTCTCTCTCTCTCTCTCTCTCTCTCTCTCTCTCTCTCGACCGCCCCATGACTGTGGCTGCGCCGAGAACGGTATGACGCATGAGGATGCGGTGTCTCTCGATATGGTGCGGCATGGCAAGGGGCAACTCCACTCCAAAATAAACGGGCATCGTTCCGGGAGGACTTTGCGCGGCGGCGGGGCAGGCAGGGCGGACCTCGCGACGGCCCGGCTGGAGGCTGGTGGCTCCGGACCGGCCGGCCGCCACGGCACCGAGGCCCTCAAGACCCCCAAGATCAGGGTCTGCTGCGCGCAGCGCGGCAGAAATAGACGTGGAAACAGCGGCGACCTAAGTGGACCGCGATGACAACAAGCTGCGGAGGGCCCTTGCGGGCATGCGTGCGTGCGAGAGAGACAGACGGCGGCCACGAGGGTCAGCGAACGTCCTTGGCCAGAAGGAGCGCGGTGCTGCGCCGAGAGCAGCCGAGAGCCACGAGGGACTGCCGCTCCATGCGTCCATACCCCGCGTCGGGTGCACGTCGGCGGGGGTATCGACGCGGACTGGAAGGATGATGCCGCTGTGCGGAGCTGCGCGGGAGGCAGCGGCGCTCGGAGCACCCCGTCCTCCCTCCTCTTGTTGATCTTGCTGAAGATGCAAATTCAGGGCGGGGCTAAGCCAAGGCGCCGGCAAGGCGTTAGCCAAGCAGTTGGCCTTTATGTTGACATTCCCGCCAAGCGAAGCGACAAGCGGCGTGCCCGTTGTGTGTACGTATGCGCGTTCTATTCTCGCGGCACCCACTCCTCCCACGCAGCCTCTGTGTTTGAGTGTGTGTGTGTGTGTGTGTGTGTGTGTGTGTGTGTGTGTGTGTGTGTGTGTGTGCATGTGCATGCATGGGCGTGTGCTGTCACACGCACCATTGCACTCCACGAGCCGCACGCAGCACGAACGCGTAGCCTCCGCCCGGCTAGGAATACAGGCGGACGACGGGTTGTCGAGCGGCCCGTCTTCGCAGCGTATCCCTTCAGCCCGCGGCGGAATGACGCCGCCGCTGCACCGCATTGCGCACGGCGTCCCGTCGCCAAGCCGCCCCCGCGCCAATGAGTGATGCAACGACGGCTTGCTGGAGAAACTCATCAGCCTGCCGCGTCCTCGGCCGTCCTCGCCGCTACCAGAAGGCAGGCGGCGCGGCAGAGGGAGAGAGAGAGGGGAGAGAGTGTGAGAGAGAGAGAGAGAGAGAGAGAGAGAGAGAGAGAGAGAGAGAGAGAGAGAGAGAGAGAGAGAGAGAGAGAGAGAGAGTGTGAGAGAGAGAGAGAGAGAGAGAGAGAGAGAGAGAGAGAGAGAGAGAGAGAGAGAGAGAGAGAGAGAGAGAGAGAGAGAGAGAGAGAGAGAGAGAGAGAGAGGCGGGCGCCAGACCAAAACGGGAGGCATGGCGTCTGGCTTGATGACCAGCTGCAGCGACGGGGGCGGGGCCGCTGGTCGAGGATCAGCACGACGACGAAGACCACGAGGACAGTCGCCAGCACCGCGCACATCTTGTAGAAAGACAACAGGTGCATTTTTCCAGACCCCCTTTTCACCTTCCAAACAGGCCCCGTCTCTCGGCTGATCGCACGCCCGTTTAAAGGTAACGTTATCTTTAAACCACAACAAGGTTTTTTTTTAATTTTTTATTCTTTTTGTCGTGTAATAGTGTTGCTGCTTTGATCCCGGAGTCCCGCCAAATCGCTCGCCGAGGGGGGCGCCTCGCTGCAGAACATGGAGGCCCTTGTCGACAAGGCCCTCGAGCAGGGCGAGGGCGCGGCGGGGCGGCTAGGGGGTTGGCGCCGCGGCGGTTCAGGTCAGAGCCGCTAGAGAGCGCTGGCGGGCGCCAGGGGTTCACGTTTGTTGCAGCCCGAGGGTGGAGTGAAGGCGCAGGGGTGGCGCCCAGCGCCCCGCAGGAGGGGTGGCCGCGCACGAATTGAGGTCGCTCGGCGTGGCGGGGCGTGGCGGGGCGTGGCGGGGCGGGGCGGGGCGGGGCGGGGCGGGGCGGGGCGGTGCGGGCGAGTATTAGGCGAGATCACCTCGTCTGGGCGACCTCATCGAGGGTAGGGGCTGCTTGCGTGCTTAACCCGCCGCCTCCATCCCCTGGCGCCTGACGCTGGCCTGTCCTGCTGGCGGTGGTGGTCCCATCCCGCGGGCCCTGACCTTGGCCAGACCTTGCTCTGCTTGGAGGAGCCGGCGGCGCTGTGCAGCATCAGCAGTGCGACAAAGTCGACAAAGTGGCCAAGGACGCGTCAATCCGGCGTCCGCGCAGAGCCCTGGCTGTCTCCACGCGGCGTGGCGCGGCGCGGCGCGCTGTGCCTCCAGTCGCCGAGAAACATCCTTCCAATGCAACACAATTCGGAAGGGAAACGCCGAACCCCGCGGCTCTAATAGCACGACTCGCAGGACGGACCAATTTCCGGCACTGTTCCCTGGTTCCTTCAAGGATCGTAGAGACAGAGCGACGAAACGAGGCGGGAAATTGCGGGATTTGAACCGGCGACCAGCTCGTGAGCGTGCGAACAGAGCCCGAGTGAGAGTCACGATTCCCAACAGTGCAGCGCCTGGTTTCTCGCCGCCCGAGTCTCCCCGGTGCTGGGCTGGGGGTCTGCTGTCTGTCTGCTGTCTGTCTGTCCGTCTATCAGTCTGTCTGCCTGTGAGCCTGCAGCCCGTCGTGCGGTACCGTCACACGGGAAAGTGTCGCCCCATCTGCTCAGCGGACCAGAGCCACCACTGCATGTCACGAATGCGGCTCGTCCACCGTGCTGTGCTCCCGCCCACTGTGTCTGCCCGGCTGGGACAGGCTGGGACAGGCTGGGGTCAGCGCACCGACGTGCCGGTTCCAGTTTTCCAGCGTGTCCAGTCGCCGAGCTCCATTCCACGCTACGGCCAAGGCCAAGGTAGAGGACATTTTCTGCGGGGTTCACACAGTGGGCCAGAAGACCGGCGCAGGTGGCCAATAATGCGTTTTGAGCCCCACAGACTCGAACCGAACGTACGACTGCACCTTATAGACTCCTCGTTCGGGGAGCAATCCACTGGTGGGGTATCACGTTCGGTTTCGAGTCCTGTTCAGCGACTCTGGAGCTCAAAACGCGTCTCGAATTTTTGCCGCGCGATGTGTTTCGCGGCGCGGCGCTATAATTCGAGTCGCACCGACCGACACCAGGCCCTGGCCGCCCTGGTACAGTGAGGGCGTCGACGGCCCGGCAGGCAAGGACGCGGCGAAGCACTTCGGCAAGGTCATCTACCCTTCCTCCTATCTGCCGTCTCGCTCTACGCGCAAGGTCACCTACCCCTGGCCTCTCTCTCTCTCTCTCTCTCTCGCACGGCGCCCAGCCTTCAGGCCAGCGCCCCAGCGGCGTCGGACAGCCTGGCCGGCCAGGCCCCGAAGGGGGCACAAAGCACTCCGCGGCGCGGCGGGGCGGGGCGGGGCGGGGTGGGGCGGGGCGGGCGCGACGGCGGGAGGAACGAACTCACATCGCGGAGTACCGCAGCGCGCCGCGGCGTGCTCGAGCCATCTTACGGAAATCGCGGACCTTTATGCCGCTTTGTCTGTCTGTCCGTCTGTCCGTCCGTCTGTCTGTCTGGCCATCTGTTTGCCTGTCCGCCGGAGCGCAGGGCAGTGCCTATCGCGAGGTGACGTCACTGCTGCGCGGAAGAGTATTGACTGAGGCGTCACTGACTTCCCTGACACGGCTCGCCTGCTTTGCGTCCGTGCGTGCCGTCTGGCCTTATACGTTGTCACGGACTGACAGCGCGACGGACGGACGGACGGACGGACGGACGCACTTGGAAAAAATACTTTGCTCTGGGATGACAAACTTTCTTCGACAGGATGAATCCAGTAGTATCGAATGTGGACTATCATTGATTAGTATTTCTGTGCAGAGACAGGCGGAGCGCAGCAGGATGAAATAATGCTCCGAAGCTCGACGGGGTGGCTGCGGGACCCTGGCCCAGGCTAGGGATTTAAGCCCTTGAGCTTTGGAGCTGAGCTTCACTGACAAAGCGACTCCAGCAGATGAACAAAGAGAAGCGGACAGACGAACGGACGGACGGACGGACAGACAGACAGACAGACAGACAGACAGACGCGCGGCGCGCAAGGCCAAGGCAGTGAGGCTGGTCCGCGCTGCGCTAGGCCGCTAGGCCCCCTCGGCGCGGCTGTTGCCCTCGGCGGCCCAAAGGCCTCGCCGGGGCTTGGGTTCGAATCCCCCCCGCGCCGCGCGAACCTGCGCCGAAAAACAGAGAGCGAGACAGTGCAGGGCCCCCACGGGGTCGGCGACCGCGGCCGCGAGGCGAGCGACAGAGCACGGCCCACCAGGCCGACGGCGAGCCGACGGTGGCCGCGGCAGAGAGGGCCTTCCCCGCCGCCTCCCGCCAGTCGCGCTAATTCGAGAGCTCCAAGTGCTTCGGCTCGGCTCGGCTCGGCTCGGCTCGGTATCTCTAGGCCCCACGGCTGTGTGCTCGGCTCGGCCGCCCATCACCGACGTCATGGCCCTGACACTAGAACGGTCACGGACGCGCTGCAGGACGTAGGGACTCCGTGGCGCAACGGTAGCGCGTCTGACTCCAGATCAGAAGGTTGCGTGTTCAAATCACGTCGGGGTCACGAGCAGTTCTTTTTATTTCACCGCCGCAGTCCTTCAGGCGTGTCCTTGGATGAAGCCGTGACGCGAGTCACCGTAGTTTTGCTTTGTTTCGCACTCTTTTTACCTGGACACGGAACGAAGCTGACTCCAGCACGGCTGCTTCACAGCAAACGATTTACACTCGAAGCTGAATTCAAACAAACCTAGACAAGACAGGAGCTAGTGACAGGGTACCCCGCCGCACCCAGTAGGCAGTGTCACTCTTTACGGCAGCGGCCCTGCGTACGGCGTGCTTTGACGGCAGTCTGGCTCGCCGGCATGCAATTCACATGCCCGCTGCAGAGGCGTCGCTCATCGCCAAGGTCTCTTCCGATGGGGGGGTTAGCGCACTAGCGCCAGCTAGCTGCAGTCTGCGCGTGCACAGCGGACCGACTTAGCCTACGCGTTCCGAGCGCACTGAGCAGCGGCCTTTCTGCACAGTGGGCCAGAAGACCGCCGGGGTTTTGAGCTCCAGGGTTGCCAAATGGGACTCGAACCGCACGTGTGACCCCACCAATGGATTCCTCGTTTGGAGAGCAATCCATTGGAGGGGTCACACGTTTCACACGACGACTGCGCGCTGCAGCGGTGCCGCCAACGAAGCAGCGTAAATAAACACGCTGCGTCCACGAGGCAAACAGGCAACAGCGAAAACCATAACAAAAACAAACCCTGCCTGGGAACGCGCGTCTAGGGAGTGCCACCCTGTACTGTACACTGTGCGGCAAGCCAGCCAGGCCTGGGCCACGTGGACGCTGCCATGCCGAGCCAGAGGAGGAGACGGAGCAGCTTGACGAAAATGACGACGTCAGGTGTTCGCACCCCGTTCTCTTTCACGACACGAGCGCGGTCCTGAAAATAACTCAATTCCGGGATGAAATTATCCGTCGCATGAACGTCTGTGAACGCTCCCCGTGAACGAGATATCGGTTTCTAAAGGCACGGTTGTCGACAGTGTTGCCAGATAAGTAGGCAAAAAGTGGCCCAAACACACAGGGGTGCGGCAGGCTGCATCTCCTCCTGCCTACTAGGCGACTTCTCGCCACAGCTGTTCAGTAGATGCCTAGTAGGCAGGAGGAGATGCAGCCCACCGCACACCTGTGTGTTTGGGCTACTTTTTGCCTACTTTTCTGGCCACACTGCTGTCGAGTTGGCAACTCCCCGTCAGCGGGGTGCCCTGCCCGCCGGGTGCGTAGGCAGGCCCGCCGCGCTCCGCCGCGCCGTCCCCGCACCGGTTGCCTACCCGGCACGGCGCCCTCCCCGCGGGCAGCTTCCCTTCGCGAAGGCCACCGCGTCTGTCTGCGGTGCACTGCCGTTGTTAGCTTGGCTTAGCTTAGCCTGACCCAGTCGAGAAAGCGGCTGGCTGGCTCTGAAGAGTGTCTCTGTCTCTGTCGCACTCACGCGAGAAGAGGACAGCGCGGCGTGCGGTACCCTTCGAGACCGCTCAGAGAGACCCGCCTCCCGGTGGCCCTTTGCTATGGAAATGGCGGAGACCGCAGGCCGCGTTGCCATGGCAACCTGAGGCTGGCGAGGCGGCGGCGACTTTTGGCCACGAGGCTGGAAGTCGCCTTCCCCCTCCCCTCCCCCCGCCGGCCGCCACCTTGAGAGGGTCGACTAGTACTGTATAGTACACGGCCTGTTGCCTGGGCTGCTGGGCCCTGCTTAAGGACGCCGCGCGGCTGGGCCTGCCTGCCTGGGCCTGCCTGCGGCCGGGGCTATTTCGAGTTCAAGTTGGACCGAAAGAGACGAGCCGAACGAACTGCCGTGCAGAGCAATGCAGGGCGACGCAGGGCGACGCAGGAGGGGAGCAGGACGGCTGCCTCGCCTTATCAGTGCCGTTTGACCCAAATCGCGGCCCGGGAACACCTGATGCGCCACGCGGGGCCGGCGTGCCGCGGGAAGAAGAAGAAGAAGAAGAAGAAGAAGAAGAAGAAGAAGAAGAAGAAGAAGAAGAAGAAGAAGAAGAAGAAGAAGAAGAAGAAGAAGAAGAAGAAGAAGAAGAAGAAGAAGACATATTTTGACGTGTGATTTATTGTTTATATTTACATATATACAAGGCGGAAATTATTTAGGCCGAACCTTTCTCGGCTCGCGACCCAAAAATGGCTCCAGGATACGGATTTTCATTTTCTATGTATCTAAAAGCATTACGCCTTCCTCCCTCTGCGGGCTGCCAGCTCGGCCTGCCCGGCCTGCCCCACGTGGCCGCATCCCGCCGCGCGCTCTGACGCATGGAGCAGCCCCCCCCTCCCCTCCCCTCCCCCCAAGCCCTTTGCACGTGCGAACGCGGGCCCTTCGCGACGCAGGGCACGCTGTAGGGACGGGAACCGCGAACTCCATCCATCATGCACCGCCCTTTCACCCGTCACTTTCACCACGTGGGTGGCCTTCACCGCCACCACCACGGTCTGGTTAAATATTGGAGCGGCGTCGTGCGGTGAAGTTAGCTCGTGCTGCGCTTTTTGATCGATACATCCGCGTGTTTAACTAACATACTTTCCTCAAAACATTCCTTCCCCCTCCCCCTCCTTCCTGTGCGCCGTCTAGCAGCTGGGGGTGTATTCCACTTGCCCCGATTTCCGGCTGCAGCGGCGATCGATGGCCCAGCTACCCCCCCCTCCCCCTCCCCCGGCTAGCCGAAAAGAGCTCCCCACCCCCTGCGAGGGGTGGGGGTGGGATGACTCGGTGACTCACGGCAGGCCTTCCTGGAACAGAAGCCCCGCCGCCCGGCCGGCCGCCCCGGCGTAGCGCTGCTCACAGGGAAGCCCAGGGAAGCCCACATCCATCCAGCTCCCGCACTGCCGGTCCGCCGCCGCCACAGTGGGGTCACAGGTTCGATTCCAGTCCCATGTAGCGACGCTGGAGCTCAACACGTCGTGTCCGGGATTTTGGCCGCCTCAGCGGTCTTCTGGCCCACTGTGCGAGGGTGTGAGCTCTCTCCTAAAGGAACTAAAGGAAGGCGCGGCGGAAAACCGGCCGAGTGGAAAACCTCAGAATAACCGCGGGCGCGTTTGAAAGTTTGAAAGCTCCGGAAAACACGGACACTTTGCCGTTCCATTTGAGCGGAACATGAGGACGGGCCCACTAGGCCGTCCCATTCCAGCGGGGGACTCTCGCGGCCCCGCCCCGCCCCTCCCCGCCCCGCCCCGCCCCGCCCCGCCCCGCCACTCGCGGAATGTAGGTCACTGGCTGCACTAGGCCAGGAGGCTAGCCAGGCCGCCAGACCCACCAGCCCGTAGAGGAGCCGCGGAGCGGAGGGCCACTGCGGATCGCTCGTCCTGTCCGCAGAACGAGAGAGAGAGAGAGGAGAGAGAGAGAGAGAGAGAGAGAAGAGAGAGAGAGGAGAGAGAGAGGAGAGAGGAGAGAGAGAGAGAGAGAGAGAGAGAAAGAGAGAGAGAGAGAGAGAGAGAGAGAGAGAGAGAGAGAGAGAGAGAGAGAGAGAGAGAGAGGGGGGGGGACAGAGAAACGAAAGCTCCTTTCGGAGTCGCTCTGCGGAGTGGAGACTGCCTCCTCGGCTGGACCATAATCTCGCATGGGGATCCACAAGGCCCGGCCGAGGCGCGTCTCAACGATGGGATCGCTACCATGGGAATGAAACCCGAAATAAAATGTCATGCTCGCGCCTCCCTGCAGGGCCATGGCCGGCCATGGCCCCGGCGCCCTGCCCGCCCCGTGAGGCCGCCTTCTGTCGGCGGTGCTCGGGGGCGGCACGGCACGGCACTGCGGGGGCGGCGGGGGCGGCGGGGGCGGCGGCTGACCTATATTCCAGCAAGTGCGCAGGGGGGCGGCTCGGCGCGGAGCGGGGCAGGCTTCAACCCTCCGCCCTTTGGTCTCCTTTGCTCTCCGCAGCGCTCAAACAACGCGCAACATTGCTTGGATCTGGGTCGCGGGGGCGGGGCGCTGGGGCTGAACTCGACCGGATTACATTATGGCCAGCCCCTGCTAGGTAGGCAGGCAGACAGACAGGGGGCTGGTGGCGGGCGGACGGACGCCAGGGGAGAGAACCGCGAGAGAGAGCGCGGGGGGGGGGGTAGCTAGCTGGTGCAGCAGTACGCTCTATCGACCCGCCGGCCTGGCCTGGGGGGCTGGACCGGGGCCGGCCCTATGGGGGTGGGTGTAGCCGGCCGGTGCGGTGCGTACTCGCGTACTCGGGGCTCGCCCGTCACGTGCAGGCGAGCGTACACCGCAAAACTACAGCGCGTTCGCCGCGCCACTGTTGCGCGCGGAACGAGAATGCTCTCCGAACGAGGAATCCATTGGTTGGGGTCGTTCGATTCGAATCCCATTTGGCGACTCTAGGGCTCAAAACGCGTCGACAATTCAGGCGCGGATCCAGGGGGGGGGCGATGGGGGCGTCGCCCCTGAAGGCGGCGCCTGAAAGGTAGTCAACTAGTCGCACTTAGCCCCTGTAGGTAGGCAACTTTTGAGACATCCCCCCCGCCCTGAACCCGTTTCTGCATCCGCCCTTGCGAGAATTTTGGCCGCCTCAACGGGTCTCTGACCCACTGTGCGGAGGATCGCCGGAAGTCGGCATGCGACGATGAAACAAATCCACGAAAACGGTCTCGCCGGATGTAGTTATTGAGAGCGAGATGTTTGTTCTCTGTGAAGCTAAAATCTGGGAAATGCGTCCCCCTGTTTGCATTTTGCAGCGAAGCCGTATCGCCTTATCGAGGCACCTTTTGTTTTGCTGGTGGCCGGGTGGGCCTAGCGGGCCGAGCCCCAGGCCGCCCTGTCTGCGCCGCGCGCTGCGTCATGCGAGGCCTGTCTCCGCCAGATAAGCCCGTTGCATTGCCTCGGACGGTCGCTCTCTCTCCCTCGCTCCTGGGCGGGAAGCCCTAGGAGCGCGAGTGAGACGAACTGCTATGAATTACCAACATCATCATGAGGAAAACTTGGTGACGAAAGCGTTGCTTTTCGTTTCCTGTTGTGTGCACCTTCATTGGGGACGGTGCGATAGAGAGACAAAGTCCGCATAAACTCTCACCTGGACAGTCCCACCACCTGACATACCGAATCCAACCCAACCCAGGTGGCTTGCCTCGGCTACAAACTTGCGGTGCCGCGGCCTTCTTTTTATTGCGTGCCTCCGGCAGCGTTTCGCACCGGCGGCGGGCGGAACCCCACCCGATAGCGCAGTGTGTACACTCGGTATCTTCCAATCGGCTGGCCCTGGGTTCAATTCCACGCGCGGGGTTGTCAACCTCGCGCGTCGCCGAACCTCACAAACAATTTGGGGCCGCCGTGCCGCCCATGTACTTCCCTGCGGCGCTCCCACTTCGACCTCATTCGATATCGGAAGGCAAAACGTTACGTTGCCAATTTACTGATTGAGAACGTGTCGAATAAACACGACTTGGCCACACGTTTCAATCGGGGCTTTTCTCTCCGTCGTCTTCTGCATTGTTCCGACGCACACTGGGCACGGCACGGCACAGCCGGTGACGTGCGCTCTGCCGACTCATTTGTTTGTGCCGCGGCGGCCCGTGCGGGCTGTACCGGTGGCGCGTGCCACTGGAGGCGCTACGCGTCCTCGCTAGCGCTGTCCATAGTGGGCCAGACGACCGGCATCGCGCAGGTGGACAACACCCTAGACGCGTTTTGAGCTCCAGAGTCGCTGAATGGGACTGTAATCGTTGTGACGCCTTCAATGGACGTCTCGTTCAAAGAGTAATTATTACGTGCAACGGATCCGGCCCGAACCGAACCGGGAAGCGTTCCGTCGCTCTGTCTCTGTCGCACTCACGGGGCGTCTCGCTGGGGTGCGAGAGAGACAGAGCGCAGCAGACTGCACTTTGAGCCGCGTCTTCGGCGAGGCGCGAAACAGTCGCGAAACGCAACACGGCGCGTTACCTCACAATCAGAGAAAGCGAGACGAGGCGATTCGATGCATGAATGAACGCGGCGACGCGGCGCGGGGAGAGAGAGAGAGAGAGAGAGAGAGAGAGAGAGAGAGAGAGAGAGAGAGAGAGAGAGAGAGAGAGAGAGAGAGAGAGAGAGAGAGAGAGAGAGAGAGAGAGAGAGAGAGAGAGAGAGAGAGAGAGAGAGAGAGAGACGCCATTCACCGAGGACATGGCCGCGCCGCCGCGCCGCACCCACATGGTGGACAGGCTAGTGGAGGGGCAGGATGCACCGGCAGACGCTGCAGACGCCCCCGGGCTGCACTGCACGGCCGCTGCACACGCTGCACCGCGGCAGGGGGGGGGGGAGTTGGCGAGGCATCCACGGTCCCGCGGGATGACAGGGACATCGCAGGACACCGGGATTCCAGGCGCGCCGCGCGCCGCCGTCCACAGCGCTACGCGGCTACGCTCTCCCCTCCGTCCGTCCCCGCTACGCCCCGCTACGCCCCGCCGGCGTCCGGGGAGCGGATGCGACCTCTCCGTCGCACTCGTTGGGGGCGACAAGGACGCGGCATGGAGGGGGTGCACGTGCTGCTCGCTGCTGGCTGGGTGCGGGGCTGCGGGGTTCACAAGGCCGCGTGCACGGGCTGGGCTGCGCCGCTGCTGGCCGCTGCGGCAGGGCGAGGGGCAGGGTGGGGAGGCGGAGGCGGGCGGCGGCGCGGTGGAGGGGGCAACGGGCGGCGGCGGGGCGGCTGCCAGCAGGCCGTAGGCAACCCGTACGAGTCAGTGATCTGAGCTCCGCGAGCCAAGCTCCTCGGTACGTCCCGCTCCGTTCACGTAGCGTTGTGAGGCAGTGTGGGTTTTTTGCATTTCTTCTAGTGTTCCTGAATGCGCTCGAGTTCCGTTCTCTCGCCGTGGGTGTGATCGTCCGTGTGTTGTTGTGGTCGCTCTGCGTCGGCGTTGTCCGGGCGTCAAGGAGGCGGCCGCCGGACCCTGGAGGCTTGGTGCTGTACCGTTACCATTGTCTACGTGGTTTCCTCGGTCCGGGACGTGGATCTGGAGCGTTCCTGGAGTCCGGTGAGCGTGTTGGGCCCCCGCCCGACGTGCTGCGACGCCAAGGCTCGCCCGGACTCCGACACTCGTCACGTTTCGCCACTTTTGTCCAAAGTCCGCGAGTGGGCCGGCGCGGTGTGCGGCACGGGGCTCGAAAGCCGGATAAAGGAAAGCCGGATAAAGGGCCCAGGATCCGGATGCTGCTCCCGGATCTGGGTCGGGCCGACCTGGATCAGCCGCGGGCCGCGGCACTCCGCATGTGTGACTGTGACGTGCCCCCCTGACTCAGACACCGTCGCGTCATGTGAAGCTTGGGATTTTCCTGGCCGACCTAACCCTAAAATTCTGTCCCACTGTGAGGTGCAGCCCCTGCTAACCGGAAAGCCAGAGTTTCCCACGGGCCTTCACCGCCCTTCAGGCTGGGGCGGCTTGTCTGAAATTCCTGCGTCGTTTCGCCCCAGCGAGTGGAAACCCTCGCGGCTTGAAGGAGCTCGCTCTGTTCATCCAAGATGGCGGCGGTCTGTTTCCAAAGGCCGATCCCCGCCTCGCGTTCACGCTCGCAGCAATGTGCCTGGAAGTGGGTTGGCTTCATTCGCAAGTCGTTCGGTCGATGTTTTCGCCGTCCGCAGTTAATTTGTGAATGACGCCAGCCGCTGCCTCGCCTGCGGTAGCCCCACGCGAGGCGGGTACCGATTTCATGACCACGGCCTGGTACGGATTTTCGGGGGTATTGACCTTCGTGGTATCGGAGTGCTTTTAACGGTGCTTCTCTTCCGGGCTCCGTCTGTCTCTCCTCCGGTCTGCCTTTGCTGGCCGCTCTTCCGTTGGGACTGGTCGTCGTAGTGAAGCTGAAGTCCGCGTTTTGCAGTGTGGGAGCTACGGCTACGCGACGCCCGCCCCGAGTGCATTGTGGAATGTCTGGCTGTTGAGGTCCAAGGCTGCAGTTTTCAGTGTCATTGTCGTGCGCCCGAGAGAGCCATTGTTGTCATCACTTTTGTTCTTGTTCTTTCGTCACAGTTGCCCCTCAGTTGTTCATTCTTATTTATGTCTAGTTAAGTCAGTGTACCTAAATTTTGTGATGTGGTGATAATTTCTATTGATGCATTCATTCATACATTGTCAATTTTTTCTATGTATGTATGAGTTGGATTCATTTACTCACAGGTTTTCATGAACTCTTCAGGCTCATGCCTTTCATCACAGTCCGCAACACAGTGTGAGCGCTCTAATACTTTGTATCACTTACAGTAAGTTTCTGTTTCAGCTCCCACACCCTTGAGTAGGAGAGGTGATAGCAGTTTATCGTGGTGGGGGCACACAAACTCTCAACAACGGACGGCCCCAGGGGACCGGGGGGCGCTTCACGTGTCTCAGGAGGAAGGTAGGTTTTCATGCAGTTATTTTTTTTCTTTTTCTTTTCTTTTTTTTGTAGCATGCACTTATAGAAATTGCTTGTCTAATTTCTTTTTAGTGTGTTGCTTGGGTATGCTCTTACCTGTGAAATCCTTTCCTTAACTTACTTTGGCCTAAAGAGGCCTTTTGTCTTGTGTCGTAATGTGTGTTCCCTTTGTTGATAGAACTTGAATTTTGTAGTTTGGCTAGAGAGCCTATTTTTCATGCTCACCAGCTAATGCTGATTGTCATTTCAATCTTTTGAATCAATTTTTTGGCTGTTGTTGGCAGTATTGTTCAGAAAATCGCTGTGGAAGTAGGATTCGTTCTGCTGTGGGAGGCGTGAGTTTTAATCATTGCTTTCAACAACTTGATCCTCAATAGAAGTTGGATGTAAGTTCTCTATTTGTGACAATCTCAGGCTGTTAGGTCTCCCAAGTAGACAGAACACCTTGTATAGGCTGTGAATGCTTTGTGTTGCTACAATTAATTTTTTAAATGCTGCCATTTTAGTATATTATGTTAGTGCATCTTTATTTTAAGCTATGCAATTATTTTTGTTAAATATGGCTGTGCTTAACTTGCTCCTTGGTATTGTTTCAGGGACGACACTCGCTCCCTGATCACAAAGCGACGCTGGATCCCCCCTTCTACAATCAGACGCGATGATGCACTCACCCAGGAAACAAAGAATGACCTCCTATTCAGGAAGGTTAGTTTTAAGCAATCCTACTTCCAGACTGGCTAGTTAGGATTTTTTCATTGATCTAACTGGTCTCTTGTTTTTTTTTAACTTCCAGGTCCGAGGAATACTCAACAAACTCACACCGGAAAAATTCCAGAAGTTGAGTGATGATCTCTTAGCGATACAGCTTGACACCAATACCATCTTAAAAGGTGTTATACTGCTGGTGAGTATTATTTTTTCTTCTTTTTCATTAATTTAATACATTCAGTTTGTTTCTTGATTCTTTACCTGCGTATCTCCCTTACAGATCTTCGAGAAAGCACTCGATGAACCGAAGTACAGTTCTATGTATGCACAGCTGTGCAAGCGCCTAACAGAAGAAGCACCAAACTTTGAACCTGTTGGCAAGCCTTGCACATTTAAACTACTTCTGCTAAACAAGTGTCGTACTGAGTTTGAAAATCGCGCCCAAGCTACCAAAGCCTTTGAGAAAAATGACGGGATACCACTTACCACAGATGAGGAGGAGAAGCGCCAGTTGGCGAAGCGCAAAATGCTGGGAAACATCAAAGTATGTGTCTGGTGCCCTTGTTGATCTGTTCGTTGATGGTCGTGACATTGTACTTATTTTGTGTTTCTGTATTTCAGTTCATTGGAGAATTGGGCAAACTTAATATCTTGGCGGAGAGGGTCCTCCACGAGTGCATTCAACAACTTTTACTGGACAGCAAGAAGAAAGTCGTCCATGAGGCGGCCGAGGATTTGGAGTGCCTCAGTCAGATAATGTGCACTTGTGGAAGACTTCTGGATTCTGATATGGCTAGGGGGCTGATGGATCAGTACTTTAGCCGTATGAAAGTACTTGCTGAGAACCCAGATTTGCCGCGGCGAATTCGCTTCATGTTACGTGATGTGATTGAGTTGCGAGGCAACAACTGGGTACCCCGGAAGGCTGCTACTGTGGAGGGTCCAATGCCCATGCATCAAATTCGTGATGACTCAGACCCACCTTCGCGCAGCTACACTCCCCCGAGCCGTGGGGGTGACGGGGTTGGTCGCAGTGGTGGAGGCGGTGGCCTAGTGTCAAGTATGGGAATGATGGACTCGTTCCGTCCTCCCAGTAAGATGCGCCAAGGTGGCTTTGACGACTTAGGCTATGGCTACCCGTCGGTTGGCGGGCCAAATCAACCCATGATCTCTTCGAGGTATGGCAATGGCTATTCTGGAAGAGATGGTGGGAGGGATGGACACCACAACAACAACCGCGGCAACTTCAGAGGGCAGAATTTCCAAAATCATGGGAAGAATTACAACCATCACAACAATCACAACAATTTCAACAACAATTCTGTGAAGGAACTTGGTCCTCGTTTGAAGAAGATGATGAATGAAACTGAGAACACCAACATTGAAGAGGTTCAACTTCGTCCAAGTGCCAACTCCATGTTCTTCAAACAGGCGGCTGCCAAGCCAATGCTCAATTCCCGCTCTGGTCTGGGGCCACCACCAGGCCGAGGCATCAGTTTGAGTGACCAGATCAATTCACCCAAACCTCATACTCCTTTACAGTTGCAAAAAGAACAACCTATCCTCATCAAGCAAGCATCTCAAGATAAGAACAAGAATGCCAAGAAAGACAAGGGTCCAAACAAGGAGGAAGTTCTGAAGAAAGTCAACACCATGGTGGAAGAATTCTTGAAAAACAACAATTTGGATGAGGCCCTCAGTGCCTACAGAGAACATAAGATACCTGATAAATTTGTCACTGCTGTTCTTCATACTATTCTTGCCCATGAAGTGGACAAATCAGGTAAGTTTCTTCTACTGATTTTATTCTCCATCAATTAAGTCATTGTTCTTTTTCTAATCGATTGATTTGATTACAGACAAGGAAAGGGAGCAAGTGTTGAGTCTTGTTCAGTCCCTTCGAAAGGAGAGCCTAGTAACATTACATCAATTTAACGAGGCTTTCAAGGAGCTTGTTACTCACATGTCTGAAAAGGAGCAAGAAATTCCACGCATTTTTTCACACCTGGCCAACTATGCAGCAAGATCGGTTATGCTGGAGCTCATGACACTCTCTGATGTAGCGGAAGTGACTGAAGGAGGGTCAAATTACCCTCTCTTCATGCTGACCCTGCAAACATTAAACAAGGAAATGGGAAAGGCAGACCTCACTAAATTATTTAATGACAGCAAGGTAAGAGTTGCTTATACATATTTCTTTGCACCTTTTCCTACCTTGTGGATGCTAGTTTTAATGGATGATGTTAATTTCAGATCAACCTGATGTCAACACTGCCTGAAGCGGACCGCACTAAGGAGCGTATGTCTGAAATTTTGGAAGAGAGGGGTCTAACTTTCCTGTTCCCACTGCTGCGCATTCAATCTGCCCTTTGGAAACAAATTGAAGCTGATCCTAATCCAACACAGTTCTACAAATGGATCAAAGAGACTTTGGACCCTTCCCATCAGTCCGATTCTGGATTCATCAATGCACTCATGACTGTTCTCCTAAAATACATCTCTCAGGTTGGTGATGGATGACTCCCTCAAGCATTGTGGAAAGAAGCCACCTATTTCAAGCACTTATGTTGTTAATGTGACTCCAAAATTCTTTGTATGTTGCAGGAGTCTACCCTGGCTGAGGGTTGTGATCCAAATGTCGTGCCGGATAAAGTCTTACAAGAGAAAGAGAAAGCTTTGTTGGAAAAGTACAAGCTGGTCCTGAAAGCTTTCTTGCATGATCATCTGGACTTGCAGGTTACTGCTGTCTATTCCCTGCAAGTTTTCTGCTATTCCAACAACTTCCCTAAAGGTACTTTTGTTTTCTTCTTTTTTTTTCTCAACATTGTGAAACACTTTTGCTGTTGGGTTTTACAATGCTTCAATTCCTTTGCTCAGGTATGCTGCTGCGTTGGTTTGTGAATCTATATGATCTGGAGGTCATTGAGGAGGAAGCGTTTTTCAAGTGGAAGGAAAATGTTTCTGATGATTATCCTGGCAAGGGGAAAGCGCTCTTCCAGGTATGTGTCTCTCAAATTAAGTTTTTTTGTTTTGAATTCTTTTTCCTCTAGTGTGACGCAACTGTGAGATGTAATGTGTCTGTTTGTAGGTTAACCAGTGGCTCATGTGGCTGGCGGAGGCGGAGTCTGAAGAGGAGGAGGAGGGCGATGCCTAGGCTGTGCAGTATTAAAATGTTACTGGGTAACAAAAGTTCTAAAAAATAGTAAAATTTGCAGTGAAGTAAATGCTATCTGCATCAAAATCAAGTGGAGTGTGTGTTTCACTCCAGAAAAAAAGAGGAAAAGTGTTCAAAAATGTGGTTAGCGTTCATTCAGTAGTCACATCATTTTATCTTTCTTTCAATGAAGCTACCTGCACATAGTTTCCAGACGCAGGCTTCTTGAACTGGTAGAATATCAAATTTTTAAATTAGATTTGAATTTTTTTGAGGCATTTGCTCTAGGAGGGCGAAAGCAAATTATTGTATCTTAATTCTGCAGTTTTCCATTTGAGGGATTTCTTTATTTATTCAATGAATTTTTCGTATTGTAATAAATTTTATCTAGGGAACAGAGGAGACTTGTACTATGTACAAACTTTTTCATACCAATAAATAGTGAGAAGTCATTGGTTTAATTCTTTATCCCATTCCTCAATGGTTCTATATTCAATTAATTTATTTCTGCCAGTTAAGAAGCGAGTGTCTTCTAGGGCAATAATAGAAAGAATGTGACGGTGTTAGTGATCTGATGGAGTAATGCAAGGTTATTTTTGTTGTGTGCATCAATTTTATTTGTCATGTGATTGATTTGTGTCGTACAGTTTTAGTTCTAGGCAACTGTTCCTTTCTTTCATATTCAATTTTACAGCACAGGGTGCTGATAATTTTATGTTGCGTTGACTATTTGACATATTTTTGATTGTTTTTTTTAAACCTTCTATTGAGTGCAAATCTCTTTCTTTAAAAAAAAAATATTATTCTAGGTTAGGTGTAAACCCTTTACCTTTTTAGAACCATTTCCATTTATTTATCCTGTAGTATTCTAGATTTTATTTCTCTCGATTCTGTCATAACATTGTTGAGTACATCTTGAATCGGATTGTGTGGTTGTTTTTAATGTAAGGGGACTTAAACATCTTAAACCCAGGGAACTGTTCTTTTTAAATTTAATCTGCCTGATAGCTGGTTTTGTTCTTGTTTTGTTCGTCCTCATGTTGATTTTGTGATTTGGTTGAAATGAAATGTGGAAATGGTTTGAAAGGAATATCTGTGGAACTGAGTTGTCTTCTCACAGTGAAATGAGTGAAGAAATGTTAGTGAACCTTCATCTGGTTCTTGGAGGGAACACTAACTTGACTAGTCATTTAATCAACTGTGTCAAGACCATTACTATTATTTATTGCCCATACAAAAGAAAAAAACTCACTTCCCTTACTCTCCTGAATGATATGTTAATTTAGTGGAAGTAAGGTATGGGACCAAGATGGAATATTCAGGATGTACATTTTGTCATTTTTGTTTTAATCCTGCCATCCTTTATATTATTCCACTTGCATTCTTTATAGATCAAGAGTGGATTTTGCTACTGTTATGAAATTTGTTAACTACCTCATGAGTCTATGTGTTTTGTCCCTTAATATTGCTTGTCCTCAGAAATCTGTACTTGTTCACATTGCATTGTTTTTATCCCATCTAAAATTGTTGGATCTTTGTGTACCTAACACCAAATAAAGTATTACTGACCACATCATATCTGCCTTTAATTTTTTTCAATGATCAATCCTTATTTTCTATTCTACTGTTAATTTGAAGAGAAAAAATTTTGAGCTGGAGGTGAAATCGAAATTAGTAATTATAATTAGTAAGTTTTCATACTAGGACACTCAGCTTAGTTTCTCATAGTGAAGGATGTTGTTGTTGTGTCGCGAAAAGTTGAGGTTAATGTCATTGTCGGTAATCTTGATCATGGAGAGTTTGCATATGTAGAGAGACCAGTCATTCTCCATAAATTGCATTTTCTCGAGACATAGTGTTATTTAATCGCGACAAATGACTTATAAGTGAAGTACCTTCTTTACAGTAGCCAGCAATCATGAATGAAAACTGTCAATAGTCAATCAGTTTTCTTTCTAAGATGAGTCGAGTCTTAAGTTCACATATTCCTTCTGAATCTACCTGTCATGTGACAGATTATTCTTCTGAATATGAAGGTAATGTCTTCTCTTTGTTACATCAGAAATTTAATTGTCTCTCTCAACTCTGTTGATTTTTGTTTGTCTTAAATTAGATGTTGCAGCATGCTTGCCAGAAGAAGGGCTTATTATTTTACGAGAAGGTCGAGTCATTGGCTGGTGTGACATAGGTGAAGGACATGTTCATCGAATATCAATATTCTTTACTTACCAACCATTTTGCAAGAATTATGTTCTTCAGTTGGAATCTTGTGTAAAAGTTGTTTCACATGCATCTTGTTTGAAGGTGAGTCTTTCATTTATTCTCTACAGGATAATTTTATGAAAGTACAGTAATTTTGATCTTTTTGTGCAGGTGACACACACATTTGACAATGTTACACGGTTTGAAATAGGAGACTTTTGCCAAAAAGGATTCCCTCAATTGGGTCTGTGGCGTGCAGATTGTGATCAGATGCGTGTAACTGACTTAACAGCATCAAGCTCCTCTTCCTTGAACAATCCTGTTGAGACTGTCCTATGTGCCAAACTGAGGGTATGTTCATATATACATGGTACCCATTAGATCTTTAAGGATCCGAAAATTTACCAATAAATAGTTCACTGTTTTACTTATTTATTTTTTCCTTAAGGGTTTAAAAGTCAGTGTTGAGAGGGTTCGTAAGCAACTAGAAGAAAAGGAAAAGCTACGCCGACATTGTATGTTCCACATTGTTGGTGTTAATCAAGCTGAACATTCTCCATCACTGGACAAGGTATAAATCCAATATTTACTTCCCCAATGTATCTATTGTTGTGTGAGCCATGTTTTGACTTTCAATTTAATTTTTTTCAGTTGGTTCCTTTGATTGGAAGTTCTTCGAACTCAATTGAAGTAAAGAAGACAACATCTAGATGCCACATTGTAATCAAGAACTCCTGGCAAAAACTACTTGACAGAAAATGGGTCCTTGGTTGCGATGTGCAGAATAACAGCTCTGGGTGAGTCTTCCTTTCATTCAATCTTAGTATAATGTCAGCTTTTCATGATCTTGTGTAAGGTATAAACATATTTGTAGATTTAAACAAACAATAGGAAAGGAAAAAAAATTTATTTAAATTTTTGAGTTAAGGGTATGAACACAAGACTTTGCCTGATGAATTCTCAGAAGTGCTTATTACCTATGTAGATGAAAGTGGAAGAGGTGCACCTGTACAACAAAGCTACAAATTTTTGTTTCTAATTACACAAAGTTTTGCCAAGATTTTGAACCTTGAATTGAATAACAACCTTAACACTTATTCAAAAATCATTGTCAAATGATTTTCTGATATGCATCTGAAGTTTTAACCTGTCAAAAATTTGAAGATTGTCTTAAGCAAACGGACCTGGGTTAAATTAGAAAATGTTTTTGTTTTTTTCCTGTTGATGAATGCACATCTTCCTTTCGATCTAGTTCAAATGCCATTAACTGCATCCCATATTTTATATTTTTTCTCCTTTTCCAGCACATGTGCTGTTATTCATTGCACTTTTATCACTCTTACAAATCACCATAAACCATTGAAAAGGCTGCAAAATAACATCTTATTCAGTTTTGCAAATTTGGTCCCAATCTTATGTCACCGATCAATTAGTGTACATCAATTAAAAGATTTTTTTTTTTTTTTTTGGTTGTTTTATGGATACACTCTCCATGATTTTTTTCAAACCGGTCCCCTTCTCCAAAAAATAGGGGCTCTCTAAATTACTGGAAAGAACAAGTCAAATATTTCAAGGCAACAAGAGTAAAAACATGCCAATCCATCCAGTCCCCTAAATAGTATACGTGAAGATCAAAAGAATTTTATTTACTTGAGCTTGGAGTTTTTTTAAAGTTTATCTTATTTTCTGTTCTTTTTGTTTGCAATATTTATTTGATTGTACAAACTACACACAATACTAAGATCAAATTTATTTATGGTCAAATTTGGAAGCCCTTCAGCATTGACATTCCTTCAATTCACATCCCCAAGTAGGAATATGAGAGGTGTCAAATTTAAGCACCATTGCATAATCACAATTTCATCAACTTGCTTTGTTTTATTCCCCCTTCTATTCAATTATTACGTGTCCTAGTAAAAATGATTTTTCTATCTCTATATTTTGAAGAGTTGGAGGCTCCTTAACAGGATTATAACTCTTAACTTGAAGGTTGAAACCATAACTAAATTACAGTATGTCTACATTTCAAAGGGGAAGTAGTTTAATTGAACACAAGTCCTTTGGAAATTTGACCTGTCGTTAATTTGACATTAAAGTTGCATTTTACTCATCTAGCATTTGTTTTGAGCAAGGCGTTCCCTGTAGAAGACAAATGAAAAATGAAAACTGACACACTTCAAATTGGAGGGGATTTTGTAACTTGGTGTTTGTGCCTCGAGGCACTTGGTGGAGAGGTGGGATCCTCTGCCCCTTGTTCTAAATAACCATCTAAAGTATATCCAAACAGCTCAAAGTCATATCTATAAATCTCGTAGAGGTTTAAGATTTCTTTTTTTGTGAGCTGCGAGTAGTAGGAACTTATTAGGTTTGTAGTGGCTGTTCTGCCCTTTGCTGGATTTTTCCACTCAGGATGTATATATTCTTGAAGACGTGCTCTGTATATCAAGTAGTTTTGGTCCTCCTGTAAAGAGGGTTATGACCTGTTAAGTTTAACAATTCCCAAAATTTGAAAATTATAGTAAATTTAAACTTACCTCTAATGATTCAAATTTAGCTATGATCTCAAAATGCAAATGACATGGTGTGCAAAACTCGGCAATTGGTGCCCAGTGCATATCGAATTCTTTGCCTTCTCTGAATTCGTCCAGCAAGTACTGAACGAACTCCGAAAATGTGGGCCACTTGGGGGACTGGCGTTTTCTTCTAGTGGGATCACGGCTCCCGATAGTGTTCTTGAATCAGAGAAAAATCGAGTTATCATTCAGAGTTTTTCTTAGAACCTCATTAATGGAATAAGTGGATTTAAAATGCCTACCTTGTTTTTCGTTCTATATTTTTGTATGATACGGATGCCTAGTCTTTGATGCAGAGTATGAGGGAGGGCATACTGAATTTTGTCTCTGTAGGCTGACAAAAGTCGCTCTAGAGGATGCCTGACTATTAAAAATGAAATTGATGAATTCAAAGCATCTCTCAAGGTTTCTAATGATGGTCGAGGATATCTTTGTCTTGCAAGCTGAAGGGGGACCACCTAAGGAATAGGAGAAATACATTTCATTAGAACTACATTTCATGTTGATGTTGATACTAGGACGCAGAAGGGTGCCTTCAATTCTTCTTATTCCTCTCACCTTACTCTGCTTCAAGAAATGAGGTGTGTAACCTGCTAAAATGTTAAAATTGTACATCCATGATGTTGATGCAGCCTTAAATACATTACACCATACTAGATGATGCTGTGTATTGATGAGGTATTCCCAGGGATTGGGCTGGTGTAGTGAATCATTGCTAGGTATGTCCAAGCCTGTTCGAATGCAGGCATCATGCAGCTCTGCCCTTCTGGCTGCCATTCTAATAGCCATTCTGGACATCCAAGCCGGATCAGGGCCTGGTCCCCAAGTGCCATAGAAGCCATCGATCTGAAATCCAAGGCGAAAATATGCAAATTAGTGATGTGAGAGTGCACCACAGCTTGGTAAATTTCATTAAATCTTAATTGCATGCAAAGAAAAGAAAAAAGAAAAACAGAATAAAGAGGGTTTATTAAACCATTTTATTTACATAGTTCCATTGATTCATAGACAAGTAAGACACTTGCAGTGGAATGACTTTAACTGGCCAATACAAGTAAATTATCATCCATTCACAGTACTTTATCTTCTACATCTCAATGATTGTTCTACACTACACTATGTTCTAACAGCTATATTAATCTAATTGCAAAAATTAAAAGCAGAAAACCAAGCAACACATAGTTGTTACACTCATTTATTGCAAATTGCTTTTGATTTAATTTAGATCTGGCATCAAACAGTGATTTTTGCTTCCATTCAGATTAAGTCAAACATAAGTCACAAGAAACCAGTACACAGTCAAGCATAGAGCAGGGAAGCAATTCACTTTTGTGCCTTTGCATTCCAGTTGTGATTTGTTGGCCTTACTTCCCAGCTAAAAGCAAACACATAAATATAGCAGCCTCTTACCCCTTCCACTGCCAATTTTTGTCCTGTGAATTGTACATCCTGGAAGCAAAATCAAATTTCTTTTTTCTTTTGTAAAACAACTTAGCCTAGATTGTTAATTGTTTTGATAACTCTCCAGTGCATTCATATTATCACAATATTCACTCCTTAAAAGAGCTAGAAAAAAAAACTTAAAAGTTTTCTGTCGTTCAGTTACTTTGTACATCGCGCATTAAGTTCTAAGAACTACCCTAATATATGCAAAGATGAGAAAATCTGCATTGTTTGCTCAGACTAATCTACCTAAGCTAAAACCTCTAATGCACGCAATGAATTAATGAAAGCATGAATAACGATAAGTGACTGGTCACCGCCTCTGTTTCTCTTCACAGTGGCGAAGTATTTTGAGGGTGGGGGTGGCTGGGGGGCGAATCCCCGTGAGGACTTGCGGTAGACAACCCGCAAATCAGTGCCACAAAGTGGGCTTAAAGATGCCAACCTCGTGTGCTCGTGTCCGCCCTAGCATCTGCGCTGACACTAGCATGGTCGAAACCGCGCCGAGCTTACGATGTTTGATTCTAAGGTGAAATCTAACTCTAAATTACTCAATGTAAGGAAAGATGAAAACTGGTCTGGTGCTTCCCTGCCGGCCTGTCTGGCCTGGCACAGTGGGTCAGAAGACCGTTCGAGGCGGCAAAATCCCGGGCGGGTTTTGAGCTCCAGAGTCGCTAAATGGGACGAACGTGTGACCCCACCATTGGATTGCTCTCCGAACGAGGAATCCATTGGTTGGGTCACACGTTCGGTTCGAGTCCTATTGAGCGACTCTGGAGCTCAAAACGCGTCGAGAGTTTTTGCCGCCTGCTCCGGTCCTCTGGTCCACTGTGCGTGGCGCTGCCCTGGGGTGCCCGGCCTACCTGGTAGCGGTGCCTAGTGACGCTGGAGCCAATGAGGAGCAGCACGGCTGGGATGAGCGCCACGGCCGAGACGAGCACCAGGACGCGCCTCACGGCCACGCGCAGGACGCCGCATCGCATGCTGGAGCATCGCTGGGGAAAAAAAAAAAGTTTTTGGTTTCCTGACTTGTGGAATTGCCCTGCCTGGTACGCGAAGTACCTGGAGCTCAGATTGGAAAAGCAAGTTTCCCGCCCCGCTCGGGCGGGCTCCTTGTCGGTGGAGTGCGAGTGTTGTGTGTGCAGTCCGCATAGCCCACCTGCTCCTTGCCGTGAAGCGCCACAAGGCAGGAAGCCCCCCAAGTCACGTTGGTGGCCCCTGTGGCCCCACTGCCCCACGCAAACGGAGGGAGACCGGCTAAGCCTCTCATGCAGACGGACACGACACGGAAAAATGAATTAGTCTGCCTCAAGAAGACCCAATTTTGGTTAGATCCGAGATTCAGATGCTCTACTTGACGTGGGCCATGTTTGCCAGCATATCGTCGCCTTCGTCTCTCGCCAGCTGCGCACGCGTGGGTCCATGTGCAGTCGTGGGTGAGAGCAGCTGCAGGTGCAACCAGGGTGGGGCTCCATGCTGAAGGGCCCGCCTACCCCCAGGGCGCCAGAGGACCATCTCTTCAGCATCACTCGGCTGTGCCGTCCTGTCCCCCGACACCGCCAGCACTGACATACTCCCATGCCTAGCTCAACAGTCAGCTGGCATTAGCACTCGAAAGGGTTATATTTGCAGGGATATAGATAAAAGCTTGCCTCCGACGCGACGAAACGGACTGGGCGACGCGAGCAAGACGAGTCCCCGCGACGCGGCGCGCGGAGTACACCGAAGGTCGGCACTCTGTGGAGGAAAAGGAAATGGCTCCTCGTCCAAGCGGCCCCAGTGGAGCGGTCCGTGCGGCAGCGCTCCACCTATCAATTAAGAGAAACCACCTTTTGGTGACCTTCTGGCTCGCGTGCGCGAGGCGGCTGCTTCCTCTACTGATCTGTTTGACAAATGTTGGCAGCGCTCACCTATTAGAGCGAGCGAGAGCAAGCTAGGGAGTACGAGACCGAGCGCAATTAACCTAAATTGGCCTCATGAATATTTGCAACTAAACGATTCAATGAATTTGTGAGGTCTTTTTGTGAGGTGAAGTGCAATGCAGGAGAGAAATCGATTAATGATTACTGATGGAACAAATTTAATTTAGAAGACCGAAGAGAATAAACTGAACTCTCAGCCACATGTGCAAGCGCGTTTACATGTGATTCTGGCAAAAAAATAAATAAAAATTCATTGTTTTTTATACGCGTTACCCTTTTCAGGTGGGAAACGTGGGCAATTTTTGACGACGCGTCCCCACCTGGTGCTGCGTGCGACGCGCCGGCTGGGGAGCAAGGCGGCGGCTTGACAGTTGTGGCTGGCGACGGCCGTGGTGGGCCGAGTCTGACGGCCTCCTGGTGGGCGGCCTGGTGGGCGGCCCTGCGGAGCGTGCGGTGCGGCGCCGAGCCTGGCCCAGCCGCTAGTGGCTCTGCCCGTGGCGCCGCGCGGCCCGACCCGTCCTGGTCGTCCTGGAGGGGGGTGGGGGCGGCAGGGGGCCCGGGGCGCTATCGATTCACCCTCGCTCCGCCGCTCCGTCGGCCGCCCCGGACCCGGCGTGGGAGGAGGGCTGCCAGAAGGGCGGGGGCGCGGTCGCCAGCGTCGCCAGGTGGCGGAGCAGCACGCTGTATCTTTCTCTCTCTCTCTCTCTCTCTCTCTCTCTCTCTCTCTCTCTCTCTCTCTCTCTCTCTCTCTCTCTCTCTCTCTCTCTCTCTCGCACCCCCGCGGGCGAGGGGTCCACCACTCAGCTCAGGAGTGTACACAGGATTACTGATTACCAGTGATAACCTACAAAAAGTCTCAAAAAACTTTATAATTTTGGCAAGCTGGGAGCATTTTCTGCCTATTTTCATAAGAATAACCCCCAAAACCCGATAAAAACAGCAGAAATATCCAGTTTTGACATGTGATTACCAATGATTACTGGACGAAGTGTACACACGATTACCGGAGTGGTGGACCCCTCGCCCGCGGGCCGGCACGTGAGGGAGACAGCGGTGGCAGCTCTGTTCGGAACCAGCCGGCTGGCCGGGGCTGGCCCTCAGATGAATGGCGACCCTTTTGAAATACAAAGTAAGAAGGACGGCATCGACCCGGGACACGGAGTGCACTCCTCCAAGGCGCAGGACGCCCCGTTTCCCGCCACAAACAACTTCCTGCCCGTCATTTTGGATTCATGGAATTTTTATGCGGGGGCGTGGTGTGCCAGTGTGCCAGCAGGCCGTCCTGGAGAGTCCTTTTCGTCGCTTTGTCTCTCTCGCACCTGTGCGGCGCGCCCTAAGACTGCGAGAGAGACAGAGCAAGGAGTTTCGGAATGAGTCTGCAGGGCCAGGGTGTCCTCGTGGACGGCGGCAGTTTGCACTTTTGGGGGGGGGGGGGCTCTCCTCGGGCCCTTAAGGGCCCCAGGCGTCCCTTCGACCCCCTCGACGAGCGATGAAGCGAGGCCATTAGACAAATTACCCACCGGCAACGCAGGCCGCCCTGACCAGACGCACAGTGACGCCAAGGCTACGTGAAGGCTTCGCGAGGGCTGCTTGAGCCGTGCGTCCGCGGTTCGCGACCGACGCGGTCCTTGGCGGCGCTCTCACTTTTCTTTGGCGCGTCGCGGTCACGCCGTGCTCAGGCGGCGCACGCGTGTCGAGCGTGAGCGTGACACCGTCGCGGCGCGCGGCGGCGCTGCAACTGTGTTTAGAGTACATCAGTGCCCCTCCTCCCCCCTCCCCTCCGGCGCCGTTCTAAACACCTGCACGCCCGCATCGCAGCCATCTAGATGGACGCCGCCGGCCGTGGCGGTGCGGTATCGCGATGACTGCCTGTGTCGTCGGACGCGCCAATCGCTACACAGTGGGTCAGAAGACCGTTGAGGCGGCCAAAATCCCGGACGCGTTTTGAGCTCCAGAGTCGCTATATGGGACCCCACTCGAACGTGTGACCCCACCAATGGATTCCTCGTTTGGAGAGCAATCAATTGGTGGGGGTCGCACGTTCGATTCGAGTCCTGTTTCGCGAGTCTAGAGCTCAAAGCGCGTGTAGAGTTGTGGCCGCCCGCGCCAATCCTCTGGCCCACTGTGCGCCACCCTGTCGCTGCCAGACGGGATTGCCCGGTGTTGCCTGGTCGCTGCTTTGCGCTGCGGGGGTCGCGATAAGCACCTGGACACGTTTGGCTTTTGCGTCGGCACTGACTGCCGGCCGATTCGGGCGAGTCGGTTCGTCTCTCTGCCGCACTCATGGGGCTCTCCGCCGGATCCTCAACCCGTCCGTCTGTTTGCCCATCCGTCCGTTCGCTACTCGACTACATCGACCGCGCGAAGGAAGGGAAGGAAGGTATGGCGCGTGGTTAAGACACGCCATGCCCGCTTATACGCTGTACTCTTCCTCTATTTTTAACTGCTTTGAGCTGCCGTCCCTTTGTGCTTAGCCGCCTCTCGGCCTCGGCGGCCTTCGGAGTGAGAGGGAGAGGGAGAGGGAGAGGGAGGGGGAGAGAGAGAGAGAGAGAGAGAGAGAGAGAGAGAGAGAGAGAGAGAGAGAGAGAGAGAGAGAGAGAGAGAGAGAGAGAGAGACCAGCCTGGCGCGTAGGCAACCCGGCGGCACGGCTGTGTGGCGGGCGGGCATCCCTGCTGGTGACAGGGGCTTCTGCTCCGCCGCGCCTTTCCCATCGCCTTTTGTCTTGTCTCAAGTGCGTTGCATAAACAGTTGAATTAACTTTGATTCCGTTTTGATCTGCTGCTGTGTATAATATACAACCTTTTTTTTTTCTAAGTGGTGGTTGTGTTGGTACACACAGTGGGCTAGAGGACTGACGCAGGCGGCCAAAACTCTTGACGCGTTTCGAGCTCCAGAGTCGCTAAATGGAACTGGAACCGAACGCGGGACCCCGCCTGCGCCGCCGGTCTTCTGGCCCACCGTGCGACGCGGTTCGTGCGCCGCCTTTAGCCGGTCTTTACACCGCCGCCCGACTTTTCCCTTGGCAGGCCGCTGCGCTCGCTCTCGCTGTGCGTCTCGGGCGGCGCGGCCAGCGTCGTGGAGTGGCGCGTCATGGTACAGCAGCCCCGCCGGGCCGCCGCCGCCGTCCTGCCCCGCGCCGAGCTGCAGTCCTGGCCGCCCTGGACCGTCCTGCCCGCCGACGGCGTCCTGGAAGCCGGCCAGCACGCCGTCATCGTGGGTCAGTAACCGCCAGCAGCCTTATGGCATCCGCAGTGCGCCATCCAACGCACGGTGGGCCAGAAGACCGGCGCAGGCGGCCCAAACTCCAGTCGCCCTAGAGTCGCTGAATGGGATGGACCGCCTCCACCGGTCTTCTGGCCCACTGTGCAACGCTGCGCCGTGGCGGATCCGGAGCCGGCCCGAGGGAGGGGCGCTCTGGCCCGCCTCTTCGCGTTCTGAACGTTCGGAACCACCTGAGTGAGCTCGTGTTGTTTTGTTTTGCAGCCACGGTCCCGGAGCCCGCCTTCTCCGGCCGCGGCGGCGTCGTCGAGGTCCTGGGGCTGGTGAGCGCGGTGCTGCCCGATGGTCGAGGTGAGTGCCTGCTGCTGCTCAGCGGCCCGGCCCGGCGCTAGTGTGAGGAGTGCGTGCATGCGGGAGGGCCCCCGCGTCGTCTGCTCTCTGAACGCGTCCTAGCCGCGGTGGCTGTCTGCTGTTCCAGAGACGTGGACCGGGCTGCCGGCGTGGCGGCTGTCCGTCGACGAGGTGCTCCGCGGCGACCTGGTGCCGTTCGGTGTCCGGGAGCGCCTCCGCGGCGCCGCCGAGCACGAGGACGTCCTGGCCAGCGCGGCGTGCTGTCCGGTGCCGGTGGAGCTCCGCGTCGAAGGCCGCGAGGGCCTGGCCGGCCGCCTGGTTGACCTGCTGCACGACGCGAACCTGCGCTCCCCGGACGGTGGCCCCGACGGTGGCCCCGACGGTGGCCCCGACGCCGCGCTCACCAGCCACACACTGCTGGTGGGGTCCGGCCCCCCCGAGACGCCCCTGCACGGCGCGCTGGTGCTGCTGCACGTGCACGCCGCCAACGCCTGCTCGCTGCACGTCCGCGCTAGGTCAGTCCATTAAAAAAAAATGTATTTTTTTAAAATTAAAGAATAATTTAAAAAGTTAAATTTTTTTTCAAGCTTTTTAATTTTTTTAAATTTTTATTTTTGGAAGTGTTGTACTTGAACCCGCGACTTGGCCCGCAGGGACGCCCGGCACGTGTTGATGCTCGCGCACCGCCTGCTGGCCGGGCTGCCGCAGCACACCAGGCTTCGCGCAGTGGGCCGGCGGCGGCAGCACGCCCACCTGGGCACGCCGGCGCTGGCGCGCGCCCTCATGGCGGCCCTGGGCGCGGAGCTGCGCGCAGTGACGGCCGCCGTCGCGGCCCCGGATCGGCGCCTGCCCCGCGACGCGCTGCACGCCCTGGAGGTGCACACGGACCTGGCGGCGCACGCCCTGTCGGCCAGGTGCTGCCCTTGAAGGGACTCGGCGCCTCCAATTGTTTTCCTCGCTGGCTCCTCGCAGGAGAAGACAGAATGCAATGAAACTGGTATGCCAACTTGCTTCCTTAATGTGTCTCTCCTTGGAGCATTCCGACCCGGTTGTCCGAGACGCTCAACTAGCTGTTGGACCAACTCCGATGATGGTGCCGTTTTCGCGAGCCGTTGCGTCCGAGGCCTGCGAGGCCCGGCCTTCCCCCGAACAAAGGCGCTGCGGCGTGGGGTATGTCCCGCCGCCGCCGGCCGCCGCTGCTGCCGCCCCGTGGCCGCACTGGCAACCAGAATATCGCGCCAACTCTGAATCGCGTAGTGCGTCTGCGTGCGACTTGGTGCGACTCAACTCGTTGCTAACTTTGATGTCCCGTTATTTTGGTGAACCAAGTGCGATGTGATGGCTATCAACCTACCCTCTCTCGCTTGTGGTGTCAGATGTTGAGGAGCGAATAATATTTTCCAGGAACAATTATTTTTTTCAACACAATTTATTGGGGTCAGCCCAGAAAAAAAAGTTAAATCAAAGAATAAATGCTTATTTTAATTTTTTTTAAAATACAACATTAAAAAATGTTTTCAATAGTATTCAAAAGCTGCATTTAACTCCTCGAGTAAACTGGCGGCACACTGAAACAAACATAACATGCTGTTGTTAATGAAAAGACTTAAACAATGTTTCTTATCCAAATAAACAGTTAACTCTGTTGCCTATTGGCCTGCAACAGTTTGTCATTCATGAAGTTGTTTGTTTATTCCAACAACCCAACATGCAGCCTGTGCATGCAAAAGACCAAGACTTGTTAAAAATGTGCCTCTTTCTTCCATGGTTTCTATGAAGCCATACCTTGACCGGATACTACGTCGTCTAGTAGCCTCTCGCTGCCGCTCTAGTTGAGCTAAAATGTCAGCAACAATGTTGTCATCATCCAAGATCTAAAAACAAACAAGCTTTAAAGCAGGGATAGTCATTCGCCAATCAAGCATCACCCCACCTGGACCCTTTACAGTGTAAGGGCAAATAGGCTGTGTTCTGTGAGCGTCATTGAATGGACAAAGTAAGAAATTCTTTCAAAGGGTGATAGATTTAAAATATAATCATATAGCCCTCCCACCATAAAAGCGTCATGTGTCATCATGAAATTTTAGAACACATAGCAACATGAAAAAAAAAGCATGCAGAAGCTAAGCAGATGGGGCCACAAAAACGTCTTTCTCTTGTCTCGTAGCCCGTTGAGTAGTTGTGTTGTGAGTCTAGTCCCGCTTTCAAAAAAAAAAAAAAAATGAATTTAAACAAGTAACATCTACCAATATTTATTCATCACCAAATATCTCACAACTAAGCTTTAACATATTTAAATTAGTTCATCTAACTCTAACAATCTTTGAACCAGAAAAGAAGCATATTTACAGACATGAAGTGCAACACCTGGAAAGTATACCTTGGTCACAGAATGTTACAAGGCACAAACTATAACCAATGAGGCTTGAAGGGTAAAGTACCCACCAGGAAAAAAAAAAAGGTCTTGGAGAGGCTCACTCTTCTCATGCTGTGTTAAAAAGTCACTAAAGGTGGGAAGGGGACCATTTTTATGCCAAGATGATTCTTCTTGACATGTTTTTTTGTGCCTGTTTCCCCAAAGGATCAGACCGGTATTTGGAAACGTACAAATATTTTGTGTCAATGATTTGTACTTCAGTATTCTCTTCCTTACATTAATGTCATACATACATAATGTTGAACTCCAACAAAACATTTTTCTCCTAGATAATATTTTTTAATATCCATTCACAACATCGTAGGAGTTTTACTTACAAAATGGAATTTAAGATGTGAACTAAGGAATGAACTGCCTAAAATGTTGTCTTTAGCGCTCACTAAAACTCTAAACGGCCCACTACAATTTCAAAGCAATGCCAGAAATTTCATCATAGCCTGTCGCAAATATGAGGCAAAATTTGTAGCAGAATGCTTCTGTACAACGATCATATACGTGTCTTTTCTGGACCGAAACAACCATGTTGGTTTAAAATTTTTCTTAAGATTCTTCAACAAGAAACAAAAAGAACAAAAACACAGTGAACAATCTTAATACTGCCTGTTAAGAATTTTCTCAGATCAGAAAAACAACAATGAAACACAAAACGTCAGATTGGGATTTAGTACTTAACATTCTTGAGGGCATCACAACTTCAGGTACATGCTTCCTCATCAACCATGTTCCAGTGTTGTGCTGCCAGATTTCACAAACAAATAAACTATATTTAAACGATAGAAAAAATTGCAATGCAAAATCCACATTGTATTTTATAGCGTCTTTGGTAAAACATGCACTTTTATGGCACCAAGGAAATCTTTTTTTTTTTTCTGTTTGAACTTGGCTTTAATAAAGCATGTCTGACAAAATGAAACTATAATAAATATAAACACAGCCTTAAAAAATGGAATGTAATCCATGAGAGCAACTCAAAATCCATGGTAGGTCTCGAACGGCAAGTAAAGAAAAGGCATTAGTTTACTTGCACACAGGTATTCAAGTATAAAAACAAAGTATGAACTGCAAAGTTACTGTGGGAGTTTAAAATAAGGGAAGAAAAAGACCCACTCTGCTAAGTAAATCACTAGATACTATCACTGTTTGAAAATCTTCTATGAAGTAGTAGCAGATAGAATATTTCATCAATGTATCAAACACTAAACGTCCTACACACACTTAGCATTGGCAGATATTGAAAGTAGCATTTTAAATCAGGTATATCTTTTAATTTAGCGGGAATTTCATTCTAACCAGAAGTTTTTTCAGATGAAGAAAATATGAAGCCAAAACAGAATGGTAAAGTTTGCATTTTGAGCACTTACTGTGACAAATCCTTCATTATTATTGAGATTTCTACACTTCTTAAAAATTTAGTATTGTCTATGTTCACGGATTTAGTTAAGAACTACACACAACAACAAATGAAAATATGTTTTTCTCTTTGCTTGTAACATCACATAGTAAAAATATTCACTCTTCGGACAAACCATTGCAGCACTTTTGGCTCATACTCAAATTTGGCAAACCTGCAACATTTCTCTTAAAACACAACTGACTATAAAAACTATGTTCTTAATTAAAATCTGAAATTTAAATATCACTAATCTATAATTGAATGAGCAAGCTGAAGATGCCCAAAAGTGGGTCAAACAGCAACTAAGTATATTGTCAAATGACTAAATTATTGTCAATATTATTGTCAATATAAGTTGAAATCTTATTGTCAAGAAAAATACTACAAGATGAAATTAATTTATGCATTTGTGACATCACTTCAAGATGCCTGCATCAAGCATGAAATCGTTTTATTTTGGCCACTGAAACAGTTAATGAAATTATGAAAAATAAATAGGAGGAAACAATGGAAAAATCACATGTGGGAAATAGGTCGTATGTGTGTGAGTCATGTCAACCTGACCCATATTTTAACACCGAACCTTGGCTAGTTGAAAACACTCTCCTTATAAAGAACACTTTGAACCATCCTGCTTCAATGACTAATTTCTGCCAGGCGCTGGTCATTCAAAGTTTCAGATATCAGACCTACTTTGTCTTTTTCCACTCTGTCTCTTCAACAATGCAGATGACTTTCAATCATCCTGGGGCACACCAGTTTTCACCAGCGCACGGGCATACCCTTCTAAGTAGTTACATATATTGTCAGCAAAATCACAGTCAGTCTACAGGTGCCCCAAGGTGGCACATTGCTTATCTCACTCACGCCATGTGTGCCAAGATGAACTTGCAACCCTCTTCGGCTGAAAAAGACTGTTCGAGACTTATCCCGTCCCAAAACTGAAGGGCTATTCACAGCACTCTCAAAGTAAAGTATCATATAAGGGGAAGGATCAAGTGTTCTTGGTAACTGTTCTTGGTAACACTCAGTCCTCCCCCCGCCCTCCGCCATTCATTCATAAGATTATCACACACACGTTCACATCCCCGAGCATGCACAATACGACAGTCTGACCAGTCTGAAATGAAAATAATGTCTGCGTGTTGAAATGTCAGTAAATAAAATTGACTTGTGTAAGGAAGGTCAGTTGTGAACATTTGAACCAAATAATTGACGAGGTTGGAAATGAAATTCATACTGGTCAGGCTTGTCCCAGGCAGGTCATGGAGGCACAAATACGACGCTCACAATGATTATGTTTCACAGCCCACAGCGCACGCTGCGATCCAGACGTCACAACGTGTAGGAACCAAACAAAAACAAAAACATATCACCGTTTCGTTCTAAGACGGTGCGGGCTTGTGCACTTCCCTGCTGCACAATGTAACGATCGTAACAAGACACTTGATCAACGTCACACCGGAAACTCAGATCCACGAACACCGACGCACACACAGACAGATAGATAGACAGACAGAGAGGTAGTCCCCAAGCCCCGGGACAGCAGCAAGCTGGACCAGCTGGCGGTCCTGGCTCGTTCCCGCGCTGCGCTGCGCTGAGCGCGCTCCTCAAGCCTTGATGACGTCATCGCCCACCTGCTCGGCGCCGATGGTGCTGACGGTGATGGCGCGCTCCATGGGGCACTTCTGCGCCGCCTGACGCCGCAGGTCGTTCTTGATGAGGGCCGTCATGATGGTGCCCACGAGCAGCGCCAGGCACATGGCCACGTTGGCGAACAGGTGTCCGGAGCGCTCGAACACCCAGCCGTAGAACATGGTGAACAGGATGCCGAAGAGCTGCACGGCCGCGTTGAGCAGCCCCGCCGACGTGCCCTCCGGCTCCGGGTAGGTCAGCTCGGCCGCGAACTCGAAGCCCACCGGCAGGTAGCCCGTCATGAAGAACCTGGCGCAGGACACGTGCTGTTAGAGTGGAACGAGGCAGAGGTGGGCGATACCCTTCCGGCCGGCACATCTTAGGAATTTCAGCCCGCTTATGCCATTTTGCAGTCTCGCCATTTCGTGGAATGTTGGAAGTTTCCCCGAACAGATGAGTGAGCTGGTCGCGATGCGAGTACTGCCCACGGAGTGCCACCGAGCGGCGCTACCCCGCGCCCCAGAGCCCTCCGGGCGCGGGGTAGCGGCGCTCGGCGGCGCGGACTTCCCTTCCCTCCCCTCGGCGGCGCTCCGCTTCATCTGCCTCGCTTCAAGAGTCCGGGGGCGTGGTTCGCGTCGCGGCGCCGCGGTTGGCGGTGGTCGTTTGGCCAGCCGTCAGCCGAACGGATCCGATCTTATCGGAGTCACAAGTCAGCGGACTTGGAGGCCAAGAGCAGCCGAGACGGGCAGGCTAACAAGGTCAGCCCCTTTATTGGGTCGCCGGGCCCCGAAAAGTGCTGCGGCATGGCCATTCGCCCGTCGCCCCGCCCCGCCCCGCCATTCCTTGATTGCAGATTAACACTCGTGCCGAACCGGGCCATCGATTTTAATGGGGCTCCCGGAAGGCCACCCCCAAAAGCGGTGCTGGGCTCGGCAATTGATAACGCAAAGTGCGCAAAGAAGATTAATATCTGGCCCACTGTGCGGGACAAGACGTACCCGAGGACGGCGCTCGCCAGGTACACCACCCAGATGAGCCCCGTGAAGAAGGAGTAGGTGTAGACCACCATGCCGATGAGCGACAGCGCGTACACGGCCAGGGTCGTCTCCCTGCAACGCGGAGAGGAATTAAAGTGAAGGTCTGAAGCGAAGACACGATCAGAAGACCGGAGGAGGCGGCCAAAATCCCGGATGTTAAGCTCTACGTTCGGTTCGAGTCCCATTTGGCGACTCTCAAAACGCGTCTCGAGATTTGGCCGCCCCCACCGGTCTTCCGGCTGTTCCACTGTGCTGCACTCACTTGAACTTTCCGGTGGAGTCGAGCACGACGCCGCACACGACGGACCCCAGCATCCCGGCCAGCACGATGACCAGCCCGATGTTGCCGGCGTCGTGGCTGCTCTGCGGGCCCAAGCGAGAATCCACTCAGCGACAACGAAAACTAAGTGCCGGCGCGGTGTCGAACCCGCGACCACCGCGTTGGAGGCGGACCCCTTTAGCGCGCGGCCACGGAGACGGCGGCTTACCGGGAACACCTTGAGGACGACCTGGTTGAGCAGCGTGCTGATGGCGTAGAACACGGCGATGTTGACGCCGTACGAGACGAGCAGCAGGATGTAGGCCGGGTTGGTGGACAGCCGCTTGACGGAGATGAAGAAGCCCTCGTTCTCGGTGGCCTTGATGGTGGCCTGCGCGGGGCTGGGCGGCAGCGGCGGGCCCGCCTGGAAGGCTGGAACAGTCGCAAAGTTGGTAACGGAGCGCTCAAAACCAGTGTGGCCAGAAAAGTAGGCAAAAAGTAGCCCAAACACACAGGTGTGCGGTGGGCTGCATCTCCTCCTGCCTACTAGGCAGCTACTGAACAGCTGTGGCGAGAAGTCGCCTAGTAGGCAGGAGGAGATGCAGCCTGCCGCACCCCTGTGTGTTTGGGCTACTTTTTGCCTACTTATCTGGCAACACTGACTCAAAACCCAAGGCGCGAACTAACTGGGATTGACTTGTTGGCTCCTGTGCTACTCACAGACGAGGATGAGCACGAGCAGCACCGACGTGGTGATGGCCACGATGTAGAACAGGACGCGCAGCTGGTCGCCGATCAGCTCGGGGTTCGTCGGGTTGTTCTGGACTAGCATGGGCGGCACCACGAAGCCGAGCGCCACACCGAGCTGCGGCAAACCCAATCACTGCTATTCAACGAATGTGACGTCATATTCGTTCGAACGTGAATTTTGTCACGTTCGTTTGAATATGACGTCACATTTGTTTGAATGTTGACGCACGTTCAAACGAATGTGACACCCTAATTTAACGGCCGTGTCACGTTCAAACGAACGTGACATCGCATTCTAACGAACGTGACAAAATTCACATTCTAACGAATATGACGTCATATTCGTTGAATAACTGTGAAAGCGGGCACACTGTGACACCCAAGCTTTCAAATGGAAATGAAATCATGGAACAAAGTGTGGCGTGTGTGTAGTCCCTGGAACGGTCCGGCGGGCCATGGTCTCCGTGCCGGAAGGTCAGAGTGCCAGGGGCGGTTTATTCTGGTCGTCGTCGGCCGGGACGCTGGCCACGGCCAGACACTTGGTGGGCTAGGCGAGGCTACATCATCTTCCCCGACGCCAAGCCCATCGGGCGGCCCATCCGTCCCCGTCAGATGCCAAGCTGGCCCTGGCCGCCACGGCCAGCTTAGCCGCAGGCTTAGCCCATTGGACCATCCAGCGGTCGCGAGGGTGGAGGGCGCGCCGCTAAGCAGACCCGCTGTCTCTCTCGCACTCACGGGAGCGTTCCGTAGTTGGGGTGTGAGAGGGACGGGAATAGGCGCAGCGACCAAAGGCACGCAAATTGGGGCAAATCATCGACGTCCGCGCTCCGCCCACGCAGAGGACCAGGGGACGCGCTCCCCCCCCCCATCTCTCTCTCTCTCTCTCTCTCTCTCTCTCTCTCTCTCTCTCTCTCTCTCTCTCTCTCTCTCTCTCTCTCTCTCTCTCTCTCTCTCTCTCTCTCTCTCTATCTCTCTCTCTCTGGATAGGCGAAGCCGCTGCAATCAGCCAATTGAGCGTGGCGCGAGGGGAGCCGCGGTCGCACGGCAGTCACGCCGTCGTTTGATAAGGAGGGGGGGGGAATAGTCACACCCAGAGCCGAACCTGTCCTGCCCGACAGAGAATCTCTGAAAACGAACACGGTGTCTCCGGAGAAGCCCCTCCCTACCCGCGGGCAGACCTCGCCCGCTGGAGAGCGCCGTGCGGATAGGCAACGCAGGCACACCCGTGCGTGGCTTGGCCTCGGCTGCCTACTCTGCAGGCGACCCAGCGCACAGTGGGCCAGAGGACCAGCGCAACCAGCGCACAGTGGGTCAGAAGACCGTTGAGGCGGCCAAAATTCTAGACGCGTTTTGAGCTCCAGAGTCGCTAAATGGTACTCGAAACGACCGTGCGAACCCACCAATGGATTCCTCGTTCGGAGAGCAATTCATTGGTGGGGTCACGCGCCGGCAGCCAAGGCGCGTTTTGAGCTCCAGAGTTTCGGCCGCTTGCGCCGGTCTTGTGGCCCACCCGCGCCGCGGCCCACATGGAAATGACGGTTCCGTGATGTCGCGATGCGAGATAGAGGTGGCGAGGAAATGAAGACACGGCGCGGTCGTAGAGGGGGTAATAAAGACCAGATCGATTAGCGGCCGCGGGAAAGAGAAAGAAAAACAAGAAAATGGACGACGGGGAGAGAGAGAGAGAGAGAGAGAGAGAGAGAGAGAGAGAGAGAGAGAGAGAGAGAGAGAGAGAGAGAGAGAGAGAGAGAGAGAGTCGGACAAGGAGTAACCGAAGTGGCCGGGCCCTCCGATTTCATTGCTGAGCCTGACTGCATCTGCATCGGAATCGGAAAACCAACGGGCGAAGCCCTCCGCTAGGTCGGGCGGTGGTGGGGGTAGCATAGCGGCTCGCTGGCTCGAGAGGCCGGATCGCCTGAAGGTAGGCACACGCCATGCACGGCTGTGTGGCGGGCTAGCATCGTCGCCCCCTGCAGCCAAGGACGTTTTTCGCAAGTTTAAGTACCTTCCAGACCTCCGATCGCAACGAGGTGTGCACCATTCGATGCGGCGTACTCACATTGACTCAAGGACCCCATGTTTCTGGAGAAATAGGGGGCGGATTTACGTAGAAAAGCGAGAAAAGCAAGAAAGGAGCCCCCGTAAGTAGGCAGGCCCGCCATGCACTGCTGCTTTGCGGGCTTGCATCTAACGGCGCGCACGAAAAACGCCCCGCATGCGTAAACGGCTGAGATTTTCGAAAAACGTCTTAAACGAAAGTTGTAGGAAATAGAAAGGACAATCAAAGCCACCCTATCCGAATAAGATGCGAGCTCAAAATTTTTCGACAACGAAGAAAAACGTTTTCTGTAACTTCGGGACAAGTTTTTGGAATGAAGAAGTCATTTTAGATGGGGGGTCAAAGCGAGGCGTTTGTAGGGCTTTTCACAAGCTTTCACCCAGAGAAAACCGTTTGTTGATATGTTATTTAGTTTGGTCAGGAGGGAAGATTGAATCGGGAGGTGTCGGTGCCGTTCGCGAGCAGCGGCCGCGGGCGAGAGGGGAAGGGGCATGGAGGTGGGGATGGAGGGGAGGGGGAAGGAAACTGGATGGTTTGTTTTGGTGCACGCATGAGTTTTTTCATTCATAAACTGGTCACAATTTGATTCATAATCCGCCGTGCGCAATGGCGCAAACGCGTCAACTTCTGTAACTGCACCTCAGCCAGCAGGCCTTAGCTGGTGCGCGGGACGCGCACCTGAGGGATACTACGGATAGTTTCAGGTTACGTTGAGTTATGCTAGCGCTAGGTCTGTCGCGAGTAGAGTAAGACCTGTCGCGACCCCGTTAGGTTAGGTTAGAGTTGGTTGGACCATTTAGTTAGGTTAGGTCTGTCGCGAGTAGAGTAAGATCTGTCACGACCCCGTTAGGTTAGGGTGGGTTACCTTGGTTAGGTTTGCATTATCACACCAAATTATTTGTCTCAATTCTAGCATTCAGAAGTAAATCCACATGGAAAAGAGGCATAACTCAACTGGGCCCCTTACACGCTCCCCATTTAGCGGAGAATGGAAACAACTAAAGTCTGCATGACTCCGTTGAAAAAGTTAGCAACAGAAGATAACTCAATCTGTATGTTTATGAATCTAGTGCAAAAAGAATCACTTCAACTTAACCCTCTTTATGTTTACAACTTAAGTTGCACAAAAGAAAGCCCAAAAATATACCAGAGTAATAAACACTTTACGCAGACCATCATTCTAGTTGTATTGTCTTTGAATTCCACTTCGCTTAGAAAAATTAAGTTAGATGACTTCGTTATCCATTTTAACGGATATTGATAAGTTGAAGAACCCTCTACGGAGTGACCTGATACTTTGATGTATTTCTCAAAATTTTACTTATACTTTTTCAATTTCACATCATCCGCAACTTTTTTTTGTTCTTCGAACAGTCTTCTGTTTCTCCTGAAAAAAATGGTGGCCAAAATGGAGTTTAGCAACGGAAAAAAATAGTCGCCTTATGCGCTGCATTTATAAATTTTTGGACTTTCCTGATATTTTATGTGTTTGTTGAGATATCCAATTTTCCTTTAATGGCTGACAGGTCCTTGTGGCACGTTTTAAACCCACAAAGTTTGAAACGGGGCCACGACTAAATCGTGTATATTGGTTAACGTTTGAGTGGAGTTACTCTGAAGTAGAAATTAAAAGCATCGGCACCAGTCTCTTGGTCTATGCATCTACAATTGGAAAAATGATATTCCGTTCCGAAGCTACAACCAACACCGTTTCGTGGAGAGGAAATGGAAAGCACCTGTGAGAATACTTCAGTTTTAATAGAGAAGATTTGGTGATTTGATGCACTTTTTCAAAGCAATAACTTATCCCGTAAGAGTCAAATCCAGCATCCTGTAATGGCGGACGAAGAATTGGGTATTGGCTCAGCCCCGGAGCTTGCTTCCGCCTAGTTTAGGAGATGGAGTCTCAGTCAAAGGACCGAGGGACCAAAGGCCGAGGCCGGGGTTGCGGGGGCTGCTCGGGGCGACAGCGGTGACGGATCGCCCTTCGAAGGAAGAGACGGCGGCAGCGAGGAGGCGAGCACTACCTGGGCTGCCGTGGACCAGGGGAGCCCCCGCCGGGTGGGCTGTGCTGCTACACCGGCCTGCGCTGCGGGACTGCCTACCTCACACTTGACAGGGGCGGAGGCACAGTGGGCCAGCGGACCGTTGAGGCGGCCAGAACAAATTCTAGACGAGAGAGAGAGAGAGAGAGAGAGAGAGAGAGAGAGAGAGAGAGAGAGAGAGAGAGAGAGAGAGAGAGAGAGAGAGAGAGAGAGAGAGAGAGAACGAAGGAGCCAGTTTGCGACGATACAGCGGATGGCCATACAGTGCCATCAATCTTTACTACCGGTTCACTGACTGTCGGACTGTTTACCTCCCCTTTGTGGTTTCCCGGCTGCTTTTCCGTTATTTCCCCCGACTGCCCCGTTCTGCCGGGTATAAAAAGGAAGAGCGCGAAACGCAGTCAAGTGGGCTTTATTTTGCTCAAGTTATTGTCTCGGCAGAGTCCAGGAAAGACCAGTGTCCCCCGGGCGCCGGGCCGCACCAAGTTTCTGCCCCCGCCTCCGAGAGCGGGGGCCTCGCGCGCGTGGCTTTTGTTTGCTACATTTTGTTCGGTTCAAAGGCGGTGGGAGACGCAGTTGTAATGCTTCGATTGACAAACAAAATGTTAAGTCTCCCTCGCAGAAAACTTTTCTCATGACGATAAAGAGAAAACTTGCCTTGTGCGTGTAAAAGCAGTAACTTCATCATGGTAAGCTGGTTTTGTTAAACATTTTTTGAAACATTTTTAACATGGATTTTAATATATTTTTCGCGCTTTCTTCTTTAAAACAGATCCATTTTGCCTTCGCATGAACGCGTTTCAAAAAGCATTTAAACTCATTTTAAGGTCCTTTAAAAAAAAAAATAAAAAAAACGCTAACGCTAACGCTAACGTGGAAGCAGATGATATATTAAAGAGAATGTGTATTTTAATGTATGTTTGTTTATCACTCCATTCACAAAAATTGACATTTGCAATATGAATAATATGAAATTAGTTTTTCTAGGATTTATTTAATACAGATATAGACAATATATATACAATTTAAATCAAATTAATTATATTTTATTTAAGTCGGTACGAGTCGAGCATAGTGCACGCACGCCGAGCCCTGCCACGCTGCGCACCCGCGGGGCCGGGGCCGGGCGGCGGCGCAGCGGCGGTGTGATGGGGAGGGAGAGGAGGGGGCCCCGCTGGTCCTTGCCGTTGCGATGCGCGCCCCGATCCGGACGAGCGCGTGGCGTGGCGTGGCGTGGCGGCCGCTGCGCGGATGAGCGACAGGCAGGCAGACATGGTCCGCCCCTTACTGCCCGCTCCTACTAATATCTATAGTAAAAGCAAGCTGACAACTTCATTGCAATTGCAGCTTAGCATGCTTGCTTTAGCTTTAGCGAAGTTATCATCTGCTAAAAAAAAAAGGAGGTGGATGACGGTTTACTTGGATGCGGGTTTCCGCGCTGGAAACGAAACGATCCATTTCTCTTCTCCTCTCCGTAACGACGGAGATGCCTCGTCGCCCCGAAGCGCTCGAGGGGCCGGCCGTGTTTATCAGCGGGATGATTCCGGGACAGTGCATCGCCGCTCTGAGCGAGAGAGAGAGAGAGAGAGAGAGAGAGAGAGAGAGAGAGAGAGAGAGAGAGAGAGAGAGAGAGAGAGAGAGAGAGAGACAGCGCTATAAAGCACTGGGCGGCCCCGCCGGGCTATCGGGATGGAGGATGAAGGCATTATCCTTAATGACACACCTTGGCCTCACACTATGCCCCGCCCCGCCACTCCCTTCGTACAATGCTCTGTCTCTCTCGCACCCCGACGGCACACCGTAAGAGTGTGAAAGAAAGAGAGACGCGCCTTTTTCCGCGCGAAGCCGTCGCGGTGCACACAGTCTCGCACAGAGAGAGAGAGAGAGAGAGAGAGAGAGAGAGAGAGAGAGAGAGAGAGAGAGAGAGAGAGAGAGAGAGAGAGAGAGAGAGAGACGCTGCCTCGTGGCGTGCGCTCCAATAAGGCAGTGCGCCCCGACGTGATCTGACCAGAAAGAGGCGCCGCGGCGCGCGGCACGTTGACGGCGCGTGGTCGTCGGGAAGGTCGCGGTGGACGGGGCCGACCGCGCCGTCACGCCGCCGTCACGCCGCCGTCACGCCGCCGTCACGCCGCGACGCGCTCGCGTGGGCCGTTCAACCCGCCCAGCCGCTGCTTGTGCTGGCGCGCGCTCCTGTCCGCCTCTTCCGCGGCCCTTGGCGAGGGAGGCCGTGCAGGACGTGGCCGGCGTGAGGTTGACGTCGGCGACGTCCACACCCAACGCCATGACGGTCGTAAATACCGGCGGCCCGCTAACTGAGCCGCGGGCTTGCCTCTCACACCGCGGCCCCCGCTGCGCCAATAGCTGCCACCGCCAGCCGATTGATAACGCGTCGACGCGCCGTCTCTCTCGCACCCGCGCGGCGCCACGGAGAGGTGCGAGAGAGACCGACGCGGCGAAAGCATTGCCGGTCCCATAGTCCAAGCCATCCGGGCCCCCGCAAAATTATCGCACGCGTAAATTGCACTTATTGTGTGGTTGTGGTTGTAAAGTGATATAAGGAAAGCCAAGGCGCGAGGCGATTGGAAAACCCCTTCCCGAAAATAGAGGCACCGGTCAGAAGCAGGTAAATTTTTTAAAACGCGCTCGGCACGGGAAACTTTCAATAGCCGTCACCAGGGCCGGACTGGCATAGAAAGGGCCACGGCAGAAAATGGTCCGAAGGGCCCCGCTGGCCGCCGACCCCCCCCCCCCCCAAAAAAAAAATAAAAAATAAAATCGGTTTTAGGATTTTGTTAAATAAAAAAGATAAATTTTATGAATAATTTTTTTATGAAATTTAAATAAACACAGTAAATTTGTAAATTACATACAGTGGAAGTGGAATGGCAATTGAATATTGAACGCAGTACGTGTCCGCGTTCCGCGGCTGGACGCCTCAAGGGACAGAACCGAGATCAAGTGCCCCGCGCCCTTCGGCCGCAGGGCCCCGGGGCGGCCGGGGCCCCGGCATATTTTTCTGCCAAAATGCCCTGGCCAGTCCGGGCCTGGCCGTCACTTGAACCGCTGACATCCATTTAACCTACACGCACGCCTTATGCCAGCAGCGACACAGGCAGGACACACACGCACAAACACACACTCACATACAAAATAATTATTCGGCCGTGGCGGCCGGCGACGGCAAGTTAGTAAAGGACTCTCGTTACGGACGTAAATGCCGCACTCGCCGCGCCACGCCACGCCACGCCACCGGCTGATGGAGGAAACTTTTGTGCATAATCAAGTGCTCCTCATTTTGCTGACAAAGCAAAGCCGAGCGGGAACCGTGCTGCCTGGGGCGGCCAACCGAGCGCCAAACGCGCGGCCTGGCTCACACTCACATGCTCTCTCTCACAGACGCACACACGAACACAGACGCGCGCGCGCGCACACACACACACACACACACACACACACACACGCAGACGCACACGCGTGCGAGCACGGCTCGGTGACATAGGAAGGCTGAGGCAGGCATTTCCTAGGAGAAGTTGAGTTTATTTCCTATCCCAGCCAGCAGCTGCGACCTCGACCAAGGGCCTTGTAGCAGCACTGTGACCGAGAGGATGTCAGGAGGCGGCGAGGACGCCGTCGATGGTACTGACCTGGTTGCCGAAGACGCCGATGGAGCACGCCGACGACACCTGGCCGGGGCCGAACCACACGGCCGCCAGGCGGGCGGGCACGTTGAGGATGAAGACCTGGGACACGGCCACGATGGTCTGGCCCAGGAAGGTGACCCAGTAGCGGTCGCGCGCCACGGAGAACACCTTGATCCAGGAGCCGGCGCACGTCCCCAGCGCGGCCAGCACCAGCGCCCAGCGCAAGCCCTGCGGGACGAAAACGACAAGAAAGTTTACCCGCTCGCACCAGTGTTGCAGTGTTGTTGTGAGCGTCGACGGGAGACGGAAGCGCGCCGCTCCGCCCCGTTGGGGTCGGTGGCCGCGGGGCGCGGCGGGGCGCGGCGGGGCGGGGTGCCCCTAGTGCCCCCGAGGGAGCCATGACCTAGGCCACGGTCGGGGCGCGCGCCTCCCCCCACCACCGCCCGCGCACCGGCGGCCTTGACCCAGTGACCTTGACCCCGTCCGGGGCCCACACCGTGCTCGCTGTTCCTAGTTTCGGAGTTGCTGTCTGCCCGGTTATTACAGCTGCCCCGAACTGTTCCCTTATACGTGCTCCCCGCGTAGGGAGCTGCGGGGGAGGGGGGAGGGGGAATAGAAGGGGTTGGGGGGAATCCTGGTCGTTTTGGCGGCACGAATGCCCGCCATGATTGAACCGGCGCCAAAACCGGGGCAAGCGATGGTCGACTAGTAACTCATGCTGCGCAGTGGGCCAGACGACCGGCGCAGGCGGCCAATACTCTAGACGCGTTTTGAGGTCCAGACTAGCTAAATGGGACTCGAACCGAACGTGTGACCCCACCAAAGGATTCCTCGTTCGGAGAGCTGTCCAATGGTGGGGTCACACGTTCGGTTCGAGTCCAATTTAGCGACTCTGGAGCTGAAAACGCGTCAGGGATTTTGCCCGCCTATCCATCGGTCTTCTGGCCCACTGTGCGCTGGTGGCCGTGCGGGGGCGGGGCTGGGCGTGTCGCATTTGGACCTGCGAACGGGTCATGGTTCATGCCTCATAATGAAGTCCAACTGCGTACGGCGGCAGGGCTGCGAGATTGAACCGTCCGGCCCGAGCCTGATAATGAAAAACGGCCGCCGTGTCGATGGGGCCGGAAGCGAGGAGGGGTGGGGGTAAACCGCGCACGGGAGTAAATCAACCGGCCACTCAATGCACGCCGCCTGCCGCCGCGCCACCTTGTCTGCCAGCCCCGTCCGTCCGGCCCGCGGCGGCAAGCCTGAGCTGGCGCACTAATTCCCTTTCATCCAGCCGGGCCGCGTCAGCCCACTGTAAAAGCAGTAAAAGGATGACCCCCCCTCCCCTTTTCACAGTGCGGTTCTTCTCGGAGCGATTTGTCACGCGGGGCCGCACCGCGCACCGCCCGGCACCGCCCCGGGGCCCCCCGAGGGGCTCTGTCTCTCTCGCAGGGCGCGGCGGGTCGAGAGACGAAAACGAATCTCAGTTTGCTGGACCTCCCCCAAGCGCGTGTCTTGGTTGGAGAGACCGCCGGCGCGCCACACCCACAGCCGGCCTGGCCTGCCGGTGCCGTGTGCCGTGTGCCAGGTTCGGGTTGAGCAAGGACCCCAAAGGGGCGTGCCGGGGCCCCGCGCCATGGCCGTGCCGTTGCGGTGCCCAGCCGAGGCGCGGGACTGCAGGCTTAGCCGACCATCCATTCCGCGGCCCAGAGATATGGACCCCGGGGCGCTTTGTCTGCCAGCCTGTCTGTCTGCCAGCCAGCCTGCCTGCCTGCCTGCCCGTTGTTGGTCTGCCTTTTTTTTAGCCTGCCTGTCTGTCAGCCAAAGCCAGAAAAAAAAAGCGCTTTTTGAACCGAGGAAAAGTCTACTTGCGACAAGTGACTTTATCTTGAATGTTTCAAGTCCTGTTCAAGAAAGAACTTTTTAGGGTGCCGTCTCCTTGTTCTTCGTACTTCACGGCAGTAGCCGCGGCGCCACGCCAACCCGACCGGCGGGGAGCCGCCCGCTCGTTTGGGGTGCATACCCCTGCCGGGGCCCAGCCGGGACATTAAGGGTCCTGCTCATTGAATTTCAAGCATTGGTTCGGGGCGGGGGCCGCAACGACCTACCAGAGAGGGGTTAGGATTGTGTGTGTGTGTGTGTGTGTGTGTGCGTGCGTGTGTGTGTCTGTGTGTGTGTGTCCTAAGCGCCTCGTAGATAGCGGAAACGATAGAGTGCCGACACGGGCCAAATGACCGAACATGCCAAGGTACACTCGTCGATGGCTATCAGGGGGCACCGCGTGAGAGTGAGTGAGTGAGAGAGAGAGAGAGAGAGAGAGAGAGAGAGAGAGAGAGAGAGAGAGAGAGAGAGAGAGAGAGAGAGAGAGAGAGAGAGAGCGAGCTCCGACTCGGCGCACTGGGTGAGGCGATGGTAGACGACCACCTGACACAACGCCAGCAGCAGGCTGACTGCTCACGGTGTGGCTCTCTCTCTCTCTCTCTCTCTCTCTCTCTCTCTCTCTCACCCGTGCTGGACGTGCGTGTGACAGAGACAGAGCGACACTGCAGCTCTCGAGGCGGGGGATTCACCCTAGGGCGACAAGGGTGGTGGTGCCCGAGGGGGACTACGAAGGCGCACAGTGGGTCGGGGCCCCTCGGGGGGCAGGTGTGCGGCAGCACGGAGACAATGGGCCGAGTAAATGGGCACATTCTCCGCGCGAACGTGCCTGTTGTTCTGTCACTAAAAGGACACGTCTGTCTTCCCTTGAAGGGCGCACCGCACAGGGCGGCGCGTCGGAGGCAGGGTTTGAGCGGCCAAGGTAAAGGTCGAGGGTTGAGGCGCGGTTCACTCTGTTTATCCCACTGCAGGATCCACAGTTTGTGATTTCTCACAGTGTACGCAGGGGATCCAGCGAGGAAGTGCAGGGAAGCTCGGAGAGGACTATTTGGGAAAAGAGCAGGCTTACGGCAGAGCTGCGCGACGAAGAAGATTTCGGGAAGCGGGGAAACGCATTTGTGAGTTTGGAGGAATTTGCAAGTCAGCTGTTCCTCGCTCCGCTGCGCGCTGCGCTCCACGTGCGCTTCTGGTGCTTCTGGCCAATCGCAGCGCAGCATGCAGAGAAGAAAGGGGCAAGCCGAGGGGGTAAACACTTTCGTAATGCCCTGTACAAAAAAGCCGAGTATTACGCGTAATACACGTACTTGTAATACCATTTTAGGGTCAAATGTGGCAAAATTTAGCATTTTAATGCCGTAATACACGTGTAATACCACCGTAATACAGCGTAATACCGAGTAGTCTGTACACGATTCCTTGAAGTGTTTACCCCCTCGGGGCAAGCGGACAACATTCAAAACGCATTTTGATCACTTCAGTTGCTCTCTGAACGAGGAATCACACGTTCGGTTCGAGTCCTGTTTAGCGACTCTGGAGCTCAAAACGCGCCTGAAATTTCGGCCGTCTGCGTCAGTCTTCCGGCCCACTGTGCGTTGCAACGCCTCACCCACCTTCTTGTCCAGGAGCCAGGAGCCAGGCAGGATGAGCGGGATGTAGGTGACCATGTAGATCATGGAAGTCCAGTCCACGGCGAAGGCCTCCACGTTGTAGTAGCCCATGATGGCGTCGGAGATGATGGAGTACATGATCCACTGGAAGGCGGACGTCATGGAGAGCGTGACGAACATGGCGAGCATGAGCCATCGCCGGCCGTACACCTTGGTCTCAGACCCGGGCAGCGGGGTGAGCGTGTCGTCCACCATCCTGGAGCGGTCCTGGAGCGGTCCTGGAGCAGGCTTAGCGGTGCTTGTCGTGCACGCGGTCCTCAGCAGGACGCCGAGACGGGCGGCCGGGCCATGGCGTTGTCGTCGGGCTCACGCGCCACCTGGAGCACAACAACACGGTTAATCAGACGATGAACACAACACGGTTAATGTTCATCTCAGACGACGAACAGAACACGGTTAATGTTCATCTCAGACGACGAACACAACACGGTTAATGTTCATCTCAGACGACGAACACAACACGGTTAATGTTCATCTCAGTGACGAACACAACACGGTTAATGTTCATCTCAGTGACGAACACAACACGGTTAATGTTCATCTCAGTGACGAACACAACACGGTTAATGTTCATCTCAGTGACGAACACAACACGGTTAATGTTCATCTCAGTGACGAACACAACACGGTTAATGTTCATCTCAGACGACGAACACAACACGGTTAATGTTCATCTCAGACGACGAACACATCACGGTTAATGTTCATCTCAGTGACGAACACAACACGGTTAATGTTCATCTCAGACGACGAACACATCACGGTTAATGTTCATCTCAGTGACGAACACAACACGGTTAATGTTCATCTCAGTGACGACGCCCCAGCGCCCTCGGCCTCTGCGCTCCCCACCTTCATTTCCGTACATTATCACTTTCAACTTGAGAATGTTTTCCCGCCGCTGTGTAAGTATCGTCTGCTAAAAATGCCGATTTATTGGAGTTGTTGTTGCCCGGGGAGCCGGAGCGAGCCGGAGTCGCTGGAATCGGAGCGAGCGATCAGATTTCGCACACGATTAAAGCGATACGCGCAGCCCCCATGCGCGGGCTGGGAGGTGGGGGAAAAAGAGAGAGGGAGGGGAGAGAGAGAGAGAGAGAGAGAGAGAGAGAGAGAGAGAGAGAGAGAGAGAGAGAGAGAGAGAGAGAGAGAGAGAGAGAGAGAGAGAGAGAGAGAGAGAGAGGGGGAGAGCACCACGCTTCTTGCCAAGGCTGCCGCTCAAAGAAGGAATCGGCGTGCGGTGCTGCGCGGTAACCAGGGCAGGGAAGTTGGTGCCACCGCTGCTGCCGCGTTCCAGCCGCACAGTGGGCTGGCTGCTCCAGCGCGGCAAGAGACCCCTCTGCGGTCCTGGAATGTGGGCGGCAAGGGACACCTTGATAATGAGCGGGGAAGCCATCGCGTCGTAATTCCCGCATCTTTCTTCCGGCCGTTTCCCCTTTTTTGCGTAGGGGGAGGGGAGGGGGAGGGGGCGAGCGCTGCGATTGGCCGGCTGCCGGGCGCAAGGGGGGACCTCCGGTGTGGTTAGGGGAGCCTCCTTCACTGGTAAAATGAACACTCAGGGTTACTATACGTACTCGATGAATTTATTGTTGATTTACACTCCACACACTGTCGTCCGCACTTCACCACACACTGCCGTCCACGCTGCTGCTCGCTCTCCAACCACACCCGCACACCCGCCCCCGATGGCCGCCAGGCTCGCACTCCGGCCCCCGTCCCGCGCTAGGCTCGCGGCACGTGCTGATCTTGCACTTTCGTGTCGCGTTCCGTCCGCGCCTGGCCGCTTGGTATAGTCGGACCTACCCAGCATCCGACAACACGGACGGCCCGGCTAGTAATTGGCCGCCGCTGAGGCGCATTAGCGTGCACAATCTACGTAACGCAACGCGGGCCATTTTTCGGCCGGCGATGTGGCGCGATGTTGAATTATTGGATGCAGCCGGTGGGACGCCCGGCTCGCGCCCACGCTCTTCGACACTGTGAAAAAAAAAGTCCGTACTTTAGGACGGAAATTTTAAGAAAAAAAAAATTGGGAACGGAAAAGGCGCTACATATTCCTTTCCACGCTCCCCACATGTTCCCACTGGCTCCAGCCGGAGCCTCCCCGGCGCTCCGGTTCCACCTCTCTGCCCATGGAGTGACGTAATTAATGGACGGGCTCAAGACTCAGCAGGGCGTGGTGGACGTGAGGCCAGCATCTCGTACACACTCCGGCTGTCACGGCGGGGCGGCGCATCCCCTAGTTAGGCCAGGCCCGCCCCCTCGCTTTAATGAAAGCGATCCCCGCGTCTCCCTTGCCGGCTGCGCATAGGGCTGCGTCTGAGGGCCCGCTGTGCCGCTGCCCCCCCAGCCTCCGTCTCGGCACAGTGGGACAGAGACAGACGGCCCGCGGACGCAGCCGAGCGCGCAATGAGCTAAAAGGGTTATTCGTTAGCTCGGCCCGCAACGGCCGGGGCTGTCTGTGCACTGCAGGATGCATTCTGCACTGTGATGTGCTGCCCGGCGATAAGTCACCGCCGGGGATTCAGACCGGTCGCGCCGCTGCTGCGCGACTCTCTTCCGCGGACTGCGTTCCTCGAATTTGAACTGGAATTTAACGCATGACTCTTCGATCGAAGGGCGACCCGCCGATGCCATCAGGCGTTGGGTTCGAGTTTCATTTGACGACTATGGAGGTTGAACTTATACGTTCGTTCGTGTCTCATCTACCATTCTGCGCCACGTGTGTGTGTGAAAGGGGGGGGAGGGGGCATGCTACCAGTTCCCTTATAATGCGGACGAACGGTTGGAAAAAGAGCGAAGGAAAAAAAAAGGCGCCACTGTGGCGGGATTCGAACCCGGGTCGCCCGCTTTTGGACACGTTCCAGCATGCCTGCCAGCCGGGCGGGCCGACGGGACAGCGGTTCAGTAGCTCCTAGGGTTGGGCATCTGGATGCCGCGAGCCGAGAACACGGTTTCAACCCCGCGTACCGCGACCGTCGAACTGGTTTACCGAGTTCACTCCTTTAGTGACGGTTCCGCTGGTTCAAATACCCGCTCATGTTTTTTTTATTTATTTTTTTTATTTTTTATTTATTTTTTTTATTTTTGTCAACCGATTGAGATTCGGCCGTCGTCCGCCAGATGGCGCTGCGCTGCGCTGGCCGGCGCGCCACTGGCACCGCGCCGCCCTGGCTATGGCACTCATATATTATCCTAACTTCCACGCTTCCGCGGGGCGGCGAATTCTTTTCTGCTGGGCCGCGCGGCGCCGTGCAGCGGGGCAGAAAGGCCCCGGGCCGAGGAGAAGGGCGGAGGAGGAAGTGGTGTCCGAGGGGCGGGCGGGGCAGGCGGAGGTACACAGTGGCTTGTTGATTAAGGGCGACACGAACTCGGGCTGAATATTCATCCTAACGGGCCGGAGCAGCGGTCGTCCGCGTGCATGCTCTGCTCCGACCCACTAAGCGGTCCATCACGCGACCGAGAGCAGGAAGGTGCTCTCCATTAGGGAGCCACCCTGAGGGAGGTGCTCTCCATTAGGGAGCCACCCTGTGGGAGGTGCTCTCCATTAGGGAGCCACCCTGTGGGAGGTGCTCTCCATTAGGGAGCCACCCTGAGGGAGGTGCTCTCCATTAGGGAGCCACCCTGAGGGAGGTGCTCTCCATTAGGGAGCCACCCTGAGGGAGGTGCTCTCCATTAGGGACCCACCCTGTGGGAGGTGCTCTCCATTAGGGAGCCACCCTGTGGGAGGTGCTCTCCATTAGGGAGCCACCCTGTGGAAGGTGCTCTCCATTAGGGAGCCACCCTGTGGAAGGTGCTCTCCATTTGGAAGCCACCCTGTGGGAAGGCGCCACCTCCTTCGGGGGGCCACCCCGTTAAGATACGGACAATTTACAAAAAAACTTCCAGTTTCTGAAAAATATCGGAATTATTTAAAAAATATTTTCTAAAATGATTGCGAAACGTCACACATGTGGATATATAAAAATATTCCGAACGTCTCTTAATATCAAAAAAAAAAACTTTTGAATATCTCAGTACATGAGAGTATATCGCGGAAAAGTTAAGAATGCCAAATGTGAACAGTGAATATGACCGCCTCGCCTGGGCCTCGGCGTCGCAGCACTATCCCTTCATACTCCAGCACTCCCGCTATACTCCAGCGCGCTCCGGCCGTCTTATCCAGACCGCGGCACCGAACCGTGAGTTACGGCTTGCTTTAAAATGCAGGCGCTGTCTAGCACCCTCGTACAATGCATGTGCCGCCACAATGGGGCGAGGCGGCAAGGCAGAGCGCCTCCATTGTCCCAAAACACACGTGGAAGGAGAGCGAGCGAGACAGAGACAGAACGACTGTTTGGGACCAGCCGACGGCAGCACCTGTGCACTGAGTCCCCCGCCCAAACTACTCAACCCTCTCTCTCTCTCTCTCTCTCTCTCTCTCTCTCTCTCTCTCTCTCTCTCTCTCTCTCTCTCTCTCTCTCTCTCTCTCTCTCTCTCTCTCTCTCTCTCTCTCTCTCTCTCTCTCTCTCTCTCTCTCCCCGCCGCGCTCGGTCTCTGCAGCCTCATGATAAGCAACGATCGAAATAAGGAGCAACCAACTTACACTATCACGCGACGGCAGGCGGCACCACAGTGGGACTAATCCCCCAAGAGAGATCCTGGACTTAAGAATGTCGATCGACCATGCGAGGGCACTCCGCAGGACACTGTGCGTGTCTCTCACACACACGCACTCGGAGTCTGTTATTCGCCGAGCCGGTAAGTTGCTCGTCAACCGGTGCGCAAGGAGCCCCAACACGTCACGCGTCACACGCTTCGTCACACTGCCGCCGAACTGACGATCTGTCTGGAGTCACTCTGAAGTCAGTCACTCCAGAGTCAGTCTCGCTGCACTGACCGGCCAGCCCACGGGACTGTCGTTCCTTCCTCCCTCTGGGGAGAGGGAGGGTCCCCAGGGAGGGGGTCGCTCAAGGTGGCGGAGGGGGGGACAGGACCTCCACACCACGTGTTCGCGATGACACAGTCCCCGCGGCCGCATCCGGCCTCTCATTGGCCGGCGGAGGAGCGAAGGGCGGAGGGGAACGGTGGGCAATCAAAGGAGCGAATTCAACATACAGAAGAAAAAACAAACAAACTGCATAGTTCATTTTAAAAAAAATCTTAGAAATTCCTAGAGAATTTGTTCGGAAAAAAATTGCCTCTGACCTTCTGTAAACTTCCTAACTTCTAATGTTTCTATTTCTAATGAGTTTCCAGCAGGTATATATATATATAATTTTTGTGTATGTATTTTTTTTGTGTATGCATAAGGTTTTTTTTATTTTGTTTTGGAAACGAAGGATTTTAAAACACCCGCTGGTGCTTCGGAACGCCCTTTCTGGAATTTCCGATATTATTTTTTACAGTGTAGGGCGGGGCGAGTACGGGATTTAATCCCCCTCGCCGACGAGAAGGCAAGGCAGACGGACAAGGATCGCGATAAGAGCGAGAGCAGGGATTAAAACGATCCACTTGAGCAGACGGCGGCGGCGGGCGGGTAGTCCTCGCTCTGTCTCTCTCGCACTCGCGGGGCGTTCCGCGGGGCGTTCCGCGGCGCACCGTGGCGGTGCGAGAGAGACAGAGCGAGTCTCAGCCCCGTCAGGCTACACAGGCCAGCACAGGCCAGCGACCCCAATCAAGGCAACAGAACCTCCTTTTGACGGAAGTCCGCCGTTCGACTAGCCGGCGTGGATGGCACGCTGGACGGCCATGGCACTGTTGCCAAGTTGCTCCCAAGCGGCCTCGGACGGCCATCGACTCGCAGTGTACTGCTGGCTGGAGTGGTGTGAGTGGCTGGAGTGGGATAGCATTGGGTCGCGGCCGAGTCAGCTGGACCTGGGGATACGATACTGCTGGAAAGAAGGGTGGGCGAGGCGGCACAGTGGGTCAGAGGACCGGTGAGGGCGGTCGAAATTCCGACGGGGTTTGAGCTCCGGAGTCGCTAAATGGGACTCGAACCGAACGTGTGACCCCCACCAGTGGAATACTCTCCGAACGAGGAATCCATGGGTGGGGCTCACATGTTCAAGCGACTCTAGAGCCCAAAACGCGTCTGGAGGTCTTCTGGCCCACTGTGCGAGGGCCGGGCGGACCGAGCGGCTGAGGGCAGTGCCATGGTATACTGCCCCAAGTTGGAGGAGTCGGTCCCGGGCCAAGCGGAGACAAGCGCTATCTGAGCGGCCACAGTCCGTTCGGGGCCGGCGCGGGACCTCGCAAACGGACTGCACCCTGCTACGGGCGGTACAGGCGGTACAGTCCGTCCCCCCGAGAAGCATATATCAGCGCGCGAAGAATGGCGCGCGCAGTCGCCTATCTCCGTTCCGGTCAGCCTCACTCCCACCAGCGCCCCCGGCGTCGTGCTGGCCACACGTGTGTGTGTGTGTGTGTGTGTGTGTGTGTGTGTGTGTGTGTGTGTGTGTGTGTGTGTGTGTGTGTGTGTGTTAGGGGGAGGGGGCAGCAGCCGGCCCATCTACATAGGGATGTCTTTCATACGAGGACAGCACTGGCAGGCGCCACACCGCGGCTGGGACTCCTGGGTCGCCGCTCCGCCGCAACACGGATGGAATCTAGCAACCGGGACCCCGAAGCCCGAAGCCCGCAACCTATTTCACTAGCGATCCACCCGCCACGTCCCGGCCACCCCCTCAATCTCGTGTCCCACGCCCGATCCTCCCAATTTCCATTTCCACTCTTTTCTCCTTCTACCCGTTTTTTTTTTCTCTCTCTCTCTCTCTCTTTTTTTTTCTTTTTTTTTTTTGTCTTTTGCGAGACGTTGTAAAAGGGATGTAGCCAACGCCGTTGTAGTTCGACTGAGATCGTGCCGAAATCGTTGTCCAACAAACGAATAATTTTAAAGATCGCATAATTTTCAACGCGGCGTCCGCCCGCCTAGGGGTTCCTTCCCTCACGCAGCCTCTGCCAAGGCTCTGTGGAGGCTCTGTGGAGGCCTGGGAACCGCTCGCTGGCTGGCCGGCCCGGCCGCCTGGAGGGTAGGCTGTCCCGTGGAACAGGCGCGCGTGGCGCCGCGTGTGTTGCGTGCCTCATAGGCTGACACTCACTCTCTCTCTCTGTCGCTCTCGCTCTCTCTCTCGCTCTCTCTCTCTCCCTCTCTCTCTCTCTCTCTCTCTCTCTCTCTCTCTCTCTCTCTGTCTCCCTCTCTGATCACAGAGTGATGCTGCTGGCATTAAACGCCGCCCCCCTCATCAACGTTTCCTGTCATAAATCGAGTATCTGTCTGCCCTCGTCCCCCTCCAGCTCGCCAGCCCCCGTTTCTCACGCCGATTAGGGATGAGGGCCGCACCGGGCCAGGTCAGTGTGTGGGCAGACCAAGGACGAACCGAGAGAGAGAGAGAGAGAGAGAGAGAGAGAGAGAGAGAGAGAGAGAGAGAGAGAGAGAGAGAGAGAGAGAGAGAGAGAGAGAGAGAGAGAGAGAGAGAGAGAGAGAGAGAGAGAGACAGCGCGGAAAGCCTGCAGGTCTCTGCAGGTCGCGGTTTTGCGATCCAAGAGCCAGCGCGGATAGTCTGCACTGACAAGCCCCCCGAGTGCGAGAGAGACGGGGCGAGTGGCGCCGGGGCCACAATAGGTGAGGCGGCACGCCGTGGGCTTGGCTATGGCATGGCCTGGCATGGCCTGGCATGGCCGAGCCTCCAGCAGGAAGACGACTTTCGGTTTTTATTATGGTAATAAAACGGGTAGGGCCGAGCACTGGGTGAGGACGCATGGGGTAGCGCCGCTGGGGGGTGGCTGGAGCCTCCAGCTAGAGGGGGGGGGGGCTGGCTGGAGCCGGTTCCAGCCGGAGAGACAGAGTAGGTGGGCCCAACACACAGCGGTAGGAGGGGTTCAGGCCCGGAGGAGGAAGGAGAATAAGCAGAAGATGAAGTGGAGGGGGAGGGAGAAAAGTGCGTCTGAGGTCGGAGATCCGAAAACACTTTGAACCGTGGCCAGAAGCCGCCGAGTTTGCGACCCCATTACTTGACGTGCCGAGTCCAGAGAGGCCACGAGGAGAATCGCGCGGGACACAGTGGGACACAGCAAACGCTGCAATAACGCGGGAAAAAGCGAGTGGTTCAGGTTTAGGCCTGTGAGTGTGTGGGTACATGTGTGTGACCGGCCGAGCAGGGGGCGCTTACGCCGTCTTCGCGCGTTCGAAACACCGAAACGTCGCCGCGGGATGGGGCGGGGCGGGGTGGGGTGGGGTGGGGTGGGGCGACGAGCGGCGCCACCGGCCAGACTCAGAACGCGGTGTCTCGTGACAAAAAGGAGCCTGGCGTCGCCGGCCTTGAGAAACGCCACACATGTGTACTGTTCACCAAAGCTACAAAGTCCTTCTCCTTCCAGAAAAGCAGACACAAACGCTCACACACACACACACACACACACACAGAGAGAGAGAGAGAGAGAGAGAGAGAGAGAGAGAGAGAGAGAGAGAGAGAGAGAGAGAGAGAGAGAGAGAGAGAGAGAGAGAGAGAGAGAGAGAGAGAGAGAGAGAGAGAGAGAGAGAGAGAGAGAGAGAGAGAGAGAGAGAGAGAGAGGGAGAGAGAGAGAGAGAGAAAGAGAGAGAGAGAGAGCGCTTCTAGGGGGGTCGTCGCCTTTCCGCGTGGGCGCGTCCGGTTCAAAGTCGTGGATTTCATCAAGGGAAAGGTCCATGCACTGTCGGAAATAGTCACAGGAAAATTAGAAGTAGTACCGTCTACCAATTCGAGTACCTGTATCACGTGCACCGGTTGCACGATTGACCGATACGTACACAATGCTCTATGTAATCGCGAGTGGATAACAGCAATGCCGTCACAATGAACACCTTTTTCTTTAAGCACGCAGCAATTCGCCTGCTCTGGCTTCCCTCTGATTTTCCTCCCGCGTTCGAGTTTTTCCGAGCTTTTCTGTCTGTATCGTTTTTTTTACGAGCTGCCCTTGTTTTCCCACAGCCGTGCATGCACTAACTTTTACAGTGCGGACCTGCCGCGCCACACGCTGCTGTAGCCGTCGCATAAAAGAGTCGTTTTGGCTTTCGAGTGTGAAGAGAAGGGAGGGGGAAGGGAGGGTGCAAACCAGCGGACGCTGTGCAGATGCCTGCCAAAGCCAACTGGAGGAGTAAAAATGTGTCCGATCCGAATCACCATCAATCTCTCATCACATCTCGCTCTCTGTCTCTGTCTCTGTCTCTGTCTCTGTCTGTCTCTCTCTCTCTCTCTCTCTCTCTCTCTCTCTCTCTCTCTCTCTCTCTCTCTCTCTCTCTCTCTCTCTCTCTCTCTCTCTCTCTCTCTCTCTCTCTCTCTCTTCTAGCCCACTGCGGGTGGACGCGGACGTGGACAGTGGGACAGATGCTCTGCAGCGCTGCCCATAAAGACAGCGTGGCAATAACGGCGGTGGCAGTGGCACGGGACGCTAACGGTCAATCCACGCATCGGCCACACATCCACGCCAAGCTAGCGCCCATTATCCCCGATTGTGTCGGATGGTGCGTGCGTTTGAGAGTGTGTGTGTGTGTGTGTGTGTGTGTGTGTGTGTGTTAGCGCGCGCTGTAAAACTAAAAGGGGGTAGGGCGGAAAGCAAGCCGTAAACAATGATGGGCATAAATGGCGCGATAAATTGAATTTTAAAAATTCAATTTCAATTGGAAGCCAAACAATTTTTCTTTAACTCAATTGCTTTTTACAGAATTTCGGGTTAGCTTTTTAAGGATGGATGCAAAAAAAGAAAATTCTTGAAACAACTAAGAATTTTTTTCGGGCTGCCGCGCTGAACTCTGCACTCATTCCGTTAAAAAAGTCTTGATGGGTTTTCATTAGCATGAAATTATTTCTACATAAGGCTTCAACAACACCCTCCCCCTCTTCCGGATGCTGCTTTTAACGCGCCTCTCTCTCTCTCTCTCTCTCTCTCTCTCTCTCTCTCTCTCTCTCTCTCTCTCTCTCTTCCTCGTCGCATCGTGCTGAGAGCACTGAGGCGTGCCGGCACACCGTCACGGCCCAGCGACAACAAAAACGACCGGCGTCGACTTGGAATCGAACCAGCACCCTTCCTCCACGTGGCAGAGCCTTAAAGTGAAGCCAGCCGGCAGCACTCGATGGACCGGCACCGGCTTCAAATCCCCTACCCACCGTTGTCTGGTTCCGTAAAAAGCCACAAAGTTACAAAAAAACAATTTTGAATGTGTACTTTGATTGATGAGTTAAAGCAAGGCATTGAAATCGCGAGACCTTTCTGTCCGAAACCATCGCGGCTCTGTCGCCAGCAGACAACGCGCGTTCTTGAATGAGTTGGCAGCCCTGAACACGGCAAAACAGACCGACGCCGTCCACGAGGTGTGCCGAACAAACAGGCCGCAAATTAATGAGGTCCGAGCTTGGACCCCGTTCCCCCCCTCGTCCTGCCTCGCCCTTCGTCCCCCGTGCTCCATCCCCTCCGCGCAGTGGGCGCGTGGTTGCCTACCCAGGCCAGCATCTCACCCGTGCTCCCTGCCCAGCGACCATTGGCTCAAGTTCAAGGTTTACGGTCCGCGATAAGGATACAACACAGCAAATAAATTCCACTGGCATTATATTTTGGCGAGCCCTCGGCTAGTTCGTGGCCAGCCAGGACGGGGGGGGGGGGGGGGCTGTGGACAGCCTGGCTGGCTGCTGAGCTGGTTCCAGACAGCGCGGTGTTTCTCTCGCACCCTGCGGCGCGCCTTGTGGGTGCGAGCGAGACAGAGCGACCGCCGCTCTTTTCCCTCATAACTCTGCACTGCACGAAGGCCGTGAACGTGAAGGGTTGGCCGTTCATAGAGAACAAGTGAGGCGAGGAATAGGCGGGGCCACAGGAACACGGCGCCCCCCCCCCCCCTATACACTGGAGGAGAGCAGGGGTGACGCCGGCCGCCCCTCCACCATGCTAATCCAAACAGCCATGTGGCCCGATGGCCGCCTTCCAACCTCTTTTCCGCAAACTGCCGCTCTCATTGGCACGTGCACTATTCCACGTAACGCCGTCCGAGTGTCAATGGAGGCTGAACCGCCCCACAGTGGGCCAGACAGTCAAAACTCCAGACGCGTTTTGAACTCCAGCGTCGATAGATGAGACTCGGACCGAACCCGAGGGATATACCCTCGATTTGGGTCAAGTGGACTCAGTGGCCAAACAGCCGCAAAGCCTCGCCAAAACGCCAGCGCCGCCACTAGCCATGTCCTGGTCATCCAGGCACTTTATCAGATATCCCGGCCTGCATATCCGATCGGGAGATGAAAAGCGTTGTACCGCTAACCCCTCTACGGCAAGCAAAGCGAGGAAGTGAAAAAAAATATTTCTGCCCCAGGTGAGGTTCGAACTCACAACCCCGGCATCGCTCACAGACACTGTCGTATAAGTACCGTGCGCTAACCGATTGCGCCACTGGGGCAGATGAGCTTGGAGCGATACGGCGGATCACAGGATCAAATCTTCTTACTTCACACCTTTTTTCTCTGACCGCTGCCCATTGTCGCGTCAAGAACCCGCTTCAACCGGCGGCAGACATGAGCCGTGGTGGCTGAGATCATAAAGGCGTCTGATCCTGACCGTCAAGGCCGGGGTTCGAGTCCCGAAAATTCCTTTCATTTTTCGAATGGCTTCCTCCCACGGCGACTCAAACCCGTCGTCCGACACTCGGCAGACGTGCAAGTCAGGATGGTGTAGTGGTCAAGGTCGCCTTTGCCGGGCCACTACATCGGGTGTCTAAAAAGCAGTCCGCTTCGGCGGATTGGCCTCGGCACTGGTTCGATCCCCGATCGAGCCAGCCACTCGAAATTGGTCGCGAGTGGGTCCATTCCGATTCGTCGGATGGAGTTGATAAGTCCTTTGAAGCTGGCCCACTGACTGCATGTTCGGGTCTGGGAGCGCCGGACAGCGGGGGTACACTTGGTACCGACTACCCTGCGCAAACAAAAGCTCCCAAAACTACTCTCTCTCTTTCTTTCTTTCTCTGTCTCTCTATCGTCTCTGCCTTACTCTACTCTGCCCATGTTTGAGCCGTGTCGGCGGCTCGGGTCCTACTGGGTCCCCCGGCGTACGATATCGAAGTCGCTGGATCGGATTAACCCCAGTTACCTGATAGCACCGGTTCCCATCCCGAACACCGAAGTAAAGCAGGAGGCCTCCCCATTAAGACTGGGGAGGGGGTGTAGAGTTCCATTTTTTAAAAAATTTATTTTTAGTTAAACACGATCGCCAGCGGCAAAAAAAAGTGTGACGCCCCACCAATAAATTCCTCGTTCGGAGAGCGATCCATTGGTCGGGTCACACGTTCACGGTGAAAGTGCCGCCTTGAAATCCAAGGGGATGCCTTGTTTTAATTTCCAAGGGGTTTGAGTGAATTTTCAAAATAGTCCAAATTGACATCACGTAACAGAAATGGATTCGTCTCGACAAGACAAACAAAAAATGTCAGCACATGTCATAGGTTTGGATGGGAAATAAAAAAGTTATTGAACCTCAAAGTTTGTAACATAGCCAAAAAGGCTAACTTTGTACTTTTGAAGTTAAATAACTTTTTAATTTGCCATCCAAACTTATGACATGTGCTGACATTTTTTGTTTGTCTTGTCGAGACGAATCCATTTCTGTTACGTGATGTCAATTTGGACTATTTTGAAAATTCACTCAAACCCCTTGGAAATTAAAACAAGGCATCCCCTTGGATTTCAAGGCGGCACTTTTACCGTGTTCGGTTCGAGTGCCATTTAGCGACTGTGGAACTAAAACGCGGGTAGGCCGCCGACACCGGTCATCTGGCCCACTATGCGCCCGTATGTACGGGGGTTTTTAAACCGAAAAATCTCTTGCATTCCAGTTCCAACTGAAATGAACCGAGGGTTGACTGGTTGAGTGCGATCCATGGTCGGGCCCGAGGCGCTGTCGGTTGGAGGGGCGGCGGCAGGGCGGGCTGACAGACTGGTTGGCCGGCTGGAAGCGGGTGGCCGCCAGGCGCCATGCGTTTTACACGGGGCTGACAGGCCCGGCGACAAGCACCTATCCAATTCCATGAAACTAAAGCGTCCTCGGCCAGCAGGGCCGACAGGGGGAGGAGGGGGGGGGACTCGCTGGACACAATCCAAATCCAGCTGCACAAAGGTCTCCCCGTATTTATCACCATGGCACCACCCAGATTCGAACGGCAGCCACTGCATGACGGGCAGTTACTCCCAGCGAGGGAGGCGGGAACGAGGCGAACAGACAGACAGACAGACCGAAGAGCAGCAGTTTCGCTGGCGTGCCGTGCCCTCACGTACCCAGCCTAAGCATGAGTGCGTCCCTTGCAGAAGCAGCGAGCCCAGTGGGCCGGAAAACCGGAAAAACGCTACATTCGGCATTCCGGCGGCCCTTACTTTCGCCTGTCCCTTCCAGAGCGCCTCCACTGAAGAATAGAGGCCGTGGAGGCTCCGCAGCCGATGCACGAGACCAAAACTTTTTCGTGCTACTTGTTGTTGTTGTTTGTTGATGAAACATGCAGGCGACGTGCTGACGAGTGACAAGTCGGACTGAAAATGTACAAGCGGCGCCGGAAACGAATAACAAGCGAACAAACAACCAGCAGCAACAACAACAGGATGGCCTCCAAATTGCTTTCGCGTTTAGCTTTTTTGACTCATGCGTGAAATGGCGCCGTCTAGAGTGACATGCGATCTGTTGTCTTGTTGTATCTTCATTCCACACTTCTTCCGCTGTCATCTTCATTTTTCTTCTCTCTCTCCTTTCTCTCCTTTTTTTTGCTTTGCTGGATCTGAAAGGGCCACACGTCCTGGCCCTGGCAATTACAGTTGCGTTCCTTCACGGAAAAACAAAACCACTTTGCATATTGCGTTCCACATTTTTACTGTGACGTTTTTTTTTAAAAAAAAAAAAATTCACGGAAAGAAAGGGTTTATTCTTAATGGCCATCACTGTTGTCAGATGGCGTGCGAGATGACGGCGCAGAAGAAACAGCAGCACCGACCGCGCTATAATGGGGGTAAAACAACAACAACAACAACAACAACAACAACAACAACAACAACGACGACAACAACAACAACAAAAACAACAACAACATGGCCGAACACTGCGACGCACGTTATCGAAGCCGCGTTTTGATTTTGCGCTCGTTATTTCCTTTGCGCATGTACGCGGCCGTACAGGAGGACGAAAAAAATGCGAAAGAAAAATAAAAACGAGAGAAAATCCAGAAAACCCTTTCCAGCGGGCGATACCCTTTTGTGGCAAAAGTTGGAGAGGCGGCAAAAGTCGCGACGAAAACACGGTAAATCACTCGGGGCTCACCCACACAGACACACCGACACAGAGACACAGTCAGATTCGTCCCCGAGCACAGCCGAGGCACACCTGTGGGGATTTCAATCTCGTCACGAAGCAAAGCAAGTTGTTTTAATTCATTTTTTTTTTCAAATTCTGCCAGAGGCCAGGTCATTTGAATCCCCATAGATCTAAGTCCAGTTCGGGGACATCTAATTAGTCGTGCGCTTTATTCTCTGGGAGGACCGCATAGGCTCGCCTAACGAGAGTGGGTGGAGGATAAACCGAGTGTGGTTGCAGTCGTGGCATCGGCTCGCGGCGGGGAAGTCCCAAGATCCGCCCCTTGAGTCGCACACAGCAGCATCCGCAGCCACAAATAGATGCCCCCCCCTTTTCATCGCAGGATTTGAACAATAAAAGAATCAAATTGAAATCTTGGCAATAAAATCAAGAATTCATTGTGTCTTCCGATCGCGTTTCTTCGTCGTTAAAATTTTCCTTAGTTCTCAGGGGTTGGTTTTTTTTTTTTGTTAAATTTTGGTTTTGACGCGGTGGAAAAGACGCGACGATGCGAGAAACGAACCACAGGGATTAAAAGGGTTGGCGCAGGGCGGACGGAGGGAGGGGAGGGGGCGGGAGGGCCGTCGGGTTGCCGCGTGCTGCGCGGAGCTACGTACCGAGATCGCAGCCAGGCCTGGGTCGGGGCGCGCTTGGGCGGGTGGCGCTAGTGCCTCAGCCGCTAGGGAGCTACTGGCGTCGTGGCGCTCTGGGCGGCTGGACGGCACGCCCCTCCCCTCGCAACCCCTCGCACCCCCACCCCTCCCTCTCCCCCGGATCACACCACTCACTCACACCCTGAAGCCAGCCAGGCGGACAACATCTGTTGCTGGGAATCAGTCAAGAATCGGCCTGTGAGCGCGGGCATGGTTCCCGGACATCCGCAAGACACCCTCGGCGACAGCCCGCCGAAGGCCCGAAGACAGCCGAAGACAGCCGAAGACAGCCGAACGCCCGAAGGCGGGAGAAGCGGCCCGGTGCCTCCACCGGAAACATCTCTGGCGACTCCAGTTTCACACGCTTCACTATGTGTGTGTACATTTTTTTAAATTTTTTTTAGGGAAGTTCACTACGACACCAAACATGTCCGCCAAAACAGACCTCCTAGCCCACCGAGCACTGCATCGCTAATTCACTTTTTTGTGTCAAATCGCCTTTTTTTTTCTTTTCATTCTGGCCACGCTCCAAATTACGCTCACAGCGACATGGCACCGAGAGAGGAGTGTACGATGTACTACAGAGAGCCAGCCGGGCACCCCGCCCGGTCGCAGTACATCCTTTTGGATTTAAAACGCCATGACATAAATGACAAGAAAGAAAAAATGCCCCAGGAGGGAATCGATCTCAGGATCCCGGCATCACTTGCACATACAATCGGAAAAGTAAAACCACGCGTTAAACGATTGCGCCACTGTGGCAGATAGGGAGGTGGGGCACGGTCATTTCTAGGCATTCCCACGCCGACCCGTCGTGAGGTCGTTGGAGGGGGAGAGGCGTTCGGCAAATGCAAACAAGTGGGCTACGCTACGCGAAGCTAATCCAGGCACGAACCGGGACAAACTGCGTGCCCGCCCAGCGCGCGCGGTGTGCTCCGGCCGGTCCGTGGCCGGGCCGTGGCCGGCTATTGGAAGGATTTGGGGGGAAGTGTTCTGGCCCAAACGCCCATACCCCTTCCACCTGCTCCAGCACCACCATACCAGTTTACATGTAAACTCCGTGGCAGCACGCAGGGCGCCCCTTGGGAGGACTCTGTGGGCAGCGGTGCGCGCTCCAACCGCTAACGATGAGCGCAGTGGACTGTGGTCAGATCAGGAACACATGGACCACTTTGAGAGCGTTCTACAGTGTCTCTGCCCCAGTGGCGCAATCGGTTAGCGCACGGTACTTATAGGACAGTGTCTGTGAGCGATGCCGGGGTTGTGAGTTCAAGCCTCACCTGGGGCAGTATTTTTGTTCCCTCGATATTGTAAACATGACCCTTCAATTCGATCGCAGTGTTACAGGTTGCCACCTGCCCCAGTGGCGCAATCGGTTAGCGCACGGTACTTATAGGACAGTGTCCGTGAGCGATGCCGGGGTTGTGAGTTCGAGCCTCACCTGGGGCAGTATTTTATATCCTCGATATTGTGAACATGACCCTTCAATTCGATCGCAGTGCGACAGAATGCCACCTGCCCTAGTGGCGCAATCGGTTAGCGCACGGTACTTATAGGACAGTGTCTGTGAGCGATGCCGGGGTTGTGAGTTCAAGCCTCACCTGGGGCAGTATTTAATATCCTCGATATTGTGAACATGACCCTTCAATTCGATCGCAGTGTTACAGATTGCGCCACCTGCCCCAGTGGCGCAATCGGTTAGCGCACGGTACTTATAGGACAGTGTCCGTGAGCGATGCCGGGGTTGTGAGTTCGAGCCTCACCTGGGGCACACTTTTTTTTCTCTGTCAATTCTATTTCTGTGCCTGATGACGGAAGAGCATAGCCCATGTCTATTCACGAGTCCCCGACAGTCCCACAGACGGTCCCAGATGGTTCCAGAGTCCTGCAATCCCTGCGTCTCGGCGTCGCGGGTCTCGGCGTCTCGGCGTCCCGGCGCCGCACGCGCCCGCCTCGCCAATCACGCGCAGCAGCCGTCGGCGACGTCGTCGCGTTCTTGTTTTTGTTTCGCTCCGCACGCACCCTCGACGTACACGCCCTCAAGGACCCGGACGTCCTTGGCCAGGATTTAGGGCCGTCCATAAGAACAAACAGCGCGCACGACGCGCGCGGCCGCGAGGGGAGGGGGGGGGCGACAACAACGCACCGCCGCGAAGTGAAACCACCAAGTGGACGCAGCACCGCATGGCAGCGCACTCCGCAGCAGGAGTACCGAGGAGTGTCGTCGCTCTGTCGCACTCACGGGCCGCCCGGCCGCGGGGTGCGAGAGAGACAGAGCGACGAAGGCAGCCGAGGGCGAGAGAGAAGGGGAAGGCCGCGCACCGCAGCTGCAGCGGTAAGAAAGGGGCGCGAAAGAAAGCTAAGGAAGCAGAGGAAGTGAAGCGCGGCGGGGCGGGGCGGGGCGGGGCGAGCCGGGCCGGGGCGGGCCGGGGAGGGGCGGGCAAGGGCAGACAGGGCGACAACAACTAATGCACCCCCTCCCCTATTCTGCACCCCGTGACGTAAGATTCTGGCAAAATAAATTCACCCCCTCCCCCACCCCACTTCTCGTGGCGGGGCGGCCCACCGCCGATGAATCAAAGAGAATTGCTCTAAGCAAGAACAATGAGATGGCGTGGGCCTTTGTAGGGGATATCCCCTCGATTTGGGTCAAGTGGACTCAGTGGCCTGGGCGGCACGGCGGCCAAACAGCCGCGAAGCCCCGCCAAAACGCCAGCGCCGCCACTCGCCATGTCCTGGTCATCCAGGCACTTTATTAGATATCCCGGCCTGCATATCCGATCGGGAGATGAAAAGCGTTGTACCGCTAACCCCTCTACGGCAAGCAAAGCGAGGAAGAGAAAAAAAAATTCTGCCCCAGGTGAGGTTCGAACTCACAACCCCGGCATCGCTCACAAACACTGTCGTATAAGTACCGTGCGCTAACCGATTGCGCCACTGGGGCAGATGAGCTTGGAGCGATACGGCGGATCAGAGGATCAAATCTTCTTACTTCACACCTTTTTTCTCTGACCGCTGCCCATTGTCGCGTCAAGAACCCGCTTCAACCGGCGTCAGACATGAGCCTGGTGCGAGCACCTTCCCGATCCAATCAGCCGCCTACGGCCCAGTCATTTCCCCGACCTCCTACCCCTTCCCCCTAAAGCTGATGGAATGGCTGGACCGGGTTCCCGCTGCTGTCGCTGCAATTATTGTTGTTGATGTTGTCGTTGACGTGATACGCTGGCTCGCCGCGGCTCGCACCCCATTGGCTGCAGGACGCCCGGCAAACCCGTCCAGGTGGCAGGGCTGCAGACGATGCGATCGGCACGCGGTCGACTAGACGCGGTGTGGCGTGGGTTCGATCCCCGGTCGCTGCTGCTTCGCTGCGTGCTTTTTATGTCGTCTCTTTGACCCCAATTCTAATTCATGGCCTTGCGAGAGATTCCTCCCCGGTTCTACCTCCGCCCCCGCGGCCTGCGAATAATCGTAAAAACAATCCGCAGTAAAAACGAGCGAAGGTTCTTGCCGGCATTCTATTTGAAAGCCCGGCTCCATCGACGCTGCCCCCGCCGCCCCCGCCGCCCCTGTCTCCAGCCTGTCTGTCGAGCCGAAATCACCGCCGGCCGGGACGCCCTCCTAAACGCCACGCTGCCTAAAATTCAATTTTTCCGCTCATCAAATATGGGCACTATAAATCAAAAGAGGGGCCCTCGTCGCTGGGTGGCGGCAGGGCAGGCACTCACCCCAGCAACGCGGCGCCGGCGCCCCGCCAGGGCTGGCAGCTAGGCGGCCAGGGCGCCGCCAGCCAGCAGCCAGCAGCGGCGCTCCAGATCATGCGTCGCCGTCGGACGCAGCCACGCCGTGCCGCGCCGCGCCGCACCGGCCCACCAGCGCCCCCGCACTGCCGCCGCGCTCTCCTCCTCGGCCCCCCGGACCCTCCACCCCCGCGCCGCGCCGCGCCGCGCCACCCACGTCCGCAGGCCCCCTCCCCCCCTTCCCTGCCGGATCGAACGTGCCTGTGGCTCGCGCCAGCCACCCCCAGCCACCCTCATCAAGTACCAGTCTAAGTACCCGCCGGCCCGACGGCCTCCAGGACGCCGTCGACCACCGTCGGTGGACGGCGGGGGCCATCCTTGTAAGGACCCGTTACGACCCGCCGCACAGTGTGCCAGGAAGTTCACGGCAAACGGCCCGGGATGCCTCTGTGGTCGCGGCGAACCGACCCACGTACCAACAAAATTGCCCTGTGTGGTCCGAAAAAAAAAAATTGCGCCAGTGAAGTATCCGGTATTCGAACCCCGACCTCCTTTGCCCAACACACTGGCACGCTAAGACGTGTTTCTCGGCGTGCTCCTCGTGCACCTGCCGACAACTTCGACGCCCCCCCCCCCACCCTAACCATCATTAACAGACTGTCGCTCCGTCAACGCCAACGAGCACGGAACGCTTAAGTACGGCAGAGGGGAGGGGAGAGTTTGAACGGAACTTGCTGGTGTGGTGAAGAAGTGAGAAGGAAACGCTTTCAGCAATGCGACGAAGTCACTGGTTCGGTGGCCTTGGCCCCGAAACACGGACACACCCACGCACAGACTCACTCACACAGTCTCATCACGGGGGTTCTTCTCGTGGTGCTGCTCCCCCCCCCCCCCCTTTGCGCGAGCGCGCGAGCTGCACTGGGAGATGCAAGACCACATCCTCCCGAGGACGCCGCACCGCCCCGGATACAGCCGGCTTCGTCTTTCGAAACAATCTGCGCGGGAAAATCAATGACGAAACCGAGCCGAGTTCCCTCGGGCGTATGCCCAGGCGTAGCCCCGCCAGCCGTGCCCACTGTGCACTGCAAGCTCGCCGGCCTCCCCGCCGTGGCAGGCAGTCTGGGTGACAGATGTAAAAGCCGAGAGAACGAGTCGGACCACATTCAGTCTGAGAGGTCGCATGCATCACGCCGGGAAAGGGTTCCACCGGCCCGGCCCGGCGGCAGGCCGAAACTTGATCCAAGAGGCGGCGCTGCCGGGGCCAGGGTGCGAGAGGGGGGCGCCCGCGGACACCAGGGTAGGCCGCCCTGCCGGGTGAGGTGCGCGGCGTGCGGCCGACCCCGCGTCGCGCTAACAAGGGAACGTATTTAGGGCGTACACTCAGATTTCGGCCAAACTTTATTTTTCGTAAGAATAACATATTAGACTAAGAATCCACCCCAAAGTTGGTGCCAAGATACATATCCAAACCCTTCCCGATTTTTTAACACCTAAAAACGGGCTAAAATGGCCCATGTTTTTACATGCAAACAGCAGATTTTTGATCTTAGTTGGGGAGTTATACCAAATATGTACAAAATATGATCTGTAACCAAAAATATATCTCATTTTCGTTATTAAGGGACCAAATAACGTAGAAATTGATCAGAAACTCGACTTCCAATTTTCCGACTCGATGTCCGAAAATGACCTATACACAGCAAAAAGGCCCATTTTACCCCGTTTTTAGGTCTTAAACAAATCGGAAAGGGTGTGGATATGTATCTTGGCACCAACTTTGGGGTGCATTCTTATTCTAATATGTCATTCTACGAAAAAAAAAAGTTTGGCTGAAATCTGAGTGTACGCCCTGAATACCTTTCCTTGTAAGGGAGGCTGCGGCCCACAGTGGGTCAGAAGACCGTTGAGGCGGCCAAAAGTCTAGACGCGTTTTGAGCTCCAGAGTCGCTAAATGGGACTCGCATCGCACGTGTGGAACTCAAAACGCGTCTAGAATTTTGGCCGCCTCAACGGTCTTCTGACCCACTGTGTGCGGGTCCCGCAGCATCGTGTAGCCGCGTGGCCCCGCAGTCAACATTCCCAAACACAGTTCGAGAGTTCCATTCCGCTCGCCTCGCTGACTTGCGGCGCCGGGTTGGTCGGTGGTCTAAGCCAGGCGGGCGGGCACCGGCGAGACGGCAGCGGTTCGATACCGCCTTCGTTCACGCCACCACACTGTGCTTCCGCACGCCTAAACAAAACGTTAAAATACTTTTTAAAAAAGGGCTTTTTCAACAAAAAAAAAAAAAAAAAAAAAAAAGAAAAACAGGAAAAAGAAGAAAAAACAGTAAAAGCGAAAAGAAAAGTGTGAGTTATAGCCGGCTTCTCCCTGGAGCCTCGCTGTGCTGCGCTGCGCCCCGAGGCCGCGGCGGACAGTGCGGCCTGATGGGGATTGATGAACAGCATCCACAAACACTGCGCTTCCCGCCCGAACTTGATCAGAGCAATTAAACGCAACGAAAAGCCTATTCGGACTAGCCCTGCGGCTCCAAACCTTGCGGGGTCCGATGCACCTCTTTCTTGTCGGCTTCGAGTCGACAATGTTGGGCCACTTGAGTCACACACACGACGGCCCGGCGCAGCGACGTTGCAGTGTCCTGCATCGAGTGGATTCCGACAGGCTTTGCCCGGCTTGCCGTTTGAGGCACCTCGTATCTCCTGATAGCACTCGCGGTGAATAATCCTGACGTGGAGGCGAACAGGCCGAGATAGAGGGTCCCTGTAAGATGGTGACTTCGGCGGCCCAGACTTGCCGCCGCCTGCGAGATGGCGCCCAGACAGTTCACCCCAAAAGCCGATCTCTCCCTTCCATCCTTTATTTTTCTTTATTTTTTTTTTCTTTTATTTTTCCACCAAACTTGCGCGCCGATTGATGGCTGGGAGGCCAGCGGACTGTCTCAGAGAGAGAGAGAGAGAGAGAGAGAGAGAGAGAGAGAGAGAGAGAGAGAGAGAGAGAGAGAGAGAGAGAGAGAGAGAGAGAGAGAGAGAGAGAGAGAGAGAGAGAGAGAGAGAGAGAGAGAGAGAGAGAGAGAGAGAGAGAGAGACCCAATCGAGCCTACGCGATCCGCTGTCGATATTTCGGATACTTCACAGAAGTTTTCTTATTCTGGGGTTCGGCTTCGCGACAAGGACGGCGAACGGATGAAAGAAAACTAACGCGCGACTGTCACTTGGGAGGGAAGTGTTAGTGCCAAGGTGACAAAAGCAGGGCGTGGGACGGGCGGAGCGTTCCGCCTGCCCAATTCACTTCCCTTGCACGGCCCAGGGCCAAGGACCTGGCCAAGGACCTGCTGGAGACTTATTGGCGGCTAGGGACCGCCCTGGGCCGCCCTGGGCCGCCCTGGGCCGCGCCCTGGCAAGTGGCCGTTTTAGGGAGAGCACTGGGGAGGGGGCCACATCTCGAAAATACCTGACGGAGGACGACAACGACACGTGGCTGTCCCAGATCGCTGGGGTGATGACCGGGGAGAGACCTCTGCCTTCCTCGGAGAGAGCAGGCCCCCCAACGCCGGGATGACGGTCCCGAAGACAAAAGCCGCTGTGACTTACAGCACGGACTTCCGCGGTGGGGCGGCGCACAGTGGGCCAGCAAGGGAACGCCCGGCTGGTTAGCTTGGCCGGGAAGGAAGGATGGCCGAGAGAGGAGAAAGAAGAAAGGAGAGCGCGGAAGACCAGGGGCGATGTGGTGATATGTGCCAAGTGGCCTCGGCAATCTATATCCCGAAGAAACAGCGCTTGCCTGGCATTGCCTTGCAGTGCCCGCCATTGTCGCACAGATATGTATACGTATTCCCCCCCCCCTCCTTTGCTCTGAAATCGGGGTCCTCCAACCGCCACCTCGCGTCTTCGCGTCACCATCAAGCCGCTCATCTGAGAGAGAGAGAGAGAGAGAGAGAGAGAGAGAGAGAGAGAGAGAGAGAAGCGAATTTGAGAAGAGATCACGGAGGCGCTAGGAGTCGCAGGGAGTAGCACAGCCCCACGCAGCTAGCAGCTCCAGTAGTTTCTGTCTCCAGGAACAGGAATCCCATCACGCGATCCCTATCGGCCGCCTGCCAGGCAGCCAGCCAAGCAAGCACAGGGTCGACCCCTCAAGTTTTGAAATCTTACCCAAATCGGTGCAAAGCTCCGTTGACGAGCTGAGCGGCCTGGGTGGGGCTCTCAGGATGCACGGTGACAGCCCAGCGCCCGAGACGAAGCAGACAGATAGGGCAAGTCGCACTGACTGCCCAACTTGACGTTGTAATCAAACACGTTCACACTTTGACCAACTTCGCGGCGCCACTGCTCACGGACGAGTGTTGCATTTGACCAACTTCGCGGCGCCACTGCTCACGGACGAGTGCTGCATTTGACCAACTTCGCGGCGCCACTGCTCACGGACGAGTGCTGCATTTGACCAACTTCGCGGCGCCACTGCTCACGGACGAGTGTTGCATTTGACCAACTTCGCGGCGCCACTGCTCACGGACGAGTGTTGCATTGCAAATGCACGATTTCCGAGGCAGGCCATCAGGCAGCAGGAGTCCGATTTACAAACCCCAACCGAGTCGAGGGCCTTGGATTAGCAGCCGTAGGCCGTAGGCCAGGGGGTGCTCCTTTTTGACATAGATGGACAGCGACAGCACACGTCATGCGGAGCGCCCACCCCGCCGCACCCCGACTCCCGTGGAGGATGAGTAGGGTAAATGGAGGTGTCCCCCGCAAGGTCGTCGCGTGTCCCGATTGGTGGTCACGCGATCCCGTGACGTCACACTTATGGATGGGCGCTGATTTGTAAGACTCGTCTCATTTGGGCCCTTTTATGCTTTTCGGCGTCAAATTACAACGCCCCGCGGACGGGCCTCTAATCAGGGCACCGAATTAACACGACTGAATCGAGTCTCGTTGGTGCATCGAACCACTGCTGTCTCTCTCACGCCTTGCCGGAAGCGGGCCCTGCGCGCCCTGCGAGTGCGAGAGAGACAGACACGTCTGCCGCCGATCCGACTGACAGCGTGTGAGAAATAGACCAGGACGGGAACACAAGCCAAGTCTCGGCGGCAAAGTCCGGAGAAGTCAATCCTGTGTCTCTGCTCGATACTGGCGCCGGACCCGGCAGCTGGAACCAGCCCAGCACCGGCAACCGTCGATACCCCGCCGACTTCTCTCCCGCCGACGCACGAGCATGTTGAGGAAATAGTCGGCGGCCCGCCGTCTCGGAGCCAGCCTCGGCCGGGTCAATTTGGTGCACAATAGGCAAGTGTAGTGCGGCCCGCGCCACGCCGCGCCACGCCTCACCGCACCACGCCGCGCCAAGCCTCTCCGCGACACTGTAGCGCCTTTCACGGTTTGACAAGCAATACCGCGATTTTTCAACCCGGCGGCTGCCAAGGACCCAGGCAGGGCCCACCAAAGGCGCCGGTCCCTTCCGGCTGGACAGGCGGGGCCACGCGACGCGGCGGCACACAGTGAGCCAGAAGACGGGCGCAGGCGGCCAAAACTCTTGAAGCGCTCTGAGCCCTTAGCGAGGGGGAAATACCTGGCCAAAATTATGTACACCCAATATTTAAATTTCAAAAAATTTCGAAAAATTTAAAAAAAAAATTAAAGATTTGAAAAATTTTGAAAATTTATTGAAAATTTAAAAAAATCCCAAAAATTGCAAAAATTGTAAGGAATTTCTAAAAAATTCAAAAAATTTTAAAAAATAATTCAAAAAATTCTAAAAAAAAAATCAAAAATTTCAAAAAAAAATCAAGAAATTTCGTTAAATGTACACAAAAATTTTGAGTTATTTCCCCCGTGGCCCTTAGAGTCCCTAAATAGGACTCAGTAACGTCAAGGTCGTCAGCTGACCTGAGGCCGGCCGAACCATGCACCTGCCACACGTGATGGCATGCTTTCGTTAACGAGATTCAAAGTACGGCGCCTCTGCTTGGCCGGGCCCTGGCCGGGCCGGCCCACGGCACGCCGAAGACGGCCACCACTGTACCAGCTCAGCGCACCACGTGACCGCGTCGCACGTCATTTTTTGTTTCACGCGTCTAGTGGAAAATTCTCCCCTCACGCGGCAAAATACACGGCCAGTCCGCCTGCGCTGCGCTGCGCCGCGGCACGGATGGTCCGGCCGAGGGCCCGGCACTAGAGAGTGACTCCGCAGCCCGAAACGGAGCCAAACGCGACCAACTTCGCTCGCCGGAGGAGCATTATTTCAACTTCGCAAAGCCAATTTCCTTGGCCGCGCTGCGGCCCGAGCAACGCGAGACGCAGACTGTGAAGTTGTGAACACTGTTTGGCCCGGCGCCTGTCGGGTTGGCGCAGTCCCGTGTGCAGCCCTGGACCAGGAGTTGGTGTCCCTGCCCGACTCACAGTGGGCCAGAAGGACGGCCTGGCAAAACGGGAAGGACGCGAAGAAATGGAGGCAGGACACGCACGCACGCGCACACCACACACAGGCGCCGCGACCTCGGCGCCGCGCGCGGCGGTCTGCTCCCGAGCGGTGCTCTGTCTCTCTCGCACTCATGGGGCGCGCCGTGGGGGTGCGAGAGAGACAGGGCGACGCACACCGTCCGAAATCGGCGCTTCGCCACCCCGCGAAACAAGACTAGTAATTGGCTCCCTGGAGGAAAAAAATGGGGCTTTTTCTTTTTTTAGCGAGTCCAGTCGGACAGCGAGGGCCGTGTATCATATGGTTGCTTGGTCGAGCGGGACGCGGCGGGGCGAGGCGAGGCGGGGCGGGGCGGGGCGGGGCGGGGCGGGGCGGGGCGGGGCGGCCTCGTTGAGAGTTCAATACTACGAAGCACGGCGCCCCACTCAAGCCAGACCCATAGCGAGCCGTGGCGTCTTCTTTCCACGCAAATCAAAGCCGCCTTCTCACGCAGAACGAGTTGCCACCCTTCCGTCCCTAAATCCTCTTCTTTTCGTTTATTTACGAGCGGGAAAAAAAAGGCTCGTTCAGCTTTACCCAGCAAAAGTGCGAGAGTACATATTTCTATGGAACGGACGGGTAAAAAAAAGGTTTAAAAACAGTTATTCTTGAATCAAGTTAGTCGGGGGAAACTAATAATGCCGCAAATCGAGTGGAAAGTATTCACAATGGTTGCCAAAAGCACGCGAGAAAAAAAAAAAAAAAAAAAAAAAGACACGCACTGTACACAAGCGCCACCACCCTTCAGCCAGCCAAAAAGCGGGGCAATCATTTCTCCCTCCGCGAAGGAAGGCCGTTATTCGGCTGCCGATGTTGGCATTGGTTCGAAGTGGAGACTCGATACATGATTAATTTGAAGGATGGCGCTAAGTTAGAGGGCCGCCAACAGCCACGCCGCACAGTGGGCCGGAAGACCGGCGCAGACGGCCAAAACCGGCCAAAACTCTAGACGCGTTTTGAGCTCCCAGAGTCGAACCGAACGTGTGACTCCACCAATGGATTGCTCTCCGAAGGAGGGGTCCATTGTTGGGGACACGTTCGGTTCGAGTTCCATTTAGCGACTCTGGAGCTCAAAACCCGTCTAGAGTTTTGTCCGCCTGCGCCGGTCTTCTGGCCCACTGTGCGGCGGGGCCCCGCCGGGCCGCTGCAGCACGCGGTCTAGTCCACGGACACCCAGACCTTGGTCTCAGCGCGTGCGTCCCTAGGTGTCAGTCAACACAACAGTAGTGTTGCGGTTTTTCGTCATTGAAAGCATTGCAGCCAACCTGAACCAACAAACTTTTTCCCTTTTTCCGCAGAGGGGGTGGACCGAGAGGGTGGACCGGGAAATTCCCCTCCCACTATTTTTTTATTCTCTGTCTCCGCCCCTATGGCATGGCGCCGAATCAGAGGCAAAAACAAAATCAATCCAAAGGAGAAGACTAGCTCACTGGGACGAGCGACTTCCCCTGTCGCTGCCTTGACCCTGGGGCTGGCCAGCCGCAGGCTCTGTTTGTGTTTGAGTAGGTGTGAGCGAGCACGTGTGCGCTGCACGTGGTGAGATGAGACTCAGTTCAATCACAAGACTTCACACTCACGCGCCAATACCCCCTCCTCTTTCCCCTCTGTCCCCCCACACACATTAGCAGGCACAGACGGCTCTGACGGCGACGCGTGTTCGCGAAATGAGTATCGCTGAGCGAACAGATTCCACGCCGCGGCGGACGGGACTGACTAGACGAGTCTAAACAACCACCGCCGGGGTGACTGAACTGGCTGAACCGCCGTCGCAGACCGCCGTCAGTCGTTTTCATCGGTCTGGAGAGAGAGAGAGAGAGAGAGAGAGAGAGAGAGAGAGAGAGAGAGAGAGAGAGAGAGAGAGAGAGAGAGAGAGAGAGAGAGAGAGAGAGAGAGAGAGAGAGAGAGAGAAAGGAAACGATCCTATCGGCATCGCTGCTCGGCAGGGTCCATTCATAATCCGCGTCAACGCGCGTCACGGATTTTGGACCCAATTTCCACCAGTCGGACTAACGACCCTCCCCCGAGCCGAGGCCCCCAAATTGGCAGCCTGCTAATGATTTCGGTGAACCACGGGAACGGCGGGGACGACAAGGACGCCGAGGACTCGCACCGTGTGCAAACTAGCTCTCGGACATGTTCCCCGGCCTTGTGCCCGCCCCTGGCCCGCGCCGTATCCTTCACGTGAGCCCCTGGCGTGGTCAGCCACCTCTCCAGCCGAAACGTGACTTGAGCGAAGAGATTAAAGTGTTGGGTTGTGTTAGCTTACGATGAGACTCACTGACAACGCAACGGTGCTTAAAAGAGTGTCCTGAGTGGTACACTCAATACAAACTGTCGTGCTGTGTATTCATACACACTCCACACCTGTTCACTGCCTGGCTGCGCCGCCTCCATCATTGCCGCGTGCATCCCCTCGCCGGTGGCAGATACACGCCAAGCCCACGACACCCATTCTGATGGTTCCCCTGAAGTTTATGTCTCGCAACTTCACCACCAAAATCACCTTCTCGCTAGACCGGTGCACTGACCTCGTCGGGATCGGGTAACGAGCCTCTGTTCGTCGCGCCCGGCTTGAACGGTGCACTGTGGGCTGATGTTGCCCGACGTGGTGAGTTAAGCGGCTTTCGTGACGTCATTGATGCTCATTTTGGTTATTGGGTGCCTCTGTCAACGAAGACGTGCACTTACCTCACTCTGCAAGGGTATCCATCGTGACGGCCAGCAAACACACACGCACGCACACACACGCTCACACACACACACACACACACACACGCACACGCACACGCACACAGCACCACGGGCTGCAACTCGCGGTGACACGCACTGGCGTCAGTCGACAACAATAACCAACCACCCCGTTCACCGGCGGGAGGCCTCGGCGGAAGTGGGGCGTGTGGCGTCTTCCGCGGCCGAGCCGCACGGGCCCCAAAAGAGGCGGGAACGGCCTAGCGAGGCGGGGCGGCGCGGCGCGGCACTAGGACAGACAGGCTCGCGACGACTCCTCGTGGCGACGGCCCTCGCGAGCCTGGCCCACTGTGCCCGGCGTAGCCCGGCGTAAGCCCGGCGCCCTGCCGATGCCGGCGACGCGCCCGCCGCGGTCCCCGATACGACGGCCAGGGCAAGGCGGCGGCCGCCAGTCGATCGGAGCGTGGCGCCGCGGCGCCCTGCGTCGCCCGGCGTCGCCCTGCGTCGCGACGACGCCAACCAACCTCGCCGACGACGGCGCCACGCCGGCCACTTCAGGCCGTGCTGACTGCCGGGGCCCCTCGGTTCGGTCCCCTCGGCCCCGCGGTCCGGCGATGGACGAGCCAACACTAGGCTAGTGTGACAACCTCTCCTCAACTTCGCGCGTAATCGGGTCGACGCGGGGGCTGTACAGACACCCCCCTCCTCCCGCGCCGGTGCCCCCCCCCTCTCCCCGCAGGCGGTACTTCCCTCCGGCCGCCTCCCGATCGTCGCGTGGGCCGCAGTGCAGCGGGTGGATGATGAGCTGACTCGAGGTGACTCGAGGTGACTCGAGGTGACTCGAGGTGACTCGAGGTGACTCGAGGTGACTCGAGGTGACTCGAGGTGACTTGAGCTGGCTCGAGCTGACTCGAGCTGACTCGGCGGGAATGACGTCCAGCACAGTGTCGAGGGGGTAGGCACCCTCAAAACGAGTGACCCGACTAATACGCTATTACGCTATATTACGCCTCAAAATTGCCTGAAAAAACCCTAAAACAACCCCAAAACAGCCCAAAACAACCAAAAAAACAGGCAAAATCATGACAATTTCGGCGAATACGCTACTATTACGCGAACTATTACGCGCACTATTACGGATTGAGCGACCCGACTAATACACGAGTGCATACCCTCTCGCACAGTGTAGGAACAGCTGGCGGGCCGTTCTTCGAGCCGCGCGTCTGATTACAGCGCTGGGCCCCGGCCGGAGGCAGGCCGGCGGGGCGGCAGCGTCACGCCGCGGTGGGCTCGCGTCGCGGACCAACTATCATCGCTGACCGTTGGCGACCTCCCGCCCCGCGGCCACCCGCGGCGCGGGCCAGTCACCCAGGGCAGGCTCGCTCCGAAGCATCGCGTGCTCCGTCGCGCCGTCTCTGCCGCACTCGTGGGCCGTCGCGTAGGGGTGCAGGAGGGAGAGAGAGAGGGAGAGAGATTCTTCGGAATCGCTGGGCAGTGTCTCGAACCACCCCGCCGGCCGGGCCGCGCTCGGTTCGGTCGTTTGGTGTTCGGTCACGCGGCGCGGCGGAGCAGCGGCTCGGTGACATCACTTGGCCAACTTTGTGCGGAAACGTGAGCGATGGGCGACAGGGACAAGCCGGCCGGCCGATAGGCACCGATAGGGCGGTAATGGCGCGTGGCGCCGCGCGCAGCCGGGAGGGGAGGGGAGGAGGGGCACAGTGGGCCACAAGACCGTTGAGGCGGCCAAAATTCCGGACGCATTTTGAGCTCCATAGTCGCTACTTACAGTGGAAAAGTGCGAATTTTTGCCTTCGTATCTCATGTACGCAAGGTCATGGAAACATGACAGTGGGATTCACTAATGAAAGGCATGTGTTAGTTTGGAAGATATACTTTTTATTTCAAAGCAAAGTGACTGACTGACACACTATCTCAACCACATCAAGATACATGTTGCAAGTAATATCACAGTTTTTAGTAGAAGCATGTCCAGGCTCAATGAATGGAGTATCAGCTATGTTGGACAGACAGAACATAGGACTACAATCTGTGCCAAATTAATAAATAAAAAAAAATAATTTAAATGTAGGCTATGGCTGCTTAAGATTGACAATCAAAATGTTGGTATTACAACTGACCCAAAACATAGAGAAGAAATTCCAACTATCTTGGTGAAGCACAAAATACCAGCTAGAATGCCATCTGCATAAGAAATACACACTTCTGGCACAATTTGCTTCAACAAGACAATGGACTGATTGAAGCATCCTTGATAGAGTTCTAATATACAGTTAAATAATAAATAAATATTGTAAACATCTTTTACATAGTAGCCTCAGTGCTCCAGAAGAATTATTTAATTCGCCTGCTAATAGATCAAATAATTCCCTGCATTAAAGTACCTGAACCTTAACTTTAATCAGTCTACACTAACACTGTACAAGGGATCGTAGGGAAGCCTATTAATCCAAATCATTCATGATTCGAATCCACATGGCTTTTGGTCTTTTCTGCCACAATTTCAGATAAAGCAACTAAGTAAAACAGGTGAAACAGATAAAAGCTTCAATGACACAACGCACAGACGAGGGATTCAGAAGGCAAGCAGATTTTCCAAGACAACAAACTTCAGACATTTTAAAATTTTATTTTACGTGCAATTGATAAACAAGGTGAGGGGGACTTGAAGCTTGAACCACAAAACATTTAATGAAAGCCTTTGAGTGAAATGAGGAAAAATTGTGGTCTGTCGTGGTACAAAACGTATCACAAAGAAACAGGTATTTACCCTTGAATATTCAGACTATTATATTCGAACTACAACAGTTCCTGTCAGCTGGAGAGTAACATTACATACAGCCTTTCTAATTTTATAAATATGAATTCACAGTATGTGAAGCAGTCAAAGTACCAAAAGTACATAAATAAGAATAAACAAATTAATAATCAAACTTTAGCATGTATAGCTGAAATCAAATGATTTGACAATATTGAAAAACAAAGTATCAACTAGCCAGTTTTGTCTTTTGCTACAGATAGGAAACATGATAAGTTGCACAACTTTTGAGGACAAACATCTCACAAAACAATTAAATTACAATTTGATAAAACAGAACACTGACACTGACAATCTGGCATCCTGGTCCACTGATATTGTAAGACCAGCCTATCTGAACAATATATAAAAAGTGAATTCCAGTGAATTCTAACACACATGTAGTACACCTTTTGAAAAGGAGAATTAATGTGTTTTCAGGATAAGAAATAGAGTATAACTTCCAAAGGAAAGTACAACCAACCAATCAACCATCTATCTATCTACAAAATGAACACATATTTACAGAGCAATTACAAAACAGGTATTGCAATATGTTCAGTGAGTAGAAGTTTCTATCAGTACACTTTTAAGTACGTACAGGACAATACTTCTAAAATATTTTAAATTTTTTTTGCTCCTAAGAACTTACCCAGTAGGTAAACAATAAGATTATTAATATTATACATGCAAATTCCAAGATCCACAAAGAAAAAAAGGAAAAGAGGAAAAATAGATGCCAAACAACCACTTCTCAAATTTTTTAAAGAATTGGTCAATGGTGCAGTCTTATGATAAAAAGACCTAATGGTTTCTTTGTAGTTTTGTTTTTGAAAAATGCAACTTGGAACAATGCAAGAACAAATTACATTTAATTTAAAAGAAAAAGAACTTTGAACAATCACATTTTACAAAAATATTCCTTTGAAAATAATAAACTTGAAAGTGAATCACAACAATAGATATCTTAAGAGCGACTTGAATTTGAGGCTTTGACTCTTCGATCACTGCGCAATTTCTGCCGAGTCATGAGATGATCCAATGACCTGCGAACTGATACACGATACCTTCTGTTGGCACTGTTCTTACCAATATCAGACAATCGATCAAGTTCATTGCACCTTGTTTTTTTTGATTCGGGGGACTCTGATCCACTGGATGATGTATTCACTTTTTGTTTTTTCTCTTTAGGGTCATTAGAAGAGTTAGGGGCATTTAATTTCCTTTTTGAAATTGTTGATTTTACTTTGGGTGGGGGTGGGGCTATTGGGGACAGTGATTGCTTTGTAGAGGACCTTGATCTTGATGCAGAATTTGAGGAGGATGTGCTTTGAGAGGATGTTCTTCTAGAGGGTAGAGATTTCCGTTCAGATTCTTTCTTTGACTTCTCATCATTATAGGCTATGATTTTCTTCTCAATTTCTTTCAAACAGCTTGATGGCTTTTTCTTGGGTTCCTCTGCCTGGTTTATCTTGGGTACAGTTTTAGGTGCTTTAGTCTGACTGGAAGTTGCAGTCTGATTCTTAACTACAGTGTGCTGGAGCAAGGGGCGCTGAGCTGCAGCAGCAGCAGTAGGCGCATGTTTCACACACTGAACAGTTGGCTTGGGTGATGCTAGAGACAAGACACGGCGCACAGGCTGGACAGACTGAGGCGCTGGCTGCACCCCGCCACTCTTGGAATTCTCAGATAATGACTTGGCCCGCCTTTGTTTCCAGTCACTGACAGTGGGTAGGATATCTTCATAAGACTGAAAAAATTCATCCCTATCCTCAGGATCATCAAAGCAAGATTCAATCCAGCCCCTGCCCAAAGCTAGCATGGCACCACACTCTTCAAAGTCTTCTGGACTAAGTGGAACTTCGTACAAGCAATCTGCGTCCTCTTCGATCAGGTTTCTCATGGTGCCCATACACGTTCCCTGACGCATCGCAGCTCCACACGTGCAATGCACAGGACAGTGAGGAACTTTTTGAGGGTCCTCCTGGGTCTGGATGTCGATAATAACATTATCACCAGTCTGCGAACTGCTGCGTTTTTCTTTCCAGACTGCTTGCGGAGGAGACAAAATCTCTGACTTGGGAATCTTCGGCCACCTTGTTCCGCCTTGAGGCAATCTTCTTGGACCATCTGACAACGGAAGAGAATGTATTGTGGATTGAGTCGAATCAACCTGCGATTCAGAAGAATCTGATGCTAGATCTATAACTTCTGGAGAAATAGTTACGGTGGGTGGAGAAGGTCCTTTCCTCGGAGCAACATCAACTACATCACTATCTGGTATAATCTCAATACTAAGTGACTTCGGAATTGCATTTCTAACTGATAGGCCGCCAGAAGATAGATTTTGAGACACTGTCTGGGACTTGCTCAAAGCACTATCAACACGAGTGATTTGAACGCCCCAGTCAGTAGAATTTCGATCTCTGGGTGGACGACTGGAAACAGGCACTTTGCTGGAAACTAGTTGGATACTAAGAGATGGAGAAACTCTTGTCGCATCATCAAGCCTCTTAAAATTTTCAGCCATTGAGCATAAAATGTTGGCAGTTGAAGGTGCTTCTGAAGAAACTGTATTATTCTTGAAAGCATCCGCCATTAAACTGAGGATGTTGGGACTCTTCTGAGCAAGAACATTTTCTGTGCCTTTGCTCGATGCCATTTGAGATCTTTCGGACAGTCTGCTTGAAAACCTAGCAACAGAAGTTCCTGCACTGGGACCTCCTACATTATCTAATGGTAGAGTACCAGTTTTCTTTTGAGGAGGGTTGGTTTCAACTTGAACACCCTTACTATTTGCTTTGGAGTTCTCCTGCTTAGAATTGTGTTTTGGTAAAGACTTGACAGGTCTGCTTGGAACTTGAAAACAGTTCACATCTTCCTTTGAAAGGCGTGAGCTTCTTCTCACTTCATTCAAAATGCCCACTTTTGAATCTTCTGAAGCTGAACTGTCACTAAGGGTTCTTTGATGGCTTGATCGAGTCTGTCTATGTACTGTTGGAACAGAGGATGGCTGAGTTGAGTCAACATCTTCGTTATCTGCCGTGTACCCAGAATTCTCCTTTGCCTCTGAAATAGGCTGAGACAATTCGGTACAGTCCTCTACATCACCCTGGTATTCTTGAGAACTATTTAAATTCCGTCCACTTCTGAGAATGGATGCAAGAGTTCTTTTAGCATTTTCACGAAGCTTATTAGGGGACTTGAACTTGTAGCGTCTTTGAGGGGACTTTCGTAACCGCATTGAAATCTTGTTCTTCCAATCTTGCACCTTGTCTTTGCTTTGCAGCATTGATTGTTTACTTGAATAGTCTCTTCTCAGAAATGACAGTCTGGAAGGGAGTGACAGTCGCTTTGGTCCTTTCCTAGACATTGCAAAATCCATTTTTAATTTCATAAGGTTAACATTGACCTCAGTTTGTTTCTTGTAATATGTCCTACGGGGTTGTTTGAACTCTTTCTTGCTTGAGGACGATGCCGACGCTAAAGTTTCATCAGTCAGGAACAATCCTTGGTTTAGGATGTCGTCTGCGTCCCTGTTAGAAACAACAGCGCTCACATGAGGCTCCTCAGGTGTGTTCCTAGAATTCTCCCTGCTTGTCACTTCAGAGTCATTATTAACACAACTTTCAACTTTTGGTAACAAAACTGGTTCAGTACTTTCTATGAGAGAGACAGAACTTGGCAGGTCTTCACTATCAGCACTTTGTGAAACTCCAACATCAACATCCATGGGATTCTCAATCTTCACTACACTGCTTAAGTAAGTGCTTTGACCTGCAGCAACTGCTTTACTTTCAACTGCTTCTGGAATCAGTTGTGGTTCCTTCCTCTTTGAAGATCCAGAGTTTTTCTGGCCACTTCCCATCTTCCCAGGGCCTCCCCCTTTTGCTTTCCTGGGAGATCGGGTATCCTTATCAGGTAAAATGGGGCTTATTCCTTGCACACAGCGTGCTGGCTGACTTGGAGTAGCCGCTTCTTTTGTCTCAGGCTGCTGGCTGAAGGTACTGGCCATAGAGCTTAAAATACTTGCAGTTCTCCGTCGAATCCCAGGAGATGCAACTTTCTTTGCTGGAGACTTTGGGATATTATCTGCAGACAGTCTCCTTTGAGCAGCTGGGCCAGACCGGTTCCTTGTCTTAAATCCTTTCATTTGATTCAAACATTCAAGCGCTTTCAGAGCTTGTTCTGTTTCCTTCTTGACAATCTCTTGAGCAGCATCCCAATCACAGGAGAGAGGAACTCTCTTGCGGCCTGGGCTGTTGATATGAATACCATTGAAATTGCTCAGAAACACATTTCCATTGACAGTCTTTTTGGACACAGTGGCTGGGACATTGCAGTTCTCAGTAGAGCTGTCAGTTGATACAGCAGATGTATTGCTCGATGTTCCAACAGCTTGATTTCCAGTAATGACGTTGCTGCTTCCTATGGGAGCAGAGTTGGTAGCGCCAACAATGCTCACGCTGGAGGAGTCATTCTGTTTTTGGTGTTCCTCCTCAACATTTATAGTTTCCAAAATAACAGGCACCCTCTTCTTTGGGGATACATTTCCAGTTGGAGATGGTATACATTCAGCTATTTTACAAGCATTGTTCTTGCTATCATTGGTAACTTTGGTCGGCTTCTTACTGGGAGAGCCTGGACTCAAGAAAATATCTGCATCTTTGACTTCTTTTGTCACCTTCTTCAGTTCTTTAATGGTGGATTTTGTCGGCAAGCTTTCTAAGCTGACTGATTTTCTACCCAAGCCATTCTTTGCTGATTTGGGACTGACAGGAGACGGGCTCTGCGCATTGGGACTGTTTCTCAAACTCTTTCTAACCCCCACCTGTGCTTTCCTTGGGGACTCATTATTTACATGGCTATCTGTATCAGAGCCATGAGAGAGACGTGTCCTAGGACGGCTGAAGACAGGTACCGATGTGACAGAAGCCTTGCTCCTTGTAGTCCGTTTAGATGAAGAAACATCAGAGACAGAGTCCTTGGAATCATTGACACCTTTAGCTGGGCTCTCACATTTAGACCTGTTTCTAGTCATCCGTACATTGCCAGTATCTTCGAAGAGATCTGTTATCACACTAGAGCATTCAGACTTTCGATCCTCACTACCGACTCCATTGACAGACTCACTAGCAGAGAGGTTCAATTGTCGAATAAGTTCACTTGCTGAGCTAGGCATGTCATAATCATCATCTGACAAAGGCAAGTCCACTATTGTTCCATCACTTTCAATCACTGAGTTCTCCTTCACACTAGGATCACAGGGAATATCACCCTTGTTACGTGTTGGTACTAAAATGCCAGAAGAGCTTTCATCCATTACTCTAGCCACCTGACAAGAGTCCTGGCTAGGCTCAGAGTTTTTCTCTGGACTTGAATCAAATTTGACACCTTTTGGAGTTAACAGCTTTGGAGCCAGTCTTGTCCAAGATGCTTTGATATGTTTCCTCGCTTTGTTGTTATTTGTTAGATGAGACCCTAGAGAATCGAAAGGCACAAAGTTCAGGCCTTCATCGATGTAGGTGACACTTGACGACTTCTTCTCAACACTGACAGGCTTGGAAGCTGGATGGTACTTGATTAGCAGCTGAGGCAAGTCGATTTCAGGATGCGTAGTAGAAGGAGCACCATTCTCCGGGGCAGGACCACAAAGCTGCAATATTTCTTCAGGTACCACACAGTTGACAGCAGACATCCTATGCCATGGTCCTGGAACAGCAGTTCTGGAAGAGAGAAAAAAAATCTCAACAAATTTTAGGTGTGATACTTCAGAGAACAAAAAGGACTGAGCGTAATTTCTTACCCTTTGGAAATTTTGGGTATTAAAATAGGATATAATTTCAAGGGGCGTAAATGATCTACAAATTCCTTAAGCTCATCATGACTGCTGTGATCACTATAAGGTACGACATATATATTGCCTCGTTGTTTGTCCGCATTTCCACATTCGTACATAGAAGTCAGCTTGATTGAAACAGTTTTAGTTGATTCCTGACAGTGTCTGTAAAAATAAAAAAATCAGCATAAGTGAGAGGAAACACAAGGAGCAGAGTGGATGAAAAATGTACTAAACCCAATCCACCTTTGAGTAATTGTGTGCAATTCAACAGCATGGATTCTGCTTAGAGATATGTCAGTTGTGAAAACATCCTCATACTCAAGCTTTGATAAGATTTGAAATCTTTGATTTGAAACACAAACTTTTTCCTGCCAACAAAACAGAGCAAATGAGTATTATTAACATTTTCCAAAAGTTACTACTGTATATAATATGTATTTAAATAAAGAAAGGTAGGGCGCACTTACATTAACATGTAGTGCAATTGCTCTTAGAACTTCCTCTTTACCCAGTTGTCGCATTCCAATCAGAATTTTTGAGTCTGGGTTTTCACTAAAAATAATGACAAAATAACAAATGTAATTACAGAGCCAGTTTGTAACAATTATGACAAATAACAATTTTACTGCAGTGATGTACATACTCAATAATCTTCAGAACCTGTTTCAAAGCTATCTCTCGGGAGGGAAATTTGCAGGTTGGAGCAGCATAAGTATTGTCAAGATAAAGAACACTTAACTCCTGAAAGAATGTTATTAAGTACAGAATCAGTTTGAAAATTTATGTCTGTATTTTTTTTTTTTATTATTCACTTTTAAATGGTCAAGATGACAAGGTTGATTACCTTATTTCTGATGATTGGAGAAAGCACAGGATTCTCTAAAATTCTAGGAGTGTACCTAAAATCACCAGTGTACAAGATATTTCCAAATTTGCCTGCAATTTAAAAAAAAATTATTATATTATAATCTGCCCTAATCACCTGAATGATATTTCTTGAGGGAGGGTGAGGAGGCAGGATGTAGCTACCTTGAAAGAGAAACATAACAGCACCAGGACAGTGATTTGCATCAAGAAGTGTGACTTGGAAAGCAATCTCATTATTTGCTTTTCTTATGGTATGGGTAACATTTAGTTCTACTTCTCTAAGTAAAATTTGTTTCACCTGTAGACAGAGAAAACATCAGTAACTAGGGGAAAAAAAAATATAATGCACATTATAGAAACACAACAGACAACCAGACAAGTACTCGACTTTTTCCAAACTTACATTCCGTCGCATAGGAAGGAGCCAAGCATTGAAAGGTGATGTGTAAATAGTGCGGCTCCATGTGGATGTTAATCCTGATATGTGATCGGCATGAAGATGAGTGAGGAAAAAGTAGTGTGGCTGAAAAAAATAAATTCAAAAACTTAATCAATGACAGTCAATTGCAGCAAATCTTCCGTGACCGCTCATGATTGAATAAATAAGTAAGGAACAAAGCAAGCCAAGGAGGTTGATTAGTCTCTATGAGACTCAAAAGTAAAAAAATGTGTGACAACAGCCCAGTACAAAAGTAACTTTCCCCTGGCAACATAGGCTTCTCAGGCCTACAAGAGAAAAGTTTTTTCACACCAATAAATTTCCTCAGAAAGTCAACAATTGCCATCAAGTGAGACACGGGCGGTGGAACTAGGAAACCTCTGGCCAAATGTAAAGCCCGGTGCCAGCAGCGAAGACACCTAAAGCCCGATTTGTTCGGCGACCCAGTGACAGTGAGGGGTTGCTGGTGCCCTGGGCTGGGCTGGGGCAGCAGCGGGGTTGACGCTGCGCTGCGCGCGGTGGCTGAGTCACGGGGGTGCACATTCCAAGGGCGTCAACGGGCACGGTCCGACGGCTCGGCGGCGGCCTCCCCCTCGAGCAGGCCGCCCTTGTCGGCCGGGAAAACGCAACGACACAGTCGCCCCTGGCGTCTGCACCATCACCAAGCCAAGCACAACATAACCTCTCAGACGGGACGGCGCTCACCTTGCAGCCTGGACGTCGCAGGAACGAGCCGTCCCACTTGTCCACCACGATCACGAAGTCTTCGCTCTCGATGCAGTGCCCACCCATTGCGGGGCCGTTCCTTGCTGGAAGGCGAACCCTCGGGGCCAAACCACGTAGGCCTGGCTGGCTGGCTGGCTAGGCGCTAAGCCTCTCCGCTCGCTACAGCTACAGCTCGGAGGCGCCCGCGACTCAGCCGATTTTTCATGATTCCAGCAAACGGCGGGCTGTCCTCTTCTCGCCTCAGCACTCGATGACCATGACAAGCGCGGCGGGCGTTATCACAACATGAAAACAGCTTGGGCCGTGTCCGTGTCCCGCCGAGCAATGGCCTCAACTCCCCAGCCCTGGCCGAGCTCGCCCGCTGCGCTGCGCTGCGCCAAGCTTCGTCGCCCAGGCTCGGGGCCGCGCGCCAAAGCTGCCGCTGCCGCCGCCAGGCACAGCGGGCCGCCGCCGCGCCGCCGCCGCAGCCGCGGTGGTTGCGGCCTGCGGGGTTGCAGAGATGCCGAGGATGCGGTGCGGGATGCACGCGCACCAGAGCGGTGAGCGTGCAGTGCAATGCAACCCCCCGGGCCACCCTAGCCTGCCCTAAGCTGCCCTGCGTCGCGATCGCGCCGCGCGGAGCCTCGGGGTGGACGGAGGGCTACCGGGGCCCTCCTTGGCGCCCTCGAAGGGCCGCGGCGGCGTGTATCTAGGTCTCGTCGCGCGTCACCGACCACGGCCCTGTGCTTCGGGGCTGCAGTGGTCTCACCGCCGTCTCTCTCGCACTGCCGCGGGCCGCCCCCGGGTGCGAGAGAGACAGCGAGACGAGGGCAGCCGCCCCCCGCCCCCGGGTGCGAGAGAGACAGCGCGACGCCGCCCCCGGGTGCGAGAGAGACAGCGCGACGCCGCCCCCGGGTGCGAGAGAGACAGCGCGACGAGGGCAGCCGCGGGCCTTGTTCGAGGCGGTGGCGGCGTGGCCGGCTTTGGCGCCGGACCTTCCGGGTGAACTGGTGTAAACCGGAGAGCCGCGTACCGGAATGCGCACCGGAATGCGTAAACCGAACCGGATCGTCTCAGGTTTCCGGTCCCAGAGGGCCCACCGTGCGATAAATAACTTGGAGCGCCGAGGCTGGTGCAATGCCCCCACCTTCCCCGCGCACACCCTCATTACGTCAAATGGGATTTGACGCTCAAGGAACGTGATGAATGGAAATGGGCGCGAGACATACCACCCCTGCCAGGAGGAGCTCCGGACTGCTAAAAATTGTTTCTCTATTTAATGTTTTACAGCGTTTTAAGGCATCATCTGCTGAAAAGTCGCAGGATTGTCCTCTTTTTATTCAGAGCAAAAACCTGAAGAGCGTATCTATGACATTGCTGTTTGTTGTTGTTGTTGTTGTTGTTGTTGTTGTTGTTGTTGTGGTTGTTGTTGTTTTGGTTGTGAAGGGACCGGAAGTTCAGTGCTCGGCCGGAAAGTCGCAAGTCGTCCCGCGAAGGGTGACGTCACGCCGCTGTCCGCTCGGCCAATCACCGCGAACCTTGCCGAAAAATTAATAATGCCGACTGACTTACAGTGGGTGCGTTCGACTCCGACGCGCGGATGCACACATCTAGGAAGCCAGCTAGCCGGGGCGGCAATGTTATTGTCCCACTCGCACGCAGCATCGATAAGCATCCGGTCAACGCGCGCGGCGGGGCGGGGAGAGGCGCATCGGGCAGCAGTCGCTGTCTGTCTCTCTCGCACTCACGGGGCGTCCCGCACAGGTGCGAGAGAGACAGAGCGACTCTCAGCCCGCTGGGGCTGTGCCTCCAGTCCAGGCGGCGGCGGTCGGCCCAGCCAAGCACCGCCAAGCCCCCCGGGCAGGCCGCCGATAAGACCGACTCGTTGTCGGTATTAATCCAGGCCGATATGGGTCCCCGTGACCGGACTGCCGTCAAGAACGAGAAGGCCCTGCTCAGCTGCGGCACCACGGCCCTGCCTGCGCTGGTGGCGCCACCGCGCCCCGCCGCGGCTGCTTCGCGAACTAACGCGTTCGCACGCCGTGGCTGCGGTCCGCGTCTGCCTGTCTGCCCAAGCGAAACGGCGCCGCCGGATCCAAACGGTGCGCTCGTCGCTCCGTCTCTCTCGCACTGGCCGACCGCCTGGTTGCCTACCTAGGCTGTTGCAGGCGCTCTCGCTCCTCCATCGCGCTCCATCCTCAGAGAGAGAGAGAGAGAGAGAGAGAGGGAGAGAGAGGGAGAGAGAGAGAGAGAGAGAGAGAGAGAGAGAGAGAGAGAGAGAGAGAGAGAGAGAGAGAGAGAGAGAGAGAGAGAGAGAGAGAGAGAGAGAGAGAGCGAGAGGGAGAGAGAGGCCTCAATAAAGCGAACGCAAACAGGATTACGCGGTGAAAGTAGGAAGAGTTTTGGTTTCGTTTCTCGGTAAGCGCAGAGGTTCAAGAGGCGCTTGCACGCTCTCACTCTTTCTCTCTCTCTCTCTCTCTCTCTCTCTCTCTCTCTCTCTCTCTCTCTCTCTCTCTCTCTCTCTCTCTCTCTCTCTCTCTCTCTCCACCCCACCTCGCGTAAACACTTCCCCCCTCCCCTTTCCTCCCTGAAAAGGGTTAAAGCAGACCGTTGACGTCGCATGTCTGATGACTCATTCCACAGTCAATGACGATGATCAATCTACACTCGTCAAAAGATCATGTCTGACTAATTCTGATTCAAATACAGGTGTTACTGCCTCGCTTGTAATCAAAGAATGGGAATCGGTGTCTTAAAATTTGCAAGTGTCGTCAAACTAAGGGGATCCTATCATTTGGAGATTATGTTAACTTGGAATATTTTACGTGTCATTCGAAGGACATCGCTTAGGCAAAGTGCATTTATTTTCTCAGGTGCGAATATGTGTCGACTAGACTGCTCAAATTGCTTGAGCTGTATCAATATTATCAATATTCAGGTATCGAGGTGATGTTGGGCAGAGGTTTCTGGCTGATAACAGTCGTCCTTGACTTCCATTCTTTATCGTTTATTCGTTTCATTTGTTCCTCTGAATGTACATTGCATTGGTAGGTAAGTCTCGCCGTGCGACAGGGAAGACAAGAGGAGAAGAGCAGACATAGCGAGAAAGACAGAGACGGACGTGGGAGACGGACAGAGCGGCACAGACGGATAATACAAAATATACATAAAGAGACTAATTAAAATAAATAGAAGCTAATTACAACGTTGACTACACCGCGTCAGACGCGCACGCCGGCCACTGGGGAGGTGATGTTGAGGCCGGACTTCTTGCGGGGCTCCAGGGAGATCTTGAAGCCGTCCGCCCGCTTGAGGATGATGTCGGCGGTCAGCTTGAAGTCCTTCTCGGGAATGGTGGCGTTGATGCGGTAGTTGCGCAGGATGGTGGAGAGGAGGATCTTGAGCTTGAGCATGGCGTACTTGCGACCTGAGACACAGGGACAGGCAAGTTAGACAAAACGGAGAGAGAGAGAGAGAGAGAGAGAGAGAGAGAGAGAGAGAGAGAGAGAGAGAGAGAGAGAGAGAGAGAGAGCACACTCTTAAAACCTTACGAAGTATTTTGAGCATACATATAACAAACAAAAATACTTTGTTATACAAAGAAATAGTTTGTAAATTACGAAGTATTTTCTTCGTAAGCTTATGTATGCTCAAAATACTTTGTTATACAAACTACTTTTCTTTGTAAGGCCCGAAATAGTTTGTAAGGTTTTCTCAGTGCACGCGCAGGTCCGGGTTGCCCGAGTTACGGGGTCAGGAGGCGGTCACAATCCCGGACGCGTTTTGAGCTCCAGAGTCGCTAAATGGGACTCAAATCGAACGTGCGACCCCACCAATGGATTGCTCTCCGAACGAGGAGTCCATTGGTGGGGTCACTGCTGCGGGGGCAGCGGTGGGTGCTGGGACGTACCGACGCAGCTCCTGGGGCCAGCGCTGAAGGGCACGAAGGCGTAGTAGTGGCGGTTGGCGGACCTCTCGGGCAGGAAGTTGTCGGGGTTGAAGACGGTGGGGTTGGGGTAGATTTCCTCGTTGCGGTGCAGCTTGACGGTGGCCACGACGACGGTGCATCCCGCGGGGATGACCACGCCGGTGGCGGCTGTGGACACCGAGCACGTCAGCAAGGCCAGACCGGGGGGAAATGGCAAAGCATAAGTGGGATTCGAACCCGCGTCTACTCACCCGTCTTGACTTCCTCACGCAGCTGGCGGGCGATGATGGGCACGGGTGGGTACATGCGGAGGGTCTCCAGCATGCAGCGCTCCAGGTACTTCATCTCCAGGGTGTCCTGGAAGGTGGCGGGCCTGTCGGAGTCTCCGAAGATCTGGTCCAGCTCCTCCATGACCTTGTCCTGGATGTCCTGGTGCAGACCCATCATGCACAGGAAGAAGGAGCTTCCGGCGGCGGTGGTGTCGTGACCCTCGAACATGATGGTGTCGACCTCCTCCTTGATGTCCTGGTCGGTGAGGACCACGCCGTTCTGCGCGGACTCGATGAGCAGGTCCAGGAAGGCGAGGCGCTTCTTCTCCCCGACGTCGTTGTCGTCGACGTCCAAGTCGTCCTTGAGGCCGGCGCTCTGTCCGTAGGACATGCCGCTGTCCTCGACCTTGGTGGTCTTGGCGGTGGAGGTCTCGGCCTTGGCCTCGGCCTTGTTCTCCATGCCGGGGTAGTTAGCGAGGGAGCCGCGCACTCCCTTGTTGAACTCGAGCTTCTTGTTCTTGATGACGCGCTTGGTGAGGCCGTGGATGATGCCCAGCAGCTTGGTCTGCTCGCTGAAGTAGCTCGTCATGCGGAAGATGGTCTCGGGGCGCAGCCAGAACTTGGTGTGGCGCAGATGCAGGATGTCGCACATCTTCATGACGGCCATGGCGTACTCGAAGCCGGACTGCTGCTCCTTCTTGCTCACGCCCATGGCGGTCTCCAGCAGGATCTCCACGGTGGCCTCGCTCATGTACTCGTGGGCGTCGAACTCGTGGCCGATCTCCTTGCGCAGCTTCTCGACGACGCCGCGGCTGTTGTGGTTGAACAGGTCGATGAAGGACTTGAGGACGTTCAAGTGGAAGGTGGGTGCGATGAGCTTGCGGTGGCTGCGCCAGTGGTCGCCCGTGGAGATGAGCAGGCCGTTGCCGAACCAGGGCTGGAAGTAGCGGTACTCGGCGGACTTGTCCAGGTGCACGTTGCTGCTCAGGATCACCTCCACGTCGCGGGGGTCCTGCAGGAACACCACGAGACGGGGGCCGATCCACACCTTGACGGGGCTCTCCTTGGAGTACTCCAGGGAGCGGGCCCACATGGTTTTGTAGATGTCTGGAAGGAAGGCGGAGGCGTGAGTGGCACTCCAGGAAGGCGGCGCAGAGTGTCAAGCCTTGCGGCACTCACCGTTGGCGGAGCCTGTGAACTCGAGGGCCGAGCCCAGGAGGGGCAGCCCCTCGGGTCCGGGGATCTTGGCGGCGAGCTCATAGAGGCGCCTGCGCTGGTACCGGAAGTAGGCGTACCACAGGATGACTGTGGGCACCAGCAGGTAGTAGAAGAGGCCCGTGGGCGTCAGCAGGTCGGTCACCGCCATTTTGTAGGGATCTGCAACAACAAGTGCGCCAAGTGAGAGCCGAACCGCGACGCGGTGACACCGTCCGCCAACGTCGGACAACGGCATACATCGCCGGCAGTTGTTTTTCGAGCGCGACCCCGCGGTCACTTCCGGTCAGATCCCTTGTATGCAAAACGGAGCGCGGTGCGGTCGGCGCGCGGTGGCTCCTCGGGGCCTCTTCATTACAATGGCGGGTCGATTCAAATGCGCGGCCAGCGGGATCCACCAGGACGTCCGCCACGCAGCGCCAACAAACACGCCGGCTTGTCTGTATTTCCTGAGCGGCGAGCCCTATTCATAGAATGACTTGATTTTAAATTCGATTTCCGTAATTTCTTGTCGCGCGCGTACAGCTCACGAGATGCAGCTGCGGCTTGACTTGCCGACACTTTGGCGCTCCCCGATTTCGTGCCGTGGGCTAATTCGATGTATCGAATTGGAATTCGTAGCGGCTAATTGAATCACCCCGCCGTAATGAATGCGGCCGGCTGTTTTGTTTGCACGAATTGCCGCGACGAATTTCAATAATTAGGTGGCCGGTCTCCCTCTCTCCCTCTCCGTCACTCCCCGCGTGTCTCGAGACACGTAGCGTAGCAAAGAACTTAACCTAACCTAACCTAGCCCAACCCAGGAGCGTACCGACTGGTTGAAAAAAAAGGGGGGAAAATCATCTCCTGGGCACCTTCGGTAACCCCAGAGCATGCTTTAGACTCAGAATCGCTTCAAACTAGGTAAAAAGTAAATGCGTAAATAGGTAAGAAACCGTAACCGTATATGAAAAACCCATTTAAGACGGGCAATCTACTTCGACGTAAATTAGTTTACAAAAACTTGTGTCGAGGAAAGACTAATGGTGTCTGAAACTCTGCTAGAGCCATCCTCATTCAGAGCGACTCGCGAGTTTTCCGTCAGGTTCCGGCCCGGTGAGCTCGAATAAGAGGGGCCCGTAACTGAAAACGGTTCCTGGGCAGCGAAAACAAAGCGTAGTTGGTCTGGTTCTCATCGCGATCTACCTTAACCCAACGATACATGTTTCATTCGAAAATCCAAACTTTGCTTTTAAGAATAGACGATAAATTCAGAGAAGTAGTGACCAAAAAAACTCAAATATGAATCAAAGAAGAAGAACTAATACGCGCGGCACTCCAGCGGGATTTGAACTCGCGGCCGGTGAATTGTTGAGGTCGCAGCACTTTGACGATCACTGAGACACACAGACACACTGGGAGCTCGACGGCGGCGCACTGCACAACGACAAGTACCTTATGTACTAGAGTGGATGTCTTGAGTTCTCGACGGGTTCCCTGCAAGCCCACAGGCTGAACTGAACCCCCCGGAGGTGGAGCCTCACTTTTTAATGGTTCAGGTACCCTCGGGGCGGGGTGGAGGGTGGGGCGGGGGCGGGGGCGGCGAGGGTCACGGGGCTCGCCGAGGGATACTAGAGGGGCTGGCCGAATGCAAAGGAGGCGCGTCACGGCTGTGCCCCGCCCCGCCCCGCCTAGCTGCACACGCCGCGAGTTCCTTTCCACTCGATGTCGCCTATTCACCGCAGGAACGCCATTAAAACAAAAACCAAAAAAAAAAACGGAACAGAAAACAATTCAAAAACGGAAAGCCGACATGTTATTTACCTGTCTTTTTCCAACCATTCCTTCCTCACCCATTCCCACCCCTTCTAAAATACGAATGCCTGGTGGTTACATCGACGTACTTTCACCAAAAAACACAGGATAAAATTGAAATTAAAAAAAAAAAAGATTTAGTGTTTAATTTTAGGCCAGGAGTAAAATTTTGCCAGGTCAGATATATATATATTTTTTTTTTTTTAATCAGTCGGGGGTGTGTGTGCGTATCCGTGCGTGTTGGTACGAAAAAGAACTCAAGGTGCACAAAATTGGCGCCAATTCAAGAGTTCTAGGACCCCCTTTCCTGAAATCAGGCTGGGAAAGGGGAGCGTCGGGGACTGTTTCTCACTAACTACCTGCTTTCCACGGTCCCGATCGAATCGGTATTAGGCCGCGCCAGGCCTGGCCGTGCCTGACGTCAAATGGATCGTCCCCACAATTAGCTGACGTGCTCGACGAGTGTCGGAGCCGCGGCGGCCGCGGTGCGTAGTCTGGGTAGTGCCGTCATGGCGGCCCACACTCTCCGCCACCCCTGCGCACGCCGCGCACAGTGGCCGAGGAGGTGCTGCTCCGTGCTGCTCCGCGTCGTCTCAGCACCATGCAGCGCGCAGTGCCGCCCAGACGGCGACGCGAAGCGATGACACCACACCGCGCAACCAGGTGTCAACAACGCCACACTCCCTGGACGTCTCCACACATCAAAGGGGGATATCTCTTATGGGTGCGCGTCTGCGCAGCGCACCGACAGCAGAGGTGCCAACATCTGAACCAAAAAATGGGAGCCGACCCTGCGTGGTCCTCCAACACACTGTGCTGGGCCACATTTTCCTCACGTGATTGTTAGCGCAATGGATGTGCTTTGAAGGCGACTCGAGGCGGCGAGGCGGCCGGCCGGCGGGCCCCTGCAGGAGGGCGGTAGGCAACGCGCGCTCCGCGACGCGCAGGTGTGGAGCGGGCTGCCGTCGCCGTGCTGCAGGGGGCCCGGCCCGGCCCGGCCCGGCCCATATAGGCCAGAAGAGCGGCGCGGCGGCCGACACTCTAGACGCGTTTTGAGCTCCAGAGTCGCTGAACAGGACTCGAATCGAACGTGTGACCCCACCAATGGATTCCACGTTCGGAGAGCAATCCATTGGTGGGGTCACACGTTCGGATCGAGTCCTATTTAACGACTCTGGAGATCAAAACGTGGCTGCACTGCACGCGCATTCCATGTGTCGTGGCGCTGGTGAACGCCCGCCTCGCTCCGCCTGGCTCCGTCTCACTCGTACTTACTGACGGGGCTGCCCATCGTGGACCTGGACCGGCACGGGACTGCGGCTTCAGCAAGCCGGTCAAGCCTTTATAATTTCCGATCAGCTTTTGTTGCTGCTCTTGTTGGCCGGCGATTGGAGTCCACGCGACACCGGCGACCACGGCCGGCTGCGCTGTGGCTGAGACCGCTGCTAGATAGACCGATAGCTGGAGCGCTGGGCACCACCGGCCGGCACCCCGACCGCCGTGCAGGCTGCTTCTGGAGGGTTCTTTCTTCCTTGCGCCGTCTCTCTCGCACCCCCACGGACCTGGACCACCCCGCGAGTGCGAGAGAGACAGAGTTCCGAATCAGCTCGTCGGGGCACGTGCAGAGGCTCTAGGAAGGGTGCGTCTGTGGGGCTCGTCATTAAGCGGCGACGGCGGCGGGGGCGGCGGGGCCGGCGGGGGCGGCGGGGCCGGCGGGGGCGGCGGGGCCGGCGGGGGCGGCGGGGGCGCCTGACCGCACGCCCTCGGCCCGGCCCAGCAGGTAGGCCACCCGTCCGACTGCGGTCACTGCCACTGCCCGCTGAATCGGTTCCGTCATGCGGTCCGGGACGGCCGGCCCCCGACTTATGCAATTTCGGCGACGGCCAGCGACCTGCATGACGCCTCTATGGAGCGTTTCCAATACGGTGACTCAGTTCGGCTCCGTATTCACCTTTTGGCTCTTCGAGAAGGCTGCACTATCACCACGGCATCCCTTCGACGGCAACCGCAACGCCCCACAACTCAAAAAATTCTGTGAAACTTGCGGCGAAATCACGGAAATATCACGTTTTGCGGCCACTACTTTTCCGCTGAATGGAGTGCGAACATTTCCTTCGCGGAATTATTTCGCAATAGTCGTCCGTTCGTGACTAAACAATTAGTGTGTTTTTCCGCCGCCCGCAGATAGACATAGAGATGAAAATGCCCGGAAAGTTTCCGGAAACATTGGGAAAAAACTGTTTTTTTCTGTTTCTTTCCCTAGCCTCGGAAAAATTGGAAAGATTCATCCTGAAAAGTAGGCAAAAAGCCCGACTTTTCGCTAGACATAGTTGTGTGCAAATTGGCTTAATCAACGCGTTGTCCCGCCGGTCAGCTAAGTTGTAATGATTTTTTTTATGACAGAGTAGACCATTTGATCAGTAGTGGCACGGCCGGTGCGTTGCACATCAGTGAGTGTCTAGTGTTGCATGCTAATGATAGAACTTTCCGAAAGAATCTCCGAGATCTCAGCTCTGAAGTCGGGTTCGGAAGGTGGCGTCATTGTGGGACATTTCCAAGTCATTTCCAATCCCTCCGACGGCATTCCTTATCATGGTTAGAGATAGAAAGCAGACGACACGACGACTTCATTCCAGCTCAAGTGGGTGTAAAGGTGAACAAGGTTAAGGAAAACAATGCCTCACGTAAAAAATATATATTCAAATAACTTACAATGCAACAACGACTGGGAAACATACAAGGGCTTAAGAAACTCGAGTAAAAGAATAATTCTTAAAATATAGCAAAGTGGCCACAGCTGGAATTCCACACGGTGGAGTAGCAACGATTAACCTAGGCATTAACAATAAAATTATGTACAGTCTCAGTGCGGGTGGGGGCGGCCGGGGCTTCAGTCCACCTTGACGGGCACGACCCTCTTCTCCCGCTCGGCCTGGGCCTGCGCACACTGCGGGCACTGGGCGCGCACAGAGCCGTCACCGCCGGCTGCAACAACAAAAACAACACCTTTATCCACCTCAAACAGATTATCCATCGACAGATCGAGTCATTCGAAGTGGTTGACAATGGCGCAGCGCAATGCGCCCATGGGATGCGGGCACACTGTGCCGGCCTCGATGCGGGACAACCATGTCTCTCTCTCTCGCACTCATGGGGCGTCCCGAGTCGGTGCGAGAGAGACAAAGCAACAAAAGCACTCGCGCCTACGAGTGGACCGCCCAGCCCAGTCCGGGGAGCGCGCGTGGAAGATGACCAGGGCACCCCTTCGGAAATACTAGGCCGGCACAGTGGGCCAGAAGACCGACCGGGACGGGCGGCAAAAAGTCCAGACGCGTTTTGAGCTCCAGAGTTGAAGGGGACTCGAACCGACCTTGTGACCCCACCAATGAATTCCACGTTCGGAGAGCAATCCATTGGTGGGGTCACACGTTCGGTTCGAGTCCCATTCAGCTTTGACCGCCTCCACCGGTCTTCTGGCCCACTGCGGGCTGCCAGTCACCACAACAATCAAACAAGCCACTCACTCGCCGCGGACGCCGTCTTGCCAATGAGCTGGCCGACCTCGTTGATCTTCTGCAGGCCGTAGCCGCACACGGAGCACACGGCCCCCATGACGCGGTCGTACATCTCCTTGGGTGGCAGCTTGACAGCGGGCACCTTGCTCTCCACGTAGTCGATGCCGGTGCACAGCGCCGAGTCGACGCGCTGGATGGGGCCCTGCAGGCGCGCCGCCACGGGCCGCCCCACCTCCACGGCCTTGTTGACCGCCGTCTGCGCCGTGCTCTCGGCCGCGCCCAGAGCCGCGGACACCATGGCGTTGGAGTCCTGCGGGCCGGAAACAGTCGGGTTAGGGTAGGAGTTAACAAGCAGTGGGCCAGAGGACCGGTGGAGCCGGTCAAAAGCCAGGACGGTTATTGAGCTCCGGAGTGATTGAAGGGCTCGAACCGAACGTGTGACCCCACCAATGGATTGCTCTCCGAACGAAGAATCCATTGGTGGGGTCACACGTTCGGTTCGAGTCTCATTTAGCGACTCTGTTGCTCAAAACCCGTCTGGGATTTTCACCGCCTCCGCCGGTCTTCAGTGTGAGGCACTTGGTTTACGTCGGGGCGTGCACTCATTCATTGCGAATCCCTCCGGCCTGACAGACACCCACCTTAACCTTCTTGTACACGTCGGAGGCCAGCCCGATGGTGCTCTCCACGACGGGCAGCTGCGTGATCTTGTTGACGGACTCCAGGCCCATGCCTCCGGACGGTGCTGGGACGGCGGCCATTCTGCGGCAACAAAAACAACGAGTCAAACGCACCGGCCCACGCTCCAGAGTCGCTCATCAGGACTCAAACCGAACATGTGACCCCACCAATGGATTCCTCGTTCAGATGGGGTCACACGTTCGGTTCGAGTCCCACGTAGCGACTCTGGAGCTCAAAACCCGTCGAGGATTTAGACCGCCTCCACCGGTCTTCTGGCCCACTGTGGGGCGCGGTGGGCGGCGGGCCCTCGCCGACCCTTGGACTCCATTTGACGGCGTTGCGTCATCGCCGCCAGGACGAGAAGGCGGCCGGCCGGCCGGCATGCTAAGCGGTGGCCGCGCCGTCACCTTGCCGTTCAACGAGGAAAACAAGCCGGCCGTCCAGCACGCCAAGCCGGCCACAGTGGACTGTATACCACTCTGCCGATGTTCAACGAGGAAAACAAGCGGGCCGTCGAGCAGGCCAAGCTGGGCGGCCCCACAGTGGGCCGTGTAGGACTCGGCCGATAAGGCGCGGCGCCGCCGTGCGTCCAAGTCCCGGGGCCGGCGGGTTATCGAGGACGTCGCCGAGGCGGGCCGGCCGGCCGGGCAACACGTGGCCGCGGACGCCCCCTCGGCCGATAGTACAATCAGGCGGCCTCACATGGCGGCGGCTGAGGACCAGCACGGCGGACATGGCCGAGGTGCACGCGCTGCCACGCGACGCAAATGCGGCACCAGCGCAGCGCACTAATCAAACGACTCGCTAATCGAAAGGCATTATGCATTCCGCGGACAGGTCAGGGCGAGGCGAGGCGGCGCGGCCTAGCCGTCGTTGCCGTCGGCGGCGTGCTCACCTGGTAGTGTTGACGGTGTCGAAGGGGTTGGCCGTCAAGGCGGTGGCAGACAGGAAGCCGGCACGACGTTCAGGCTGGGACTGTCAGGCTGTGAGGCACGACTGCAGCGGTGGCGTTGCTATGGACGGATGCGGCGTGCACTGCGCTCTGGCTCTGCGTTGCGTGCCGTCGGTCAGGCCAGCCGTCGGCCGCCAGGCAGCCGTCGGGCCAGGGCGCCGAGAGGGGGAACGCGGCTGCGTGCGAGGCGCGCCGCGTCCTTGTCCGACGCCGCGCTCGGCCCAGCCTCGGCAGGGTAGCGCGACACGCGGCGTCGTCGTCCCGGACGCGGCCGTCGCCAGAGGAAGGGGTGGGGGGACCGGGCCGGGACCGGAGGGGAGGGGCAGTCTCCGTCTCCTCTCGTCCCGGCGATGCGATTTCGGGCACCGGCGTCGACGCGGCTCGCCACGGTCCGGCCGCGTCGTCTGCTGCTGCAGGGGCGTCGTCCGCCAGCGTCCGCAACATCCGAGACCGTGCCGCTGTGCCGTCGCGACGCCGTGGAGGTGATGCAAGCGGGTGGGTCCTCAGTGCACGTGCACAGGACACGTTCAGTGCAGAGACGGACTTGGGAATCCTTGCACGCCGGGCAACTCGTCATTGGCTGGGTTCTGGTACTTCCCTGTGAACCCTGCAGGGCCTAGCCATGTCCACACCACCGCAGCCCCAGCCTAGAGATAGCGATGCACGCTGGATGCAGCCGACAGCCTGCAGGGGCCTACCCGGCTCGGCGCACGTAGCGACGCAACGCCCCTCTCTCCTGTTCCCTTTCTTAGAGCAGCTCGCTCCGAGTGCATCGGCGAGTATCCGCCTCCGAATGATTCAATTCCGCGTGCCAGCGGCTCAGCGACTTGTCAGCTGACTGTCTCTTTCGCACCCACCCACGGTCCCGCGAGCGGGAGGGAGACAAGCTTCGGTCCCACTGTGCGCAGGTAGCGGTGGGTCCGCGACCCGCGATCCACATCGCGGACCAAAGTCCGACCACCCGACTGATGAGTGAACGCACTCACGACGGCGTGACTCACCGGCGGCCTTTGGAGCGGCGTGACGCCTTTCCCGTGACGTGGTCTGTCTGTGACGTGGCCGTCACAGTGTCATGTCTGTCGCGGTGACGAAACCAGCGTCCTGGTTGCGGCACAGCCAGCCGGTTCAGTCAGGTAGTCCGGAAGAAAATTTTAATAAAATTGGAAAAAAGATGGATATCGAAATTTTGAGATGTGATGCCATGCAAGAGGGTTGGAGCCCAGAATGTTGTCCTTGGCCAACGGCTCATCTTCACACACCTATGCTAGGGAAGGATCACAGCAAGAAAATCATTGGTAAAATCCTGATCGGCTTTTATTGATAAATAACAAAAAAAAAACAAGAAAAATTACAACCAAGGGCACTTGCGTGCGGTGTTACATGCGTATACGCCAATGTGGCGGGGCCAAATTTAACATTAAAAAAAATAAATCAATATGTCACAACACGTGACTGCAACCAGTACAGAGCTAGCGATGCGCAACATTTTGGGCGGCACACTGCAATGGCGATAGCAACTATCGCGAAGATGGCAAAAACATGCGTAGGCCGTTCGGCGGGAAAGCCGTGAGTACGTACTAATTATTTAACCAATAGAGTAAAAAAAAACCTAAAATAAAAAATGAAAAATAAAAACAAACAACTTAAAAATAACAACACGAATACTGAAGCGGCATTTTAAAATGTACGTCAGTCGTGTGACCGCACACTATCAGTCGCGGAGTGACCACGGCTCGAATGACCTGATCCTATTTTCTTGCCTTCTCCAATCCCACGCCAGCTTGGTTCTACAGATACACGAGGCGGGGGCTTGTAAACGCCGCGTCGGACTCTTTTTCAATAAACAAGAACTTGGTGTTTCATAACAGGCTAGGCAAGCAGGACAAAACTTTGTCGCCTTAAAGACATGAGTTCTCATTAAATAAATTGAGTGCTTTTTACAGTATTCTTGGGGGGCAGGCAATCGGGATCGGCCGGGTACGCCTCGCCGGCGGGGCGTCTACGGCCCGACTGACCTTAGGCCCTGCAACAGGCCGGTTCGGAACAGGTGCTTTCGTCGCGCTCTCTCTCTCGTTCGAGGGGCGCCCCATGAGCGAGCGAGACAGGCAGGGCGACGAAGCACTGTTCGGTCTGTCCGCGCGACGTTGGCTGACACGCGGGGCTGGGGGCCACGTGAACCGCGCCGGCGAAATGACGGCATACCGAGCCATTCAGGGGTCGCTGCGTCGCTCTGTCTCTGCCGCACTCACGGGGCGCCCCGTCAGGGAGCGAGAGAGACAGAGCGACAGTCGCTCGGCAGCCGGGCCGCCACCTGTCGCCCAGTGCAGCTCATTGGACGGGGACGTCTGTGGCGTCTGTCACGCACAGACACTCGCCGGGCGGTGGGCATTCCCTGTGGCATCCTTGATGACGTCATCCTGGTCGCGAGCTACAGGTGGTCCTGCTGGTGCAGCAGCTCGTTGATGAGGGACGAGTGGCTGGCGCGGTTGAGTTGCTTGAGGCGGTGCTTGCTGCAGGCGTCGGGGCCGTGCCGCTCCATGTAGCGCTGCTGCGAGAAGGCCTTGTAGCACTTGGGGCAGTGCCACGACCAGTCGTGGTGCGCGCGCGTGCGCTGGTGGGCGCGCAGGTTGGACCTGGCGCAGGACAAGCATGGCACCGCTGAGGACAACGACGCGGAAAAAAAACCGGGCACAGGCGCGGGGACTCGAACCCAGGACTCACCTGTCGGCGAAGCGCTTCTGGCAGAAGGGGCACGCGAAGGGACGCTCGCCGGTGTGTAGCCGCAGGTGGCCCTTGAGCACCCAGGGCCGGTCGAACTCCTTGCCGCAGTGGCCGCACTTGTGGAGCTGCCTCGAGGACCCCGACGACGACACCACCGCGACGTCCGACTCCACCGGGGACGCCGCGCCGGCCACCTCCTCGTCGTCCAGCGCCTGCGAACACAACACAGTCGAGTCCTTGTCCTCGCTGAGCGAGAGACACACCGACGGCAGCGACTCTCGGAATCATCAGTCTGCTGGTCTAGGTTAAAGCGGCGCTGACTCGAGACCCGCGCCACGTGACGCGGGGGTTAACCGTCTGACCCGACCGACGCATAGTAATGGGCAACGCTCTGCATTGAAACCGACAACCGCCTGTGGAGGTGGAACAGTACCTCGTGGTGCTCGGCCTGCTCGTCGTGCAGGGGGAAGCGCTCGCCCCTCGGCCCCCTAGGTGCCGCCAGTCTGGCCGTGCTGGGCGCGAGCACGCCGGAGGGACCCTGAAGGCCGTGTCCTTGGAGGCCGTGTCCTTGGAGGCCGTGACCTTGCAGGCCCTGCGCGGCCAAGGTCAGGGCGCGCTCCTCCATCCTGGCCGAGCTCCTGGTCGAGTTCCTGGTGGGCCTGGCGCGCGCCTCCATCGCCGCTGCCCTGCACGTCCTGCGGTCCGCGCCGCCGCCGCCGCCCAGACTTCGCAACAATGCGCCGTCCAACAAGGCCTTGTTGTTGTTGCTGCAGTCGTTGTTGTTGAGCTCCATCAGAGCCTGCTCTACGGCTTCGCTGACCGCTTGCGACAGGAGCGCGCTCTGGTGGCGGCGCCGGGGAGGCGGGGGGGCGGTCCGCGAACTGCGAGCGTCCTTCGCGCACTGACTGCCCACCCTCTCGACAATGCAGCTTCCTGGGAAAAGGGATAGGGGGTTGAGGCTGCACGGCGATTCGCTCATCGGTGACGTCATTCGCCTCTTTCGCACTCTAGGGACGTCCTGTGGTGCCGTAGGTGTGAGAGAGAGACAGAGCAACGAAACGCTGGGTGGAGACCGCTTCACTGCATGAGTGACGGCGTGCCGCCTCTCCTACCTGGAGACCCTGTCGCCGACGCCCCGGGCTGCACGTCCCCGACGACGCCCACCGCCACCACCCCGTCGGCGAGCACGTCCGAGGAGTCTGAGCGGCAGTCCCGCACGCCGCACTCCTGGACAACAGCAACATCGCGTCGTTCACGAGACCGCGTGGTAGAAAACAAACCGCATCGCGCGGGACTTGAACCCCAGCCCTCCTCTCCTCACCCGCGCGTTGGTGCCGCACCGCTGATGCTCGTCCTCCGCGCAGGGGTCCACGGCGTGCGCCTCGTCGCCGAGGACCGTCGTCCCGAGCTGGCTGCCGGTGATGAACCTGGAGAACGTCAAGGCGGTTACGTGCGGCTACGGATGCGTGGAACGTGTCACGGATGCCTGCACCAACCTGGTGACGATGGACAGGTTCGGGTCGAGGAGCCAGTCCTCCCGGTCGGCGCCTGGCCTGGGGGCGGGCGCGGGGGCGGGCGCGGGGGCGGTGCCGAGCCGCGGCCGCCGCCTGAGCTGCGACAGGTAGCCGCCGGCCGGTCGCCAGACTTGCCGGCTGACCGTCCACGCCGCCCCCGCGTCGTCCGAGTCCGAGTCCAGCGTCTTGCGCGGCGGCCGGACGAGACGCACGGGGCGGGGGCGCGGCGGGGGCGGCGGGGGCCGCGCCTGGCGGGGGCGGGCACAGCGCTGCCGACAACCCCCTGAGGACAGTCCAACACGCACTTCGATTGCAGTCATTTTCGCGTTACTCATACAAAGTTGAGGCGGTTCTGAGCAAAATGTCGCGTCACTCCACGTACAGGGAGCTGGGCGAGGCTCCTGAAGCCCCCTGAAGCCCCCTCGCGCCCTGGGCAGGACGAAACAAGCCCCCGGTCAGGGCGCCGGCACCCCCAACAAGTAGAAGCACAGCAGGACCTACCTTGGTCTTGGTCCCCTGGCACCGCATCCTGGCTGCAACTTGACGCCGATCGCTGGCCGAGGCCGACGGACCTCAGGAAACACTTGGGCATGCTTCGCTGGAACTCGTCTTGATTCGAAAGAAGTGGCAGGAAAACACGAAAACACTGGACACCTGACGGGCAGCCGGCACTTAAAGTAGGGGTAGGGGTGCACCCCCGCGGCATTGTTGCATCAGGCTGTGCCGTGAGCACCGCCCACCTGACGGACGCCCGAACGACCGGAACTAGACCGACTGAAAGAGCCGGACCAACCCTTCAAGTTTGTTGTAAATTAATTAAACCCGGTGTTTTTCTTGCAAATGCTTCGGTCCCTTAATTCACACAGGAATTACCAGAATCCGCGCCTCTCTCTCGCTCGGTGCTCTTCGGCTCCGCTTCGGCTCTTCTTCGGGTTCGGGTCTCCTTCGGCTGCTTTTGTTTGTTTACGCTGCTTACAAGTGGAAGCAGACGACGGGACGGGCCTGCCTGCTGACTGCAGTGGAATGGATTGTTTCCTTGCAGTGTTTTTCCCGGTCGTCCTTGCGTTGAAATTTTAAGATGTCTGTGACAGTGTCGGTGAAATGTTCTCTACATTCGGACCAATGTTGGCCTGAGTCGATACCTCTGGTCTCCATGGCCTAAAACCTTAGTCTTTGTTCTGACCCTGGTCTCTACGCACCACAATGACTTCTTGCTTGTTCTCTTTTACCACTGGTGAAGAAACTTTGGATGAACTTTTTAGCAATTCACTTCACCTTCATCAAGACAAAATAGCGGTAATAGAAAACAATGGGTTCACTAAATGCAGTTTGACCTACAAGGAGTTGTGGGATGCCAGTTGTATTGTATCTGAAGCCATCGCCAACTTTTCCAAAAGCTCTAGTCAAAGACCATCTCAGTTTGTTGCTGTATGCATGGACCAGTGTCTTATTTATCCAGCAGTATTATTAGGGTATGTCAATCCTAACCTCTTTTCATTGCACCACTCTTTTGTCAAATAAATAATCCTTATTTCCCATCTATTTGGTTTCAGCATTCTTACCCAGGGTTTTGGCTTTGCTTGCTGTGATCCATTCTGGACAGCTGAAAAGCAGATGCAATATCTTAGCAAGCTTGGAACTTCATTGCTAATCCATAAAAGTGAGGAGGGCTTCAGCAGTTCAGAAAATCAGCAATGCCGAGTTCAAGTACGAGACACCGTTTTGTATTTTGAAAGATTAAATTCTGGTAATGATTCGAGAAAATGCCTGCACCAAATGGCATACGCAGTTCTCACATCAGGAAGTACAGGCCAGCCTAAAATAGTCCGAGTGCCCCATTCTAGTATAGTTCCGAATGTCATGGACATCATGTAAGTGTGATAAGCATCTTATTTATTTGTATTTTGCATGTGTATAAATTTATTCTATTTTCTAAATCAACAAGATATTTTTTTTTTTTTCAGAGATATATGCAATGTTACATCTACAGATCTTGTCTTCCTTTCTTCACCTTCAACTTTTGACCCCAGTGTGGTTGATGTTTTTGTGGCATTTGCCGCTGGTGCATCATTGCTAGTCACATCAAAGTCTATGAAAGCATCTGCGGGCCGCCTCCTTGAAATTTTATTTCCATGTGATGCATCACAAGGTGTTTCTGTCTTACAAATAACTCCCTCTGTCTTCAATCGATGGTCAGAAAAAGAATTACAAGAAGTTGTTTTATCCTCTAAATCTTCTTTGAGAGTTCTTTTGTTTGGTGGTGAACCTTTCCCATCAGAATCAAAACTTACTCGATGCAAAGGTTTGTTAATAAAACAAATATTCTACAACTCAAAAACATTCCTTGGTTGTATCAAATTTTAGCTCTGAACAAGTGTTTTTGTTGCAGGTATTGGGAATAATACTCACATCTACAACATTTATGGTATTACTGAAGTCTCAGCATGGGCCAGTATTCATCAGGTAATGCCTTCAAAAGATGCACATATTCTTGATCCCAGTGACGACAAAAATTCTGTTCCCCTTGGCAAGCTTCTGTCAGAAACTCTGTTTGAAGTTAGAGATGTCTCAACTGGCCTTTCCATTAACAGTGGGTGTGGAGAAATGTTTATTGGTAGGCATGAAAATCACAGTATTCATGGTGGCGCTTTGAAACAAGTGGGTTTTCTGGAGGAAGGCAACCTATAATCACTCATGCTGCTGTGGGAGTGTCACTGATAACAAAGGGAGTGGGAAAATGGGAAAATCAATTTGAATGGTTGCCTACCTCCAAAAATCCACCGGCTTTGAAGCGCCATTTTGTCATTATGTTTGTTCATTTATATATGATCTAACTTGAAAATATCTTGACTCTGACTTATCAGGCAGCTCTAAAAGAATCTGTGAAATTGATGATGAAAATTGTTTAGATTATTCCTATCCTGTGTACCGTGGTACAGGTGATATTGTGCAGGTATTTGAATTTTCCTAAATAGAGTTAGTTAAAATTTTTGTTATTGTAAATTTGAGGTTTATAATAATAATAATTATTATTATTATTTTCTGTATGCAGGTTCATTCCAATGAAAAAATTTATTATCTTGGTAGAAAAGACAATAATATAAAGAGGTGGGGACATCGTATCAATCTAGAAAATGTAGAGCATATTGCCCTCAGCCACGCTTCTGTCAAGTATGCCTGCAGTGTGTGGGATGAGGAAAGACACAAACTCTTCCTAATTGTATGCTTAAGAGAACCTTTGCCAATTTTAACTTTGAGAAGACACTTTTTGACTAGTGGGTTGTCTCAAAGTTTTCTGGTACCAGATGAAATACTCCCTGTTGAGGAAATGCCACTTACGGTACACGGTAATTACAAAAATAAAAATCAGGATTATTCCATTATCCATATTTTTCTTGCAGTACCAACTTGGTTCCCATATTTGTAAAATATAACTGTTCCTTTCAGGAAAAGTGAATCGTCAGGCTGCCGCTCTTGCATTAATCAACCAAAAACCACCTGCATCTAAACTTCTAGTCAAAGAATTATTTACAAAGCTGTGGTGTGAAGTGCTGGGGTTGCAGTCTCTGGAGGGAGGTTCTTTTCTATTTTCTGGAGGGAACTCACTTTTAGCTGTGATATTGATGACAGAGTTAGAAGAATACCTTGGAGAAATTCCAAAGAATCTTGGCGACCTACTCCTTTCTGGCAACAGTTTTTCCTTTATCTGTGAACATTTGTGCCAATTTTACCAAAAGAATTCAAAGACATGCGATCAACCAATTGAGAAGGAAGGAAATGAAACCACTCTTAAAGTGGACAGAATGACTGAGCTCGAAGACACCAAACAAGAACCACAGTTTGTCGATAAACTTCAATCATTCAGTCTTCGAGGAACATCATCCAGCGAGAGCATGTCAGTGTTCAACATACCCCAATCTGCCTTGCGGACAATACAGTTGGATCTTTTGTGGAAAGTTGATCTCAACAAGTGCATAGATGCCTCTCCTTTATGCTTAATTTATAGAAGGTGAGATCTCAATTTCTACTGATGATGATGTCAATAATTTCATTTGCATGTACTCATTGTAATATCCTAAATTTTACACAGCGGCCATGTCGGTGTTGTGGTTGGGTCTCATTCTGGAAAGCTGACTTATGTGGATGGGAAAATAGGGGATGTCCGATGGACGATCACATTACCAGATCGTATCGAATCCTCTGCTTGCCCATCCACCTGCGGCCAGTTCATTTTTGTGGGCAAGTTATACTTTTTCCCCTGTGTTTTTGAGAAAGTAAATAATATATGACATGATAATTTTTATTTTATATTTGTAGGATGTTATGATGGGGCCCTCTACTGCATCAATTCAGTGAGTGGAAAAATAAATTGGTCTTTCAAAACTGAGGGGGAAGTTAAATGTCCCCCCGCTCTTTGCAATGGAGGCAGCAGTGTACTATTTGGCTCATATGACAAACTTGTTTACTGTGTTCATGCTGAGGTAAGTAATTTTTTTCATTTTTTTTTTTTTCATTTTATGAAAAATGAACCTCTTTGTTCAATTTATATTTATACTACTTGTTTATCAACTGCAGCAAGGATTATTGGAGTGGTGTGGATCACTGGCCAGTTCTGCTGAAGACAAAGGAAACTGGTTGGCTGCCCCACTTATTCTTGGAAAAGTAGCAATTCTGTGCAATTTAGGAAAGCTAGTATCTGCTGTTCAAACTGAGGATGGAAAAGTTCTTTGGTCAACAAGTTTGAGCAACCCTGTATTTTCAACACCATCGCATTTTTCTACATTTTTGGGACAATTTGTGGTTATTGCTGATGTGAAAGGGACCCTGCATTGCCTCAATGCCGCGACTGGGGAAGTGGTAAGTTCTGCCCAGTAAATAGCTACGACTGGCAACATGGACTGTCAAAAGCAGTGTCTCAAATTGTTTATCTTCCTGCAGGTGTGGACTTGGAAAGCTGGCAGCTTTATATTTGCTCCATTGGTAATTGTTCCAGATTTTTCATTGATTGATACGCACTACATTTTAGTGGGTTGTTATGATTTCTGTCTGTATTGTTTATTCATCAATCCAGTGAATGAAATTTCACTTAAATGGAAAACATCTTTGGGTGCCAGAATAGGTGCTGCACCTTTCCCGTTTAATATTCGAACTTGCGACGGCATCAATAATTTGTGTGCAACAGTTTGCAACTCTGCAGGAGAAGTTTTTATTGTAAATCTTCATGATGGTGGCATACATGGCTACCACAATGTTGATTCTGAAGTGTTTTCATCGCCTGTCGTGTACAATGACAAAGTTTATTTCGGATGTAGAGATAACTCAATGTATTGTTTGAGAATGCAAGTTCAAGATTCTGATGTAATTTAATGAGCTGTAGGATAAGAGTTTACATGCAACAGACCCTTGATAGTCCTATAAAATTAATTAAGAGAAAGAAACACAGCCAAGCATAAAGGTGAAGAGGGGAAAGATTTGTTTCCTTTTGAAAATAAGAGAAACAGTTGGAAATTGCATGAAACATAGCTATCATAAAAGAACAATGATTAACCTGCCACAGCATAAAATAATAAATATAAATTTCATTGACAATTTTTTTACTTGCCTCATTTGCATCCTTGTCAAATGAAACAAAGCCTAAACAAGCACCATAAGTGACATTACATTTTATATATTTATCACTGAAACGAGAAGATCTGAGGTGTTTCATGTGGAAACCTTTCCCCTACCCAGTACTTGCACTTCAAGAGTACAACATATAAACAATGACAATAATTCACATCAATTTGAAATAAAATCACATTTTAGAAATGGCTCTAACAGTTACACATTCATACATACATACACAAGTGAATCAGGAAATACAGCAGAGTACAAATGATCTACTACAAACTACGTAAAAAGCAGACAAGATTGAGTAATTTAGAGTGAAAGGGTGATAATGCTCTTTATTTCATTTTCAAACATTTATATTTTGTGCACCGGGAGATAGGTACTTCTGTACAATCCCCAATAAAATGTCCAACCCAATTTAAAACACGACAATTTTCAACATTGTCTGAAATATACTAATCCATACACCAATTTCACATGAAACCCTGAGAGCAAGTTTGAGTTACCACAAATCCTGTCAAAACTTCTTTACTTTTGAGTAAAAAAACAAAACAAATGGCTGTTGTACTCTAAACTTGATCAGGAATGCCAATAGCCTCAAAGCGCAACATACTGTACACAGAATAAAATGAGCTTCCCACAAGAACTCTGCAATGACATACAAATTTCATTAGGTAGAGAATTCTTGATCGCACCTCATATAAAAATAATAAACAATTTTCAAATATTCTGGAAGCAAAATCTGCACTTAAAGTTACTAGGATACCACTCCAGCATAGCTACTTGACTGGGTGAAACAATACTATAAATGAGGACTCGAATATTCACACACACGATTTAGGCAAGCTAGACAAATGGAAATAAAAATGATAGGAATGATTATCATTCATTCAGAACAATTTCTTCACATCCATTATGAACAACCTGTCTATCCAAGCTGTGCATTTCATCCTATATTTATTAAGCGAGTGAAATTTCAAAAAGCACATACCACTTAATTCAATGCCAACTCCAAGATCTGTTGTCTCACAAGCCAAAACCTTTGCCCTCCGGATTTCACATTTGAGCCAGGAATACCATTCCTTAAGAAATTGACAATAAAACTTTGCTGCCAATTTTAACCATCAAACCTAGAAATTCCATGAGTTTGGAGGAGAGCACAATACATTTAGGGACCAAACAAGACGTAACAGTAAGTTGTACTGGCAGCTATCAAGGTATATATTTCACATAGTAAATGCACATCATTCAATCCAATCAGCTCAAGATAATACTTGGCAAACTGTTTACTGGTCCTCCTCACCCAAATTCTGTTTTACAGCTGAGAAGTCAAAGTCGGTACCTGTGCCCCGTCTGAAGATGTCCAAGACATCCAGGCAAGTAGTTTCAAAATGTGTTGTGGCATCATAAGACTTGGACACAAGCACCTGAAAAAGAATACGGTGTGAGAAACCCTCTTTCGATGAAAATCTAATACAATAAAAAATAATCTAGTAGTTCATACCTGACTTTCTTGCCCATCATCAGTAGGCTCATAATAGTCACTAACTGTGACAAACTTTTGCCTGATTGGGCCAAGAAGTTCAAGACCAGGCTTGATTTCAGCCTCAGGGTTGTCAGTTTCAACAGTGGTTGAGACCATACCAATGAACCAGCCCTTCGAGGCCACTTGGTGAGTGTAGCTTACAAGCGATACATAAATGTCAGATTTGCGGTTCACCTAAAAAAAAAAAAAGAAGAAGAAGAAGAAGAAAAATACCAAACATTAAATTTGGAAATAAGGCAATCAAAAAGAAAATAAACTGATGCATACCTGCTTCTGAGGAATGATAATCTGGGTAGAGAGAGCATCTCGAGTATTAGGGATGGTGTGATCCAAAAGGCAGATGCAGCGAATCACCTGACCAGTCTTCTTGACCTACAACACAAATAATTCCAGGCGTGACAATCACAATCACATAGCACAAAAAAAATATGAAGCCCTACAAAACATACCTTTTCAGGAACATAAGATGGGTCACAATACACTTGCTTGCATCTGGCTATTTCACTTCCAGAACGAACTCCTATTGCCTTTCCATTCTCGTACACAATCTCATCAATGGGCTTGTCTAACATGTAAGTACCTCCATAGATAGCGGACAGACGAGCAAAACCTTGAGGTAGTTCTCCCAGTCCATACATTGGGTAAAGATAAGGGGACTTGCCATATCGAGCGAGAGAATCACTGTACAACTTTATCCGACGAACAGTCTGGATAGCGCTTTGAGCTAAGTAATCATCATCTCGGTACAAGGCAAGAGCGTGACCAGTGAAATCTTGAGTGTTCTTATCCAAACCAAACTTCTCATACAGCTGCTGCATGGTGCATACATTAGGATCCAGATCTTTCCAGGTTTTCGGGTCATCTTCCTGCAAATCCTGAACGTAGACCAGGAAATTGCGGAAGCGTCGCTTCTCAAACATTCCCATCAAGTCAGATGCGAGGGCCTCCTTCTGATCGACAGGGACTTTGGAGATCTTGCCCTGCTTGTACACATAGCTACCTTCCACACACTTGAACTCCAGGTACTTGGTTACCCCAGTATGAATGAGCAGTTTCACCAGAGACCCATTGGCCATCAGGAACTTGGGGATCAGGTCCACGTTCCAGTCACGGCCGCGGCCGTAGCTCTGGTCGGGGGCGGGGGCCCCATAGCGTGAGAATAACTCTTCCAACGGAGTAATTGACGCGGACTCGCCCCCGTAGTACTTGTTGCGGTCGACGTGGAGCACCTTCTTGCCAGACACCGAGAGCATTCCGCTCAGAATGCACTCCTTGAGGCCGGTGCCGAGCACAATCGCGTCGTACTCTTCATCCATGGCTGCGACGACGAGTGGAGATTCGCAAAAACAGACGAGCCAAAAGAGCCTCTTCTCTCTTCAGGGTTCGAGAACCTCAAATTGCTCAGTACCTCCCGTTTCCTGTGCCTGTGCGGAACGCCAAACGTAGGTCAATTTTCAAGACGCAATGCTACCAACACAATGCCTGGAAACCAAAGTTGCAGGATGAGATAGAGCTTGCCCTTCAGCTACTCTGCCAAATGGGTCATGAACGGACTAAGTCAAAAACCTGTTTCGCACGCACCTTGCAACCAGAGAGTCAGGAGAGCAGAAATGAAACTTGGCGTCAAGGTTGGGAAGTTGAAAGGGTTAAAACTATTTTGACGTTTCGCTGTCAGATGTCGTTGCCTGCGCTTTTCCTACATTAAATGACACATACAAGGAAAATGATTAGAACATTGCCACCGAAATAATGGAAATCTGGGGCGGCTGATCGGTCAATAAGAGTTGCACTTTCATTTAAAATAGACAAACAGGTTCCGGATTGATTTTGCACTATTCCGAACATGAGACAGCCCAAAGGCGAGTTGTCAAAAAAGTACGCTTCCGGCAAGGCGGGGGCGGTTTACCAACAAAACTACAGAGTTCAGGGATTCCAAAAGAATTGGAAGTTAACCTTTAGAAGAAACCGGCACAGGGAGGACGGCCTCGGCAGAACAGCGGGCGAAAAGACGAGTCAGAACCACAGAAATTCTAGTGGCACGTTAACCCTTCTTCTGAAAAAGCCATGCCAACATTGCGGCAGCTCTGTCCCGCTCTCTCGAGAGATTTTTCCCGTTTCGGTTGGCAACAATAGCGCTGGTTTTCTTGGTACCCGTGTTTTCGTTATTATGCAATCAAAACAAAGAAGATGGCGGACGTAGAAGTTGCTTCGTCCAGTGGGGATCACCAAGAAGTTGTTGAAAAGGCTGACGAATTCCCCGAGCAGGACAAGAAACGCAGGAAAATCTGTAAATCCTCCGATGGAAAGAGCATCAAGCTAGAGCAACGGCTGGGAGGCATCCTTTGCTGCGCAGTGTGCCTGGATCTTCCTCGGTCAGCTGTCTACCAGGCAAGTCGCCTTCACCTACATTTCGCGTATTTTTTCGCTCGGGTGACCCCAGTTATACGCTCTGGCACCATCCCTTGACTCCAGCTCGTACCTTTTAACTGATTCTGTCAAGCGTACTCTATATTTGTTGCCGCGGACGCTGGAATGGTCCAAAGTTTCTTTGGTCCCATTGTCCATTGTCCTAGCAGAACACCATTGTTGTCGTAGTGGACCTTTGTTTACGTCGACGCCCCTCCCCCATCCTTCATCAATACGATTACTGCCTTAATCCAGTTAATTCGTCTCGCGAATTGATATGTGCTGCTGAATCGCTCTTGCTCGTAGTTTCTGTTTTTAATCTTATACAGCTGTAGCCTTGACAGATAAATTTGGAATACAACAGCTGCTTGCCATCTTTGTGTCACACTTACTTCATCAGCCTCAGAACCTCAGAATCAGCTGACATTCAATCAAACTTATCTCAGTTTTGTTTTCTCATATTTTCCATAAATCTTGTTTGGTGAAAGATGAAATAATTTATTTAACTTTTAATGTGCATTTATTAATTTTTTATGACCCCTTTTTTTTTTTTTTTTTTTTTTTTTTTTTTTTTTGCAAGGTGTGTGTTGGTTTAGGCTTCCCATTTCTATGGTATTTCTTTCTCTTTCAGTGCACCAATGGTCATCTCATGTGCGCTGGGTGTTTCACCCATCTCCTGGCCGATGCTCGCCTACGTGATGAAGTGGCCACATGCCCCAACTGTCGCATTGAGATTAGCAAGGGTGTGGCTTCCCGGAACCTTGCTGTCGAGAAGGCAGTCAGTGAATTGCCTGCGGAGTGTCAATTTTGCAACAAAGAGTTTTCTAGAAATTCCCTTGATCGTCATGAGGAGCTTCTGTGTGAAGAACGGTATGTTGCAACGTTCCTAAAGGGCAATGGACTTATTGCCAAAGTTGCCACTCAAAACAATTCCGTCTCATTTCTTTTGTTGTAGTTTGACCAGCTGCCGATTCAGTCGAATTGGTTGCCCCTGGCGTGGACCTTTCCATGAGGGGAAAGAACATGAGAATGTTTGCACCCATCCTCACAAGTCTGGTGCTGAGGTCATGGAAACTTTACTGTCTATGGATAACAAGCTTGAACAGGAAAAAAGACTTTATGACCATATTTTCGAAATGCTTAATTATGAGAAGGTCATCTTTAATGGTGAGACACATAAATCTGAAAGAAACTTCATAAAATCAACATGTGACTGCAATCTATTTTAATCATTTACCATTTCCTAATCAGACTTGCAAATGAAACCTTACCGTACTGATGAGTTCATGCATAAACTATTCTATGAGACAAGCCGCTTCTCAGCATTTAACCATCAGTGGGTGGTAAAGGCAAGGATCAACAACAGTCAGCGAGACCCTGCTCTGAGCTCAGAACGGGAGATGACATACCAGGTAAAGCTTGACATTGTTACTTTGGTAAGTTTCAGATGATGTGTTTTTGGTCCTGGATGTTTGCTGCTGTGCCTGCCAATGATGGGTGTCTCGTTGTGCTCTGTGTGTTGGTTGTTTGCTGGATGTACTTCTTAAGGAAGGATTTGTCGTGCTGTTATGTTCTGTTGGTATATTTTCCTCCTTGTGTCCTAGAACTCATTTGTGACAATGTCTGTGTTCTCTTGATATATACATCTTCACAGCAAGGTCATCCTCATCTGATGAAAGCTAACTTTTGTTTTAGTTTTAGTGCCAAATGTCTATTTAACTTTCAGAGTTTGATTTGTATTTTGTTTTTCTCATGTTATTTGATAATATCTAAGAGGTCTACAAAAGCAGCACTGATTCAACTTTGAAGAATCCAACATAGAAGTCATTATGAACAGGCTTTGAGGTAGTGTTCGTTGTGAAAGCCATGGGGAATGCATCAAATTGGCCACCAGCTACTAAGCTGCACAGCAGGTATGAAGGTATAGTATTAAATCTTAACAATTTCTCAAGACTTGCTCATTTAAGTTCATAAGCTTCATGGAAAATAATCTGCCCAGTTACAATTTTAAAACTCCATCAAATGTCCAAGCAGTTGTTTTTGGTCTTGATTTACTGGTTTAAATGAAATTATTGTTTTGTCCTTTTTATTCATGTGTTCAAGAGCTCTTCCATTCTGATTGATAGACAGTAGGTCGCCCCGAGGGTTATTAAATTCGGAGAGCCAATTCCTTTTAAAATTATTTGTTGTATGAGCAGTCTTGAAAGAGAAAGAAAAGAGTTTTGAAAGGAAAGTCCTTTTTCTTCCGTGTCCTTATCACTGTGTTCTCTTCAGCCCATGAAGTATGGCTGTTTTTGGCATTATTTAGCTAGTGTTAATGCTGTTGTACTTTAGCATACGAAAGTGTAGCTAAACTTTTTCCTGAACATTTTTGAAAAATAGAAAACATTAGAAGGTGTTTATTGAAAAAGACAAATTTTCATGGGTGAAAGTCTAACCAATAGATCTGATAAAAAATATTCTTAATTATTTATCGCTAATGTAGTGTGTCCTTATGAGCACACAGGATATCACTGGATTACTGGATATTTACTCTTGGAACACCTTGAAGTTGCACCTCTGTCTTGTCTGCACTACAGCATCGTATTCAATGAACAAGTTCATACGGTTTTGAGTGATTCTAGGAAGAGCACTGACATTGCATTGATTGAATCATGACTCTTCCTCATATTTTATTTTGTTTACAGGTGTATGTGTGTATGTGCGTGTGTGTGTGTGTGATTTTATTGTACTGTTCTGTCTTAAATTTGTAAGAGGAAGAGTCAAGATTTTCATTATTGCTTTGCGCTTGTGCATCCTTCACAAAATAATTAAATAGTATGGCCTTTTTGTGCAAAAAATGAAAATTTTTAGATTTTTGTCCAGTACGAATAATTGCTGCAGTACAACTGCCTAAAGTTTGATTTTACATGCAACACCAGGGACAAAGTATTTGCAAGTTTCATAAAGCAATTGCAGATCTCTTGCTGTGCAGAAGATTTGAAGACCCTCAAGAGGATTTATATTTCAATTAATAAAAGTTTGCTTGTGCTTTTTAGGTTTAATAATGGAAGAAAAAGAGCTATCCCAGCTATCTTAAATTCGTCATAATCTTAAATATTTATAACCCGGTGTTTTCCCCCCAATATTTTTTGCCTATTTTTTGTGAAAGTTGAATTAGAGGAACCAATCTAGACTCTTGGTAATCGTCTTATAATAATAAGTGCTTTTATGTTCTTATGATTATAAGAAACATAAGTTTCCAACAAAAGGTGACAGGTTCATTGCCGTTTCATTGATGTAAAATGAAGCTTAAATACTATTTTGGGCTCAAATCAAATTCCAGGAATCCATGCATCTGCTTCTTTTTGCTCTTGTTGAGAACTAGAGTATTTATTTTTCAAAAAACTCAGTTTGCATTTAGCATTCAATGCCCTCTTAAATTTTTATGCTACTCCTGGTATTTGATCTGACTCTTGTGTCTACTTGTGATCAGCTCTCAAGAGGAATCAAAGTTTCAGACTTGATCAGATTGAAATACTTATCACTTTTTTTCCATTATTTTTTTCTTTAACTTTTTCTTTTTTCCCACTCTGATCATGTGCTTCCATTGTGTTTACTGCATCTCAGCTTATTCTCAAGACCAAGACAACATGCCCGCTCTCCATGTCCTTTCTTGTGATCCGAGGACCTTTTGGAGATATGAAGGCCACTCCCAAAGTGGACAAGTTTGACTTCACCGATCAAGAGAATGAAAGTCCCTATGTCCGCCTTGCTTTGCAAGATACTGCCGAGTGCAATCGTTTACTCTCATGCAAGGCCATCAACTTCAGGTGCGTCCATTATTGTTGATGAATGAAATCTGAAAATATTAACGTTTTATTGATTTGGTGTGCTCCTCTTTCAGGCTCATCATGTTCCTTGTCAGTAAGTGAGGGTTGATAACTGAGGAGCGAGCGGAAAGCCGAGCGTCAAGTGTCGACTTTGAACCTGAAGCAGATGCAGGCTCTTCTGCTGCGGCCCCTCAAGGCAACGCGCAGCCTGGCCAGCAATTACTCCAGGAAATGTTGGACGGCTAGTGTCGCTGCTCAAAGACTTGGAACATATTACCAAATCATCATGTATCCAAACTGATATACATTTTATACAAATAAATTATAAAGTCTTGTTTTTTCTTTTCTGCCAAGGTGGCCCTGTTTTATATTCAAAGAGAAAAAATGCTTATGTGTGTTGTAAAATTAACCAACATTCAGATAAATTTATTGATGTGTGAGTTACAGGGATCTTTATTGTGTTTTCATTATTCAACTTACTTTTAATTTTCTCTTTGAAAACTTTTTTTTCTAGAGTACGTTTAGTCAAGCACTTTTATCTCTGCAGAGTACCCAGATGATTTTACATATGCTGAGGCATTATTTGTTCTTTGTATAGCAAAATTTGTACCAAAAATATTCTTTGTAACCTTAATTTTTATTTTTAAGAAATTTCTTTATCAATACAGAGGTATAAAAATATAAAATAAATTATGTTATATGTAATACAAAGAGACATCCTGTTAGATGTTGAAACATTTTGGTATTCCCTAAATTTTTGAAGCCACACGCAAGGTGTAAGTGTGTAGTGAGAGGGAATTGTACATTTTTTTTCATTGTCAAAGCTTTATTTTTTATCAAACAAATATATTTCCTTTCTGTGATAATTTAACGCCATAGCTATGTGATCAGTACTGTTTGGGGATTCACTCTTTGAGCTTAAATATTTATACAATCATCACAAAGTGCTAAAACTGCAGCATCATGGAAAGAAAAATATAGCATTTGATTACATTCACTCCATTTATTTAAATACTGCCTGTTGTGAATTTTCTTTTCAGTAATGTGATGCATATAATGGTGCACGGTGTACTTTGTGTTGACATGAAGCAGGATATGTCCAATTATGTCACTGATGGGAACACTTCCTGTACATGGAGTATACTTGTAGACGAGACTAGTGTACCGATCTAATGTTGCTTTGTTTTACTCTCCTTGTCTTAATAAGAATTTCCTGGTTGAAATAACAGTTGTCTTATCTCGTTAACTATTTGAAGATCAAGGTAATGTGTTCGATTGGAATTGGAGATTGAGATGAGCTCTCTCAAGAGAAGTGCTAAAAGTGTAGTTGCCACTCGGCCCATGGAGTACCCATGGTGACAGGTCTTCCTTTTATACTTGGGCTATGGTTCTACATTGTTTAACTCAGCTGTTGTTTTATTTTACTTCTCCTTTTATAAGTATAATTATTAGTGCTATTATTATCATTATTCACACCCAATAGTTGTTTTCATTCTATGGTTTGATGGAGGCTTTGTAATTGTGTTATATTTTTCCCTGTTGTGTAAAGCAATGCAGAGAGGGAACTTAACTTAGATTTAGCTGGGTCATTTGCCCACAGCTCCTTTCAACTAATCTCTCACCGATTCAACCCTCCCAAAGCACTGTACGTAGCAGAGTCACACCGACAATCAGTAGTTGTCCGAAGGCTTCTCTGAAGTTTCCACAGAAAAATACTGAATTGCTTTCTATCATGTATAAACTGAGTGTTTGTTTGGTTTTTTCATTATTGTTACGAATTTTTAGTGGCATATCCACAAATTATTTGGCATGTTTTTTTAAAATTCTATTTGGTTTATGTAGGCAAAGTTTGTTCTAGTGATGGGGAAAAAAAGTGCTGTGCTGCCATATGTTACAGAAAACCAAGTCATTACTTTTACAGAAGAAAGAAAAATGTCCCCCCCCCCCCTCCTCAAGGTGTGTGATGTGTATTCTCAAAAAATAAGCAAATATTATATTGTTAACTTCACAAATAAATGACTATAGGTTTTAAAATGTACAAGCCTGTGTGTTATCTTCATTTATTAGATCCAGTATCACATCAGTGCAATGGTAATTTGCATTGCTAGCGTAAATGGCTTCAGAAGGAATTTTTGCTGACAACTTCAGTATGGTTTCAATCGCGCTGATGTTGTCTTTGACAAAACCTGGAACAAAAGCAGTAAGATTTAAAAAAAAGTTGCAGAGTTGGGTAGATTTCCTCACATTAAAGAAAAAGGTAGGGCCGAGTGTTGCTCTCACCTTTGGAGCCTTATCAGTCACAGGTTCTGTTCCGGGTCGCCAATGAGAGAGTATTCCATTCTCCCCTGCAGTTAGCAAACTACCACTCTGAACAAAACACAATGTGGAGACAAAGTTAGGAGTACATACTTTAACTGTCATAGGACATTACAATATAATGCTGTACCAACCTCTGGATTGAACCAGCTGCATCGGACTCTCTGCTTATTTCCTGGCAACTCTGACTCCACAAGCAGGTCTTTATCTTTGACTTGCAAAAGAGCCAAGCGGTCACTGAAAAATTAGGTAGAATTACTCATGAGCAAGGGAAACGCATTAATGAATCAATGATGCTTGTGTAAGCGATACAAACCTATCTTTAACAGAGCCTCCAGTGAGGAATAGTAAATCTTCTGACAAAGTTTGATGAATATTAATAATGTAACTCTCATTTGCTTTCCACTGGAATGTGACAAGATCATTTGAGTCACACTTTTAGAAGATAAAAATAAATGAAAAGGTAGTTGAGAAATTATTTTACCCCAGTGCTGCTTGCAAAATGTTTTCTAGAAAATGTTGAAAAGGGGGCTGCATCATCCTGTGTCCAAAGTTGAACATCCATGGTATCTAGAATGCATGCAACGCCTTTGTGGGTTCCATTTAATAGATACCAAGTAAGCTTGTCCTGTAAAAGGTACGAAAAATAGTTAAAATATGCAGGGTATGCCTTTTAGGTTGAAAATGGTATTCAAACAAAACATACAACAGTGGATTCTGTGTTGAGACTATTGATCAAAGCATCGTCTTCTGTGTCACTTTTAAGATCATAAATGTTAATCAACCCATCACTGGAGCCTGATGCTACATTATCAGGAATCAGAGGATGAAATGCAACCTAGAAACAGAATCAAAGTTTCAAAATTTAATGTAAGGATATTTAAAATAAATTTTGAAAGTGTATCATACCTGGGTAATGTCATCACTATGGGACTCCCAATATCCACCCAGGACTTTACAAGAACGAGCATCACCAAAAACCAAGAATGCATCTCCATCAAACGTCTCGGTGCCAGCACAAAGAAAATGCCCCGATTTGGATATGTCAAAGCTTAAAAATGGTTTCAGTTTCCCTGATTCTGCTGTGTCATCTGGAAACATGGCAGTTTCAGGAAGTGTTGAATATTATGTCACAAAATTTAGGTGGCAATCTAGAGGTGGCATTTTCTACCTACCCTTAAATGTCAGAACACTTTTTCCTGATTTTCGTGTATCCCAAAATCTGATAGTTCCATCAGTAGATGATGATATTAGTTGATTTGGATCATTTGGATGAAATCTAAAGCAAAGGAAGTGTTTAGCCAATAACAAGTTGTGGGTCATAGGGATTTTCATATGAATGTCATACCTTAGATTTGTTATTGGGCTGGTATGACCCTCAAAGGCAGCCAGAGATTGAAGACTCTCCAGATCATAGAGAGATGATGAAAAATTAGTAGACGCAGTCGCAATTCGGCCAGAGGAACTAGACAATGAAGGGATCCGTAATTATAGCAATATATCATGTGTTGTGAGTACAGGCATTGAAAAATATGAAATGGAAAGCCTCACCTAGATCCGCACATATGGCAGATATAATTTTTTTCCAACGAGACAGCTTTTTCATGAGCCAGGTGATACGTAACTTTCAGTGCAACACTTACATCTTCGTCAGAAGATTCACTGCTATCGCTTCCACCATCACTACTGTCACTACTGTCACTTTCATCATCCTCACTGTCTGACACAGAAACGTCCATTTTCATTTTCTCCTTCTCTGGTGATTCTTTCACTGAAACATGCATAGCATTAGCACATACCCAGTAAATTTTGAAACAATTGGAATAACAATAAAATTTGCCCATCCCCTTTAATTATGACTTTAATGGGTGACTTCAGGTTTATTAACTTCACTTGTAAACAATTGACATTAAATCTACGTGCCGCCGAAAAAATGACACTCCCCAACGTGAAAGTATAGGTTACTTCAAATAGTGATCAATACATAATGCTAAAAGAAATCATATCGCTCCATCTTTACGACGTTTTCTTTACAGCAAACTGATCTGTCACTTACTTGTGCAACGAAATTCCTACCAATAACAGTCAGAGAGGGTTTGGAACAACTAAAAATACTTGATTGATTAACGAATGTTTACCACCACGCGAGACTGGCCGGGAAAGGGGGTGGTGGTGAGGAGGGGAGAAAGGAAGCAGAACAGTTGGGTCCGTTCCAGTCGTGAGAAGCAGCCTGGTCTTGCAAGGTCATATTGTGTTGCACTGACGAGAACACACCCGTTGCAGATCCGTATCCGGTGAAACAGTTGGGGTTCTTTTCGTTGCCTCCTCTCGCAGATCAAAATGGCGGATCAGGTTGGTTTCGAGTATATTTTGTTAAAGTTTATGCCAAAATTCACGCAAGTTCTCGTGAAAATCATATGAAAGTCATGTAGTTTCGTGTCAAGAACCCTTTTGGATAATGGAGATGTTAACTTTTTTCTCCATGGCTTGGACAACAAGTAATATTTACTTCACACGTGGGATGCGTATGTTGCGATGATCCACGTTTTGTTTTCACGAGAAACAGTTCCCATAGAACTTTTCATTTTCCTTGTCGATTCAAAGAATTTGTTCTGATCCAACTCTGGTAGACATAGACCGTCAGGTTCTTGCGTTTCGATTTGTTGTGACGGATTGGATTGAGCCAGTGCGAAGGATTACCGGTGGGACCCTAACCTATCTCAGCCAATCGGCTTTGGTTAGGTGGTTCACCGTGGCGGCACACTCGATGACATGATCTACTTGTATAATGGCTGTTTGTGGTTTGGTTTCTGATTGTTGTCCATCCTTGATTGCAGACGGAGCGTGCTTTCCAGAAGCAGCCCACAATCTTCCTCAACAGGAAGAAGGGTCTTGGTGCTAAGAAGAAGACTCTTCGTTACACCCGTGAAGTTGGTCTAGGATTCAAAACTCCTCGTGAAGTAAGTTGGTTGCTCTCCTATTGTGGTGCATTGAGGCATGACTGGTTTTCCCTTGCTAATTATAACTTTCTCCCATTGACTCGATCAGGCTATTGAAGGAACGTACATTGACAAGAAGTGTCCCTTCACTGGCAATGTATCAATCCGAGGACGTATCTTGACTGGGGTTGTCCAAAAGATGAAGATGCAGAGGACCATTGTCATCCGAAGAGATTACCTCCACTATGTTCGCAAATACAACAGATTCGAGAAGAGACACAAGAACATGTCAGTTCACCTATCCCCCTGCTTCAGGTGAGTTAACTGACGTGCTCATGTTCTATAGATCTCTAGTTATGATGGTTGCACCAGTGACACTTGAACTGGAAGGTGTGATTGACACGATGTCATATCGTACAATGGTGCGTCCCTCCTCCGCCACAGACTTCAGTATTATTTTTGGTCAGTCTTTCAGGTGAAGGGCAGATAATTGTCCACTTTAGAACCAGGGTGCATTTGTTGCAACCCTTGGGCCGACAGGTTGGGTACAGTGGATTACTGTTGGTCATTTATATTTAGGATTCTGGCAAATTGTCCATCATTGTCTTCAGAAGACAATAATGTGAGTCCCTCCTCCGCCACAGACTTCAGAACTGTTTTTGGTCAGTCTTTCAGGTGAAGGGCAGATAATTATCCACTATAGAACCAGGGTGCATTTGTTGCAACCCTTGGGCCGACAGGTTGGGTACACTGGATTACTATTGGTCATTTAAATTTGGGATTCTGGCAAATTGTCCATCATTGTCTTCAGAAGACAATAGTGTGAGTCCCTTCTCCGCCACAGACTTCAGAACTGTTTTTGGTCAGTCTTTCAGGTGAAGGGCAGATAATTATCCACTATAGAACCAGGGTGCATTTGTTGCAACCCTTGGGCCGACAGGTTGGGTACATTGGTTGGTCATTAACATTGAGGATTCTCTTATTGTCCCTTAATTGTCTTCAGAAGACCAGCAGGTCGATTGCATTGTCAAAATTGTGTGAATGTTTTCTGTGTGCCTGGACTTCATATTGTTTTTTTGTTTTTTTTTCCAGGGATGTGTCTATTGGTGATGTTGTCACCGTTGGAGAGTGCCGTCCCCTGAGCAAGACCGTGCGCTTCAACGTCCTGAAGGTGTCCAAGGGTCCTGGTTCCAAGAAGAGTTTCCAGAAGTTCTAAAATAAATCTTTGATTATCTAACTCCTTGTTTTATTTTGCTTGATGTTAAGCACCCTGTTATGCGCTGGCTTTGATGAGGAAGTCGTCAAGATCTGCAGACTTAGAATGGTCGGGGTCGTACTTATTGACCAGCTCTTTCCACTCCTTTGGGTAGTGGTCTTTGACGTGCTTCACTGCTTGTGCCATCATCCTCTTCTGCCTGTCTGTGCACTTTGCACACCGGGTGTCGAGCACATCGGGCAGGAGTTCTGAAATGAAATTAGAACACTGTAAAGCATGGTGTCCTTGTGGGGCATGGTCAGTCCAATCCACCATTGTTGACTGGGCTAATGACATACATTGAAGGGGGCGGGGCGCGCACGCCACGCACCTGACCCGTGTCTAGTCAGCACGCGAGCGACGCGAGCCCGTCCGAGTAAACATGCCCATTGCCCCCTCCCCCTTCTCAATTTCCGGCGGCCGTGTCGGACAATGCGTAGCGGCGAGCAGCTTTCATCTTCTCTCAGCCCTCACTATCTGATTTCGTTCAGTCTCGATCTCTACCTCAATAAATCGGTCCGCCCAGTGGGTGAACTCACTTTTCATGTCCTTGGCGTCGGCCGTACACGGGCCCTGGTCCAAGAAGCACTTGATGAAGGCGACCAGGATGCGCTGGTTGCCCAGGACCTCGTCCACGTTGATGTGCGCGAAGCGTCCCTCGTCGTAGGTCTCGGCCTCGGCGACGCAGGCCAGCGAGAGCAGCGCCAGGCTGGCCAGCAGACACGTCCTGAACATGCTGGCCGACGGGGAACCGGACCAGGGGAACTGCAGCAACAGGGGAAGACGCAGTGTGTCACGGCACCGGGACCTCCCTCAGGGCACAGTGGGCCAAGCCCGGTGCAGGCGGCCAAGACTCCAGACCCGTTTTGAGTCGTTAAGTGGGACTCGAAGTGAACGTGTGACCCCACCAATGGATTCCTCGTTCGGAGAGCAGTCCATTGGTGGGGTCACACGTTCAATTCGAGTCCCACATAGCGACTCAAAACACGTCTGGAGTACTGGCCGCCTGCACCGGTCTCCTGGCCCACTGTGCGGGGGCTCTCACCTACTGGCCTTTGGGCAGCAACTTGCATGCGCGCCAGCGAGCCGAGGCTTTATAGCGGCGTGCAGCAGCACGGCCTTCCCGGCCACCGCACGTGACTCCCACTTCGTGACGGACCGCAGTGGTCGTTCCCTGGAGACGAAATGACCGGCCTGCAGTCCTCGGCCTGCCTGGACCGAACAGAACACGAACCGAGAGCCAGCGCACAGAACAACCAGGCTCCCGACTGCCACAGTCGGCATTGTGCTAATTGATCGTCACGCGTATAGCCTCTTGCATGGCACTGGGTGGAAGGGATGCTCTTCTTTTTCGTGGCCTTCTGCGTCACCAGACTGAAAGGGTAGAATGGGCCGAGAGGCAAACCGGGCTGGGACACGATTTAATGGATTTCCCTTCACGAGGCCTGAGTTGGACTCGAGTCTGTGCAGGAGTGTCGGGCGGGCCTGCCGACACAGTTGAGTTTTGGCGCCTCGGGGCAGCAAACACGACAGAGTGAAAAGCGTTGCTCGTGGTGAGTGAAGGCCAGGCAGCAATTGGTGACCCTGTGAAGAAAAAAAAACGAGGACCTCATTCATTCATTTGCGCGTAAGTAAGACTTTGATTGGTCTTTGCTCGAGTGGTCTCGGCAGTCCTTGAACATTGGGCTGTGTGACCCTGGAAGGTGGCGCACCTGTTTAGCAGACGATACAACAAGCATGGCGACCGTGTTGAGGATCTCCGCCTCTGTATTTTCCAAATTGCCGAAAGTTTCGTACCAGCCGGTGCGGGGTAAAGTTATTAGAAAGCATCCGAACCAGAGGAAGCACGAGTACGAGTTTCTGACCAACAAGGACCCGTACCCCGACGCGCCGCGCGTGGCGACGGGGCCCCTCAAATACTACCCACGGTGAGCCTAACCTCGCTGCTTCTTGTGGTTGCCGTTGTGGTTGAAGCTGACGGGTGGCTCTCAAACCTTGCCGTCACGGGACAACAGAACACCCAAGCATTAAGCTCGACTCATTGTTCTGATGGTAACATGTGTCTCGTGTACGCAAATTTTGACTACCTTTCGCTAGCACTGTCTGTGGTACTATGAGCCAGGTTCTCGGTGTTTTCCGTCTATGCAATGTTTTGATGTTTCTTTGTCTTTTCGTGAAGGGACCCGGACACTTACCAAGATCCCCCTTATGAGCCGACCAAGTTGTTGATGGTGCAGAGAGTCAAGCCCATGAAGGGTCAGCCGCATTGGGATAGGAAAGTGTTGACTAAATTAGGACTGGACGCACTTGTAAGTAAACTTAATGTTGTGAAAAGCGTAGATGAGAACACATTTTCGTCTCTCATACTGAAGAAGTTTTCCAAACGTTTGATGTATGTGTCTAAAAGTTTCTTTTTGGCTGTTACAGGATAATGATCACATTGTTATTTTGAAGAACACAGAATACATTTGTCAAGAGTTGTGGAAGGTGAAACATTTGGTCAAAATAACCCCTATCACTTTCCCCAATGGTGAACCAACAGAAGAAGACATTGAAAGAACAGTGCTGACACCTCAGGGAGAGATGATCGTAGCAGACGCTATGAGACCTGATCCTCAGCGAGTAGAAGCTCAAGCAAATTTCCTGCAGGACCCTCTCCGGTTAGATGGTCCAACCAAGAGGGATCATTTCCGTCAAAAATGGAACACTGGCTGGTTCATGTAGAGGAAGATTGATTAAGCAATAAAATACGTTTGGGCTGTAAATAATTGGGATCTTGGATTCGTAAGATGTATTTTTGGGTCAGAAAGTTGTCTCCATATTAAAATAGATGTGGGCTTACCACACATTTGTAAAGTTACTTGTTAAATAAACCACAAAAATTAAAAAAATCTTTTTTTTTTTAAACTCTGTCAAGTCATTTGTTGCCCTTTGATACCCTGTTGGGTTCACCCAACCAATGACGAGAACTTTCATGGAAAAAGGGGAAACTATGTACCTGAATAATGTCTAAAGTGCTACCAACTCTCTCAGCGCCATCTCAAAATCAATGGTGGGCCAAAAAAAAAAAATCTTAACATTTCCTCCTTCATTAAAAGCCAAACTCCGCCTGAAAGTTCAAAAGAAACCACTTAACTAAATAAAAGTTAATGACACTGAAAAGTGATTCATCCCTGCGGACAGTGAACCTCGCAGCGATGGGTCTTCCCCATCAGACGACCACACATATAATGTACACTAGCGAACTTTTTGCTTTGGCCGCGCGGCGCGCGCCTTGGGAGTGCGGCAGAGACAGACAGACCGTCGTATTGTCCACCGGGCAGGTCTCCTCACTCGATTTATTTTGGTTGTGTGTGTGTGTGTGTGTGTGTGTGTGTGTGTGTGCGGCCGGCTGGCCTTGTCATCCTTGTCGCACTCGCTGGGCGCGCCGTCCAACAAGTGGCGGTGCAGCACTGAGCCGAGAGAGGGGGGTAGGCAGGGGGATTAGGGGTACCCCTGGTACCCCCCCAGCAGCCCCCGGGGCGGGGCGGGCCCGGCAGGGTGGCGGTCTGGGCAGTTGCCTGCACGCCGTCGCCTCAGCCACATCACCCCAACCCCGTCAAGGTGCGTTCCAAACCTGGATTGTGTAGAGAGCCGGGCTAATCGGTCCCTGCTGCTTTCTTGCGGGAATCGGCGCAGCAGAGCCCACTGGCCCACTGTGCGACAGCGGCAGTGGCGCGCCATGGCGGCTGGCGCCGTGCGGACCGGAGCGCCTGGAGGGTAGGCCGGCGGGCGACGCGGCGGTGCGGCGGGCTGGCCCACCCTCCGCTGGTTAGGCGCTGGAGACTGGAGCCGCCGACGCACGCCGATCGGAATCCACCTCAAGCCTCGATCTGACCGTCTTCAAAATAAACCGGTTAAGCCAAAACACCGTGTAATGCGGCCTTTTAAAAAAAAAAATTAGGGGGGGCTAAAAGTGAGTGGTTGGTATTCGAACCGAGATCCCCGGTGTGATACATCGACGAGGCATTGGCTCGGCCCTGGCTTTGGCCTCGCTTTGACGCGGCCCTCGTTTTATTGCTCTGGCCGTTTTAATTGCGCTCTGTCTCTCTTGCACTCATGCGGCGCGTCCCCTACGGTGTGTCGCTCTGTCTCTCTCGCACTCGTGGGCCTCTCGGCTCTCTCGCCCCGATGGCGGGTTCGCGTCCCCACACAGTGGGACATTGTCATCGTCCTCTCTTTAGCGCGAAATCCAATATCCGATTCGCAGACTCGGTCTGTCTGTGTCGTGCCCCTGCGGGACGGCCCGTGCGCCGGGCGTGCGAGGGAGACGGCGGGTGGCAGCGCGCAGGGCGTCCGGACGCGGCCAGACGACGCGTCGGCCAGCCGGCCAGCCGACGGCCAGCCCTTCTGGCCCGCCGCCCAGAGGCGGCTCCGTCGTCGCGCCGTCTCTCTCGCACCGCGACGCGACGCCCCGTGAGCGCGAGCGAGACGGCGCGACGGCACCGCGACTCTTCAGAATCAGCCTATGCAGAGGCCCAGCGAGGATCACGTGGGAAAAGGGGTGCGATCCCCGAAATAGCAGGTGCGCGTCGTTTGCCGACCGCCCCTCCAAAAAAATAAATAATTTAAAAAAATATAAAAAATAAAGGATCTTGGTGAACGATGGCGGACACGGGGAGGCGGCTTCAGCGGCTTGTGTCTCTGCCTCACTGTGCGCCGCGTTGCGCCGGCTGATGCGTGTTCCTGTTCCTCCCTCAGATGAGGCCGTGGCTCGCCCTGCTGCTCGTGGTGCTGGTCGCCTTCAACATCCTCTGCATCCAGGCCGTGGACGTGAACCACGACGGCGTGGACGACGGCCCGGACAGCGGTAGGTCCTCACTGCCCCTCCCCTGGCAAGAGGGGTGCGGGCGAGCCGTTGGAATCAGGGGGTCTAGCGGTGGGGGGCGGGAAGCGGCACTCAGCGGGGACATCGGCCAAGTTATTGTGTAAACTGCAGAGCAAGCCCCGCGCCCCCTTCCTCACTCGAAGACGGCGAAACAAATGGACGATGGAGTACGTGAGGTGGACCGAAGGGTTCGCCCGGTTGGAAATAGAGCCAAAGGGTCCTAGCCCCAGGAAACGGTTCACGACCGTCTCCTTCATGACGCGCTAGCGAGCAAGCGGGGAGGCGCAGGGCAGGGATCCAAGACGCTCCCCCGCAAAAACACGCAAACAAAACGAAAGGACGACCAGGCCTCCACCCCCTGTTTCCGAACGGGGATTCGCTGCCATGGGCCCCTAGAGCGCCGCCTACCCTTCGGGCGGCGGAGGGCTGCGCCAGCCTGCGCGATGTGGTGAGGTGTGCCTCGGGACTGGCCCACTGTGCATCGTTGAGTTGCAATGCTGGTGGTGTTGCAGATGGTGACGGCATCCCCGACAGCGAGGAGAACGGCGCCGCCTTCGCCGTGCCCTCCTTCCCACTGCTGCTCCTGTCCGTCGTGCCCCTCTTCGCCCTCAGGCTGTTCGGCTCATCATGAACATCACCCACAAGTTGCCAACTTCTGACATGCGACTGAATATTGTCATTTTCCTATGTGATAAAATTGAAATAACATGATAAGAGTACTCTTTAAGCACAATTTATTCCGTTCACACTAAAAGAAAAAAATAAAATCAGAACTCAAAATTGAAAATTGTTTTTTTTTTTTCTATTCTTCCCAAAAATGCTTTACATACACAATAACACCCATTAAGAGCCAAAAAAAAAAAAAAAAAATCATAACCAGACGTCGGTCAAGAGAGATTTTACAACCATTTACACAACAACAATCCAGAAAAATTACTTCAGAGCAACTACAGGCATATTCAAATGTTTGTAGGAATATCTCTCTCCATGAATCTACAGCAGCACAATGGTATGGCTAAAAATATGGTTACAGTGAGGGAATGGCGCCATTGTATATGCTATTATCAATCAAATGTGATGGAGAAATACTTTGCTATAACAAGATCTTCAATGGACATGAACTCCTTAGAGATGATGTCAGGCAACAACAAATTAACACAAGTGAAATTATTCAACACTTTTGCAATTAGGTAGATTTTGTAGGTGGAGACGGATGTGTTGTAGGTTTCGAATCACATCTGTCCTCTGTGCCCTCGTGATCACTGAAGTATTCTTCAATATCCGAACCTTTGTAAGGGAGACTCTGACTGATCTGGTTATCTCCAGAGAGTTGATTTCTGGTAATTGTGCTATAAATAGACATAGCCTGAAAAACGAAAGGACAAACAAAACAGATATAGTTCACATGGAACGGACGATCACAAACATTTAATGTGAGACTGTCTGCCTTACCTGTCCTACAGCATTTGATATATCTCCAGCATTGCTCGGTAAAATAAGAGTATTATTAGTGCGAGCCAATTTTTCAAAGGCATTCACATACTGCTCGGCAACAACTAACGATGCTGCACTTTTTCCATTCTACAAGAACAAAAACAAAAAAAAATGAGAAAGAACATGATCAAATTCTGCCAAGCTGGAACCTTTGATCACAAGGAACGAATGAAACTTACCGATTTTCTTAGAGAGTCCGCCACAGCATCCAACCCTGTTGCTCTTGCCTTGGCTACAGTGAGAAGAGCTTCAGCTTCACCCTTTGCTCGGTTAATTTTCTCCAACTGAGCGGCCTCTAAAATAGGATCAATATATGAGAAATAGAGAGAGAGAGATCCAACAAAGAAATACCTATGTTGAATGAACATGATAGTACCTGAAGCTAAGATCCTAGCTTTCTTCTGTCCTTCAGCAACATTAATTGCAGCCTCTTTTTGCCCTTCTGACTCAAGAATTGCTGCGCGCTTTTTTCGTTCTGCCTCGACCTGCATCTGCATAGCTTCAGTGATTCGCGCTGGCAGCGAAATGTCACCTGAAAAATTTATTTCAGCTCACTACTTCATTGTTTCAAACATCAGCAACAAAACATTTTAAAGTCCTGGTTAATTAAAAACTAATTGTTTGTGATGTGGTATATTTCCAGCTTGAATGCAAAAAGGAAAGAAATTATGTACTTACGAATTTCGTATCTTAAACAGGAGATGCCCCATGGCTCAGAACTAGCCTTATTGATAGCTTCAACTATGGTCACATTTAATGATTCTCGTTCTTGGAAAATCTGCTCTAAACTCATTTTACCTAATTCAGCTCTGCAATTAAAAATGAAATAAAAACATTAAAAAAGGAAATATATAGTAGGAAGGCTAATGAAATGCATTTGAATCAGAACATACCTCATTGTGGTTTGTGCAAGTTGACTGATAGCAAATTCAGGATCCTCTATACCATAACTAGTTTTCTTGGGGTCAGTAATTTTTAAGTATAAGACACCGTCAATATTTAAATTCACATTGTCTGAAGAAAAAAGGGGGTGAAAAAACCACACAAGAGATTTAGTTTTAAACCCGATACTGTGGTTGTAAAATCCATTCAATACTTCAAATGGTTGGTCACAAAATTACCTGCAGTAATGGCACTTTGCTTTGGAATATCAATAGTTATTTCTTTGAGACTCTGTACATATTTCACTTTGTCTAAAAATGGGATAAGAAAATTAAGACCAGGCTGCAAAAGTCTGTTAAATCTTCCCATTCGCTCAACGATCCATGCCTGTAAAGAAATCAAGAAGCTCGTCATTTTTCATTGAACAGGCGATGGAATGACATATTCAGGTTTACTGTTCACAGAATAAACTTGCCTCTTGCTCAGGAACAAACATAACAATAGTGTTAATTGGAGTCGAGGCATTTCTGGAGGGCTGACTCCATAATACTCTGTGGCTTGCAATCCCCAATCGCTCTGCGTCTAAACATCCATTCTGGAAAACAAAAATCAACAATAAGCAGGTTAAAGTGAATGTCACAAAAATTATGATAGGACTGCATGACACAAAATTTCTGCGATGACATTGGACAGCTCCCACAGTAAAAATGTTTAAAACTTGACAAAATCTGTTACAGTATTGTCAACAGCATGAATCCATCGCACTCAGGTCAAACAGACCAAAAGGCAATGAAAACAGGTAGAAATTCTCTCAAAGAAATAGATGGGGAAACTTTCTAATGTTTGTCAACATTCTTGAAAGTTGACAAATGTTTCTTGAAAACTGTATGAATGGATTGTAACCTATACCGAAACTTACGTCATGTGCATCCGAACGCTTACCTTCAAAGCGTGCAGCGTCCTCGCACTGCAAGCCGCTCTGGACAACATAATTGGTTGCTTGTTACGAGAGTCCTGGCCGAATAACAACAAAGATCAACAATAAACAGAACACGTTGACCAGAATGTTCAGAGTACCGGCCGTGGTGGCGCCCCCAGTCTCAGCCAGCGGCGGAAGATGGAAGTATTCATTCAGGTGCACCGCACAGTGGCGCCCTCCAGCGGCGGTATCGGGGACTCTCAGAAGGGGCGGCGCGGCGGCACGTTTGAGCGGGAGCGCCGAGCAGGCATCCTGGATGCCGGATGTACCTGCGACACAAACAGAGCACCCCGCCGAGACTCTGGAAACCGGAACCTGGAACCATGTCCCGGCGACGACGGGGTCTAGAAAGACCACCCAAGGAGGCGCCACCATACCGGCGTATCTTGATCGCGGCCCCCCTCCCTCCCCCGCCCACCTGACGGCCACTATCTAAGTGACGGGTGCCATTAACTGCACGGCTTGCTGGGCATCTGAAGCGCAGAGGCTGCTCGGCAGTGGCCATGGGCGTGCGCGAGACACGGAGCGGCCCACCGTGCGGCCCCCCGTGCGGCACTGAGCGCCAGCCAGACCCACTGCGCGAGGACCCTGATTGCGGCCCTCAGGGGCTTGAGTGGCGCGGCCGCCGCGGCCGCCGCGACTGCCACCGACCGGCGGACGGATAGTCGGCCGGCCAGTCAATCCTCGCGCGCCGGAGCGGTCTGCAGCGCGCCACCTCCGCCCCCGGAAATGCCTCCACCCGCCCCGCGCCCGGAGCCGACTCCCTGAAAGCACAGCGCCCGCAGGTGACTACGCGCAGTGGGACTGGCGGCCAACACTCCAGACGCGTTTTGAGCTCCGGAGTCGCTAAATGGGACTCGAACCGACCGTGTGACCCCACCAATATGGATTGCTCTCCGAACGAAGAATCCACCGGTGGGGCACACGTCCGGTTCGAGTTCGAGTCCCGTTTAGCGACTATGGAGCTCCGAACCCGTCCGGGATTTTGACCGCCTCCACCGGTCTTCTCGCCCACTGTGCTACCTGAGTAGCAACACGGCTCGCCTCGGCGCATATTGTTTTGGCCGCTAATCTGGCGTCGAGTGGGTGCCTGGCGTCGCGATCTATCGGGGTGCAATCACGGCGCGCTGACAGCGGCGTGGTCGCCGTCTCTCTCGCACCCCAAGCGACGCCCCGCGAGAGCGAGAGAGACACAGTGTGGTAATCACAGCTTGCTCACCGCGACAAGCTAGGCGCCGCCGTCAGCAGGCCGCCTCTGTCTCCCTCGCACCCCAAGCGACGCCCCGCGAGAGCGAGAGAGACACAGTGTGGTAATCACAGCTTGCTCACCGCGACAAGCTAGGCGCCGCCGTCAGCAGGCCGCCTCTGTCTCCCTCGCACCCCGAGGGAAGCCCCGCGAGGGCGACGCAGGCCGCCTCGGAGGCGCACACGCGTCACAGCCCGAATGAAGCACCAGGCTGCCCCGCGATGTTTTGATTTTTGGACGGTTTGATTTGAAATTGCTGGTCCGTTTGCGAGCTCCGCTGCCCTTCTGCCCGCAGGAATGGAGTGGGACGCCATGGGCATGGGCGGCAACCTGCTGCCGCCCATCGTGGTGCGCTCACGCAACTCGTCGACCTGGCCGACGGACTCGTGCTGCGTGTTCGAGGACCCGGCCTTCGCGACGAGCGCGGCGCTGCTGCGCGCCGTGCTGTCCGTCCAGGGCATCACGGCGCTCACCATCATGCTGGTCAACGCCTACACCATCACCGCCATCTGGCCGCGCCGCCACCGCCGCTCCACCCAGTCCACGCTCTTCGTGCTGCACCTCGCGCTCGCCGACGTCCTCGTCGGCGTCTCCAAGTGCGTCCACATCGTCTTCTCCACCAGCTGCTACATGGCCAGGCTGGCCGCTACCCATGAGGTACCGTCGGTGCCGTCCGCAACGGACAGAAGGTCGGAAAAACGGGTCCCGCGAAAACCGCCCTTTTTAGCTCTCGACTAACTAATCTTTCCCCCTGCGTCGCCCACTATCTTCCGCATTGCTTTTCCACACTCCACTTGGAACACGTCTTTTGACGGGGTTGATGACATCTCGTCGCGACGGTTCCTCAGTCGGCGTGCCTCATCCCCGTCGTGCTGGACATGTTCACGTGGACGCTGTCGGCCACCACCCTGGCGGCCATCGCCGTGGACCGCTACGTCTGCATCATGCACAGCCTCCGCTACTATGAGTTCATGAACACGAGGTGAGCTCCCCCGCGGTGTGCGGGGGTGGGGTTGGGGGTGGGGGTGGAAGCCTCCACTTGGTTTTTCTCGTTTCCTTTTCCAACGGCCGCATGCTTTGCTCCAGGCGAGTGACCACCATCCTCAGCTGCCTGTGGGTCGTCTCCATGTTCTGCGCGTGCCTCTACCTGCCCACATGGGAGTGGCAGGAGGGCCGCCTCTGCCAGGAGCAGAACATCGTCCCCATGTGGCACCTGCTCGCCGTGCAGGTGCGGATGTTGTCGGCCGGACTGCTTTCTGCCGGTCCTGTGGGACGCCCCATGAGTGCGAGAGAGACAGAGAGTGATGCTGCCCGCAGATGCCGCTGAGCGTGCTGGTGCTGGGCGTGGTTGCCGCGACGCACATCAGCATCCGCCACGAGGCGAGGCTCTGCCACGCGCGCGCCAAGGCGGCGCACGGCGCGCCCTGGCTCAGCCAGTCCAGCGCCTCCATCCGCTCCGCCAAGATCGTCTTCCTGGTGGTGGGCGGCTTCATCATGGGGGACTTGCCCATGAAGGTGAGCGCGCCGTCTATGTCCACAGCCGGCCGCACAGTGGGCCAGAAGTCGCTCAATGGGACTCGAACCGAACGTGTGACCCCACCAATGGATTGGTCTCCAAACGAGGAATCCATTGGTGGGGTCACACGTTCGATTCGAGTCCCATCTAGCGACTCTGGAGCTCAAAACGCGTCTAGAGTTTTGGCCGCCTGCGCCGGTCCTCTGGCCCACTGTGACACGCTGGGCGGCGTGCGTGTTCCAGGTGTTCCAGTTGCTGCTGGTTATGCACGAGGTGCCCGACGCCGGCGGCTACTGGGTCTTCGTGCTCCTGCAGATCGTCTCCTCGCTGTGGTACTTGGTGAACCCCTTCATCTACGCGTGGAAGAACGCCTCCATCCGCGAGGACATGACGGTGCTCTGGCTGCGGCTGAGGGCCAAGTGCTCCACGGTGGACCAGTGTCTGGCGGGGTCGCGCACGCCCGTCGGGGCGCGCCGCTTCTAATAAACTTTCTCTCTTAATTTTTTTTTTACTTTTCATCTTTATTTTGGACACCAAGCGCTACACTACACGAGTGTTCTTCCATGAGATGGTTCTTCGTTCGAGAGCGGCCGTCCCCTGCGGCCACGGCACCCCGCCACGCCATGGTGCACAACACGTGGCCTACCCCTGTCTGGTCGGGCGTTGAGGCCTACATTACCCCTGTCTGGTCGGGCGTTGAGGCCTACATTACCCCTGTCTGGTCGGGCGTTGAGGCCTACATTACCGCTGTCTGGTCGGGCGTAGAGGCCTACATTACCCCTGTCTGGTCGGGCGTAGAGGCCTACATTACCCCTGCCGTCTGATTCCGAACACTGCTTCGTCGCTCTGTCTCTCTCGCACCCCTACGGACCGTCCCATGAGTGCGAGAGAGACAGAGCGACGAAAGCAGTGCTCGGAATCAGACGGCTGTCTGGTCGGGCGTAGAGGCCTACATTACCCCTGTCTGGTCGGGCGTAGAGGCCTACATTACCCCTGTCTGGTCGGGCGTAGAGGCCTACATTACCCCTGTCTGGTCGGGCGTTGAGGCCTACATTACCCCTGTCTGGTCGGCCTAGAGGCCTACATTACCCCTGTCTGGTCGGCCTAGAGGCCTACATTACCCCTGTCTGGTCGGGCGTTGAGGCCTACATTACCCCTGTCTGGTCGGGCGTAGAGGCCTACATTACCCCTGTCTGGTCGGGCGTAGAGGCCTACATTACCCCTGTCTGGTCGGGCGTAGAGGCCTACATTACCCCTGTCTGGTCGGGCGTTGAGGCCTACATTACCCCTGTCTGGTCGGGCGTAGAGGCCTACATTACCCCTGTCTGGTCGGGCGTAGAGGCCTACATTACCCCTTCGGGATACCCCTGAAGGGGTAATGACGGTCTAGTCGGGCGGAGTGAAGCGGCGCCACAGCATACGTACACATATTTACCGCACTCACTGTAAGCGTGAAGACCGGAAAATTACTAAGGCTGGTGGTATTCCCTGTTTCCCTACTCTACCCTCATACTCACCGTACTCTCCACCAAGACCGAGAGATCAGTGCTCTGATCTATCTGATCTCTGACAACTGTACTGACTGACACGCCACCGCAAGGGGAGGGAAGGGAGGGGAGGGACACTGGCCAGGCACTGGCTGCCGTGTGGCGCTCTCTAGCGGCAGAATGGTGCACTGCTACTGCTTACTGGGCTGGGAAAACATGCCACTATTCGCACGCAGTAGCAGGCCGTCTCATGACAGACTCCCTATTTCTCGTCTTCCTTTGGAGTTAAAATGCTAGGGCTGGGTCAAAGGTGGCGTATTCAGCTGCCGTTGGTCAAAGACTGTGAATGAACTGAATTTGAACTGCGAGGGTAATGTAGGGTGCCAATAAGGTTTTCCCTTTCTTTGACAGTGCATAGAGCCCGCCCAGCGTTAGCGCCAGTCTTGTCGGTCCACTGTCTGTCATTCAATTTACTGGTGGGGTAGTCCTGTAAGGGTTCACAACGGCACAGTGGTTTTCACCGGCCGTTGCAAGCAGTTCCTTCTCGCAAGACTTCAAGCCAGAAGATGGACGAGTGCGAAGAAGGAGAGATCGTGGACTTCGACGGCGATGTAAGTCCACAGAGTTCGTTAAATGTTCGTTTTAACCCTTCATCCATGGTCAGCTGGATGTTCGGACTAGGTTAAGCCTCTCACCAAGTTGTTTACCATTTGGGAGGCCTGGGTAACACCGGACTGCAGACGAGTAGTCACAAGAAATCAGTAGCCAGCGCTTAGTGCTGGCTTGTATGAGTTGTGTCCATGGTGTCTTATTTTTAAATTTAATTTTGGTGTTTTTGTTGCGTGTGCAGGAGGAGGTTTACAGACCCCTGGAGCGGCCTTCTCGACCCGACCCCGCTGTGCAAGTTCAGCGGCCAAGAATAGTGGAAAGCGATTCGGAGGATGTCAGTGATAGCAGCTCCGACTCAGATTCCGACTCTGGACCCAGATCTGCTAAAAAGCGAAAGGTAGCTTGCATTATTGTGCAGTACAGTAACTCCCTTAAACGTGAATTTATGTTCATTTCTTATGTGTATTGATGTGTCGCAAATGTTCCTTTAGATGCACAAGGTGAAACCACCTCATCAGTCCAGGCGAGATGGTCCCCCAGCTGGGCATAGTGGCGCAAGAATCCGGAAAAACAATGTGTGGACTGCAAGTGTTCAGGAGGAGACAATTATTAATGATTTAGAAAATATTGATGGTTTGCAAAAGTACTCTCGTGAGCGTGGAGTTGAGTCTTATGATTTTACTCTAAATCATGACAGGTGAGTGAAGAAGAAGTACCACCGTTGAAGGTTCTGCGACATGATCTGAGTTATGTATGATCACATCTTTCTTTCACTTTCAGAATGTCTGATGATGATAATCTTAGTAACATTGATGATAATCTCAGTAATAATGATGAGGCCAATGAGAAACGAGGGCCAGATAATATGAATGATGAAATGTCATTGGACTCTAACATAGACTTAAGAAGTAAACTATCCAACAAAAGACGTTTTGATGAAAGGGGCAGCGTGAAACAAAGGCTTGGAAGACGCCCAAGTCCATCTGATCTTCCCTCTGATGTTGATGATAGGTTATTGCAACGGAAGATTATTCCAGACTTGACCACATCAACCTTGGATTCTGTTGATGCCATAGCGAGAAACATGGCCAAAAACTTGCAAGAGTCCAAGGAAGAATTGATCAGTATGTTGAAATTTTTCAGTGTTGAAGGTGGTAAGCTTCTCATTGCTACGTTCACTCTAATGAATTTACTTTTCTTGCAGTTCGAATATTAAACATAATGGGGAAGGAAAGAGCTTTTTCAATATATGAGCAGACACAGAGGATAGAGTCTGAAGGAGGAATGCTAATAATGGTGGGACATTTTTATTAATTATCAGTCATACTTTATTTCTTCTGTTTATAAGTGCATTAACCTTATGAGATCTGTTTGCATTTTTAGAATGGATCTCGGAGAAGATCACCAGGAGGCGTATTCTTTTTTCTGGTGAAAAATGATGACACAGTTTCTCAAGAAAATAGGCGGTTAATATTTGAGGACGACGCCAAACTCAATGTAAAGGAGATTCGAAAGCATCGCAGAGCAGCACGTAAAAAGCAACTTGAGAAAGAAAGAAGAAAACTTTCTGATGGTAGGTTGGCCCTACGTCCTGCATGTTCGTCTCCAAATTAGCCACTCTTGTAATTGCACATTCCTTGTTTTGCAGACATTGCGCGAAATGCTGATCTGCCAAGTCTTCTTACAAGAGCAGAACTTGTTGTTCAGCAGGGAACTGCCATGAAGAGCAAGAACAGTGATGGTAGTGTGAGTAACCCTCCCCCATCCCCTGCTACAGACAACAGGGGTGAAAGTTCAAATGACAGCCCTCCTAGCCCTCCTCAACGAATATTAATTCCTCCAAGTAATCGCCATGTTGCAGATTATGATGATGACTTCCTTGATATTAATGCTGAGGACATGGATGAATTTTAATTAATATTTTTAACTTTCTATCAAAGTCTGCATCACACATTACCATCACATTGAGTATGTTGTGCCTACAAAATTCCTCTAAATTCTATTTTCATGTACCAAGTATCGAATCATGTACATAATGTATACAGTAATGAATAAAAATAAAAGTAAATGATTAGGACATTTAACTTTTTATTTATTTTTTTAAAGATTTTCAGTTTATGAAAACAGTTTTTGATTTAAAACACATTACAAATGCATCAATATTTTCTTGAAAAGCGGATGGGATACATGACATAAAATGGTAAACAGCTTCCTCCATTGAAAAACATGTTGAGATTGAGAGCACTTTGACCAGCTTCATTGGTTAGACCGAATCCAGCTCGGTCAAAAATATACAATAAATACAAGGATAACAACGTCTATTCAATAGAGTATTTATCCTGAAATGGAACATACTCTTGCTTCAGTGAAGAGGATTTGCCTTGAGCACAGCACTGCGTTGATGTTGGGTAGCCGCATTAGCCACACAAAAGGACAAGGTCAAAACGTCAAGACAATTAAGCACCATACGCACACTTGAACACAGCAACAAAATAATGTAAAAAAATGGCAAGGTAAATTCTTCGAAAGTGTCCAAAAGCTGATTTCACAAACCCACATTATGGTAAGCTACATAAAATCATCCAAATCATCATAATCATGTGTCAAATCGCTGGTCAAATCCTGAAAAACAAGAATAAATTAAAATCTGAAAGCAAGCCAGGAAAGAGACCTCTAAGATTGAACTCAGAATACTTACATTATCCATTTTCAATTTAGCCCCCTTGAACTTGCCTCCCTTCTTTTTACTTGTTGCAGCCTTATCCATTTTCCCCTTTTCAATGGCAAGGGAGGTCATGTTAGAGCTAAGTTTCTTCAAATCTGCAGCAGGTACTGGAGAAAAATGGGTTCATTACAAGGATAAATGGACAGAAAGCGACTGCCATTTTGAAAAGAGATCAATACTCACAATTAACAACCATTTTCTCAATAAGTTCAGTGACAAATTCAACATAATGTTCCTCCTTGGAAAAGTCATGGACCTTGGCAACTATGGCTTCCCTTAGTGTGTCGAATTCCTCTTTACTACTGGGGTTGGCACCGTCAATTGCATTTGAGGTACCTGGAAACACAGGAACTTGTTATTTGGGATACCTTATACCCATCACATGGTTACACAAATGTACACCCCAAGTCCATATGCATCAAGGCTTTCTGTGCAGGGAACATGGTTCAGCTTCACCATGATTATCTTTTTTGGACCAGAGATAGAGTTGTGTGACAAAAGCATTCAATGATAATGAGATAATAATTAAGATCCAAAGAGCAACTTCTCATGTGTTCACCATCAGGGGGACTTTGTGTCAACTAAAGAAACTGCAATTTCAATTGTGATTTTTCTTTCTTTCAAATATGAAATTCTAAAAAAATTTGAATTAGGACACTTCACCAGAGACCAAAAGGAATAAAACAAGAAGCAGCTTTGACAGAAATAATAATAGAGATCGTTTAATTTCATCACATAGCAATTACAGCTCTCATGGCAAATGAACAACTGGTTCCATTGTACAGTTAAAACATAGGGGAAATAATAAAGTTGTGGGAAACTAAAAAAAAAAAAAAAAGTACTTTACATCAAAGGATACTATGATACACTTAAATATATGGGAATACAGTCTCCAATTCTCCTTCACAGGCATGACTCTTTTAGAAGGAAAAAAAAAAAGAAATAAAGAAAAACCCTATCTTTAACAACCTTATTGTAATCAGACTGCTTCAGTAAATTTAAAAGATGTGCCAGGTTGTCCATAAAGAAGACAAAAACAAGTTCTGTCCCAAATAATGACACTATTTTATCAAGAGTCAGTTGTTAGTTTAAAAAAGTACTGAAATGGTGATGAGACACAGCTTGAGACTTTTAATAGACCACAAAGTCAGCCAACCAGTTACTTTTCTAATGTGCAAAAGGCAAGGTAACACCACCCATTCAAACTAACTTTGATTTCATGCAATAGTCAATCACTTATTGTGATTACTACATGCGATCTTAGTCCCTTTTATTATCATAGCACACAAATATTCAACATTAAGCTATGAGGTAGGAATCACATGATGGCTAACGCATCCCATCTTAAAAGGGTGCATTGATTGTATAGAGAGAATTTGATTTTGATACGTAAGGCTTGGCAGCATCTTCGACAATACTAGTAATGATAAATGTTTAGAATCTAAATACTAATTAGCTGGATAACATTTATCGGTATTACACTGAAAATCAAAATTATGATCTCCCTTGCATTAATGGAAACATGAAAAGCTTCAACATGGATCACACCCACCACAAGACAATTTGCATGCAGTACCCCCATCACTACAGTACCAACAACCCTGTGATCATAACATTGAATGAAAATTAGTAAAAATAAAAAAAAAAAAAAAAAAAAAAAAGCATGATAGACAATTATTAAAATAATGACTCTTAAAATGGAAAGAGTCCATCAATTATATTAAAATCCAGAACCAATCCAAACAGGTCTGCCTGCACAGGGAAGTCTCAAACTACCTATTTGCTTCAGAACTTAAAGAATGAATTGATCACAGAATAAAGTGCATAAGGCTGCAAGTCTTTTCCTGCTGTTTATGGCTGAGGACGCAGGATTAACCTGACAAAATCAAATACAAATTTAGAATGAAACGGAACTACCACAAGAAAAGCACAAGTAATTCTAGAATTTTAAGCACTGTCCACTTACACAAAATTTAAGGTCAAATTGAGAAAGTTACAATTGTGCAAACAATAACATTTAGGAAATGATGCCTCCCACCAAATTTACTCACCATAAGTGGCTTTAACAAGCTCAAGCTCGGACTCTTCTTGTAATTTTCGTTGACGTATCTTTTCTGCCTGAAGTTCTGCAGGAGTAAGATTCCGCAATTGCTGTGCACGTTCCTTTTCCAGCCTCTGAAAGTGATTGAACGCAAGTTTAGATTGCATGATAGTTTCACTTGTGATAAATGAATGATGAACATGTGAAAAATTATTGATTCACATCAAATTAAAAATATAAATTGAAACCGAGGAGAGTATTACATAGAAAAAAGTAATATGCCCACATATCTGAAAGAAATAGACAATGAATGAATAAGGTAGCAAAATTTACCTCTTTTTCTTCAGCCATTTGAATCTTCTGAGCCAAATTTTTCTTCTTTGAGGGGGCTGGTTTTACAGGTTCTGGGGGTTTCTCCGAATCCTTCTTTTCTTCTTCATCATCATCTTCCCAGTTGTCCTGAAATTTATGAACTCTGTTACCCTCAATGAAAATCCACAATGAACTAGTCAAACAAAGTCTATGAAGCTATAAATTGAGTTGAAAAACCGTCTGGGAGCAGGAATTTTTTTATGTAAACAATAAGATGACCAATAAAACAACCCTTTTCGTTAAAATGGCAACGGGACTGGCAAACTTGCGCGCCCACAGAAGTGAGGCTAGTTTAACATGTGCACAGCAGGAGACGTCAAAAGCAATGTTGTGACAGGGTTCAACAGACGTGCGATGCTCCGAGGCTTGGTCGGGTACAAGTTCACGATCGGAAGGAGCATTCCAGAGGGAATTTGCCAAGGATTTCGAACCAATTCCGAAAACATATGTGTTGAAATTACCTTCACGTCTTCTTCTTCGTCCTCACCCTCCCATTTGTTGACGGCCGCAGTCTTCGGAACCACGGGTTCCGGCGGCTGATAGTTGTCAGCGTCTGCAGGAAAACAAGGTCGCAATTAATTCATTCTCTTCTTCACACACAAATCGCCAGGAATTATTGAAATCTAGCGAAAACATACCCCAATCGTCGTCCATGGTGGGGCCTTTCACGTGAAACGCAAGCGAGCGACCGAAAGGAGAACTGACAACTGACGGTGAACGAGCAGTATGAAAAATCAACAAGAGCAAACTCTCTCCCGCGCGTTGGCCATAAAACCTCATGGAAGCAGCCAGGTTTTCAAAAACCACCTCGTTGTTTTTTCAACTAAATGTGTCGCTTTAAAAAACGCTGTCACTCTCAGTTAGCGAAGTCGTGTGTGTCGGTGTCACATTGAGAAGACCAACCCTCAATGAGTAGGGCGGTAGATGAAGCAGAAACCTGACCGCTACATGCACCGACCATCACGAACGTCTGCCCGTCTCCGTTCGAGACAAGCTCGTCTCCATGGTTCCGGTCGGGAGGTCCGGATGTTGCACCTTCGTCTGTGACCGAACAACCAAAATGTCTGCGCTTCAACTCAAAATCCCAATCCAAAAAATTCTAGGCAAAGAGCGCCAGTCAGGCCAAGGTGGGCAACCCCAACAACGCGCTAAGAACGCGCCAGCGCAGCGGTCAGGGAGGGGTCAGTAGTTTTCAAAACCTGGGGTTCCGTGTAATCTTGCCACAAGCAGGCAGAACCTCCAACGAAGCGCCAGTGTCAACAGGGATGCCAACCTGAGCGCGGCGAGCCGACCATGCAAAGTCGCCGCTCAGTGAGCCGAGCAGCCGAGCGAGGACTCTAGTGGGTGGCAGCCCCCGGGCGCGGTGCCGGGCGTGGGGTGGCTGGCGGGGTGAAGGGTGGGGGCCGGGGCGGGGTGGAGGGCGGAGCAGGGTGGAGTCTCTGGGGCCCAAGTCAGTGTAGTGCAGTTTCGTGTACACATTAGTCTTGATTTCGCCGGGCCGAGACAGCCGAGCGACCGAGCCGGGCCGAGTCGAGCCGAGCCGAGCCGAGCCGAGCCGAGCCGAGCCGAGCCAGAGGGCAAAAAGCATCGCACTGCGAGGAAGGCAGCGATGAAGCTGCGAAGAACCGGGAAAGGGGGATGGATGCACGGGGAGGGTGCTGTGGTCACTGGCGCGGGGGCGGGGTGGGGGTGGGGGTGGGGGGGAGAGGAGGGGGCAGAAGTAATAACAGTCGCTTGTGCACAAAGGCAAAGGAGTATTCGTTCTTCCTGTCTCAAGCTGCGAAGAAAGGCAGGGAAGAGTGGAAGGCAGGCAGTCTGAGAGGGGGAAGCTGGCGCTAGCGAGGTTTACGTATGGGGTCCACTAAGGGCAATAAGGCTTGCTTAAGGCTCAACAAATATCCGGCGAGTTGAACCCCGGCCTGCCGAAGGCACCGTCCAAAGGCAGGGTCCTAAGGCCGTGCTCGGAGGGTTGCCTACCTGCAGCGGCTCGCTCGCGTGCAACCCGAGGTGCGGCCGCCCCCTCTCCCCCTGTCTCCTGGCCTGGCCAGCGAGCCGGCTCTGTCTCTCTCGCGCCCCGACGGGACGAGTGCGAGAGAGACAGAGCGACCGGCCGGCTGGCCAGGTGGAGGCAGACCGACCAGGTGATGCACTAATCACGCCGCGCCACAGCAAGGCACACCGAGCCACACCTGCACCCAGCCAACACAGGCACTTACTCACAGCTTCGCATTTTATTTTTTTTTAAATCGCTAAAAACAATTATATTGAGTGCTATGAAGTATTTTTGTCAGTACCTACACAGAATCCAGTCTTTCTAGTTGGTTTTTGTGTGTGAGTTGCGTCGACCCGCGGTCAAGGCGCTTGGCTTCTGCTTGGCGCGGATATCCGAATCGAACCCCGCATCAGCCGGCAGTGCAGGGCGATCCGAAGATTTGCATGACAATGCCTGGCGCCGGCAATATGCTGGCAATGGGCCGCCCTGCCGCCCTGCCGCCACCGCAAGGCGACGATCCGCTTGTAGCTATTATTTACTTTTTGATTAGTGTTATTAGACGGTGGTAAGCCGTTCGGAATGAGTAGTCGTGTTGGCTAATCCGCTGGGGAGGGTGCGGCCGGCCCGGCTGGGGGAGGGAGACGTCGCTACACCGCGGGGCGGGGCGGGCGGGGCGGGGCGGGGCGGGGTGCGCTCCGCGCCGATCGAGGGGCAAACTTTGATGGCGAGGTGAGTCTGAGGCGAGGCATGATTGAATGCCAGGCCCCTGCCAGCGCCTGCTGCCTGCTGCTGCCTGCTCCGTCGGCCCGGCCGCCCCGCCCGGCCGCCGGCTCTGACTGCGCCACTCAGATCAGTGTCCTCACAGAGAGCGCCCAACGGCTTACGGCATTCCAGGCCATAGGGACGCTGTCCCGCATTTTGACAGTTGTCACAGAAAATTAAATCATAAATACATTAAAAGATTCATTATTTTTTTTATTTTTTTTTAAATAGTTAGTTGAGAGGTTTTGGTTGGGGGCAGTTCAGTCAATGGCTGCCGCGTCGCCGTCACATTCCTAAATTTTGTTTTGTAAAGAATAAAAAAATTCCAATGCTCATGCATTGCGTGGTGTTCCGCTAATTTAAAAAATAGTTGCGAAAGTAGTTTTTTATTGCCAACCAGGCATGGGCAGGAAAGTAAAGTAAAGTACCGCGGTACCAGGTGGTATAGGTGGTATAGGCGTCGGTTCCCGGTACCGGGGTCGACGGATCGAGTCCCACTTTTTCTCAACATTTTTCGAATGACCCGCTCACTGCGGCTCCATCCCTGCCGCGTCTAGAGCCCGGCTGACGCCGCATCTACCATGAGCCGTGGTGGCTGAGATCGCAAAGGCGTCGGACTTGAACAGTAAGGTCCGGGGATCGAATCCCAACATTTCAATACATTTTACGACTGCCTCCCTCATCCCAATACGACTCAAACCCGTCGTCCGACACTCGGCAGACGTGCAGTCGTGATAGCGTAGTGGTCTGGATCATTTGTCGTCCACTATGCTTGGGTGTCTAAAAAGCAGTCCGCTTCGGCGGATTGGCCTCGGCACTGGTTCGATCCCCGGTCGTTCCAGCCACTCGCAATTGGTCGCGAGTGGGTCCATTCTGATTCGTCGGTTTGGAGTTGATAAGTCCTTTGAAGCTGGCCCTTCACACTGCATGTTCGGTAGAGAGCGCCGGACAGCGGGGGTACCACTGTGGGTACCACTGACCACCCCGCGAAAACAAAAGGCTCTCAACCCCCGCCCTTCACCCGGCCCACATCAGATGAGAACCCCTGGGGTCGCCGCCTGGAATGCACCGGTTCCCCCGATCCACCGAAGTTGCAGGCGGTCCTCCCTACTGTGTGGGGAGGTGGGAGAAGGGCCCCCATTTTTTCTTCTTTTTTTTTTCCTCCAAGTTCTTTTGTTGGATGCGCCGCTGGTTTGACAAACTCATAAAACTGGAAAGGGATGGTTTTAAAACGCGGGTGATCTTTGTTTGAGAAGTATGAGCACTGAAAGTCGCGAGGTGGAGAGCAGAAATCATGGTGGTAACTGAATCAGGTTTGACCGGAAGTCTTCGGTATTGGTCGGTTTGAATTGAGCGCATGCGCAGGAAGAACATTTTGAATTTCCCGCCATTCTGCTTTGTTTCTACTGGTCAGTTTGAATTTTGACGGGTGGATCGTATTCGTTTCTATGGAAATGATTTATTCATGTTTTTCGTATTAGACCGTAACGTAGACAAGTTTTCGTTAATTTAATGACTCAAAAGTTTGAATTTTCTACTGAGGCACATTTTGTCTTTGAAACGTTTCTCGATAAAACCAACGGTTAAGGGTGTTTGATTGTTGAAGTTTTATGTTTTAACAAATTACGCAAAATTTCCACGATAAATTTTTAAAAACTTCCCGCTACCCTTATTTTTTTATCGTAACGAATAATTTGGCGGTACTCATTTTCCAAAACCGAATAGGATATAAAAAAAAGAAGAAGCGGAGCCGTCAAAAACAATAGGGGTCCTCCTTCGTCGGAACCCCTAAAAATGCAGAAATAAAATTTTGGCGTTGGTGACGTTGGCTGCGTCCTGAGCAGGGAAGTCGCCACACTCGCCTAACATTGCCGTCAAATGCGACTCTCCTTTGCCCTCTCCTCGCCACCTTTGAGACGCTGCCACTGCGCGGAGGGGCCGGGAGGGACCGTGCCCCCTCCCCCTCCACCACCCTGGCCGTCCAACGAGGGTGCTCCCCCATCCACCAGGCCCGCCGGCCCTAACAGAACATGACAAGAAAGTGTTCACCAATTTACTTCATTTACCGAGACTCGGCGCGCAAATCAAATCAGTTTCAGCATAATTGATCCCCCCGCCCCCACAGGCCTCCCTCCCGTGGTTCCCACGCGCCCCCCACCCCTCCTCTCCCCGGCGCCAGCGCGCCAGCTAGCGAGGCTGTCGGCCCTTTGCTTTCTCGTGTGAGTTGTGCGTGCGTGTGTGTGTATGTGTGTGTGTGGAGAGTTTGCGTGTGTGTAGCGCCAACACGCGGTGCCTCACCGAGGGCATCGACAAATCGTGAGACGGAAGGCCAATTTTGATAGATGAATTCAGCATGAATCAAATCCAAAAATTAAAAGATGCCAACATTGCAATGTCATTGGTAAGTTTCCTTGCCACTCCAGTGGCGCTCCGTTTTGAACGCCAAACTTTGGCCTTCTGACCCCCGTGTTTCTTTACAAAATGCCTCACAAAACTTCCGCAAGCGTTTTAATAATCTAAAACGTGTAACTCAATGTGTTCATATTTCATAAGAATAAAATAAACAGCTAAGCGATAGTCAGTTTGCGCCTAACCTCTCCCAATGCCGAACCGGTTCGCTGAATCGGTTTGACGGCGTGTCCTAAAAAAAGGGGGGAGGGCTTTGGGGTGAAAAGATGGGGGCTAGCTGCTTGGGCGTGGCGGGGGGCGGCGGGGCGTGGCGGGGGGCGGCGGGGCGTGGTGGGGCGCGGCGTTCCGCTCCGCCCCACAGCATCCTGTGCCCGCTATACTGCGGCCCAAATTGACGCAGATGAGAAGATATTGCGGAGTGGAGATTCTGCCCCCGCTCTCTCTGCACGCCTCCCCCTGTCTCTCTCCCTCTGTGGCCCCCTGCTCTCCCCTCTCTCTCCCGCAGGCTCTTCTGTGCCCCTTTGTCCCTCGCGCGCATTCTTACCGCCTGCCCCCTCTCGCCCCTCTCTCTGCTCTCCCTGCTCTCCCGTTTCCCTGCCTCGCAGCAAAGATGGCCCACGATTGAAAATAAAAAATAAAATAAAAAACAAATTTAAAACAAATATGAAACAGGACGAACTACACGGAACGTTTCGACTGGAGCGAGCACAGCGCCCCGGTGAGTAAGAAGGAGGCGCAAGGAAATACTAGTGGCGTGGCAGTTCCGAAAAAAAAAAAAAAAAAAAAAAGTTTGGGCGGAAATGCTGCAAGCGAGGGAAGCAACAAAGACAACACAAAAACGGCGAATGGAACGGAATTAAAACGAGAAGTATAAGGCGAAGGTGGCGAGGAATTTAATTACAAACTTGTCAACTTTTGACACGAGTCGTCCGGGATGAAGCGGAGCGACGGAGTGACCACGCCTCTTGCCAGTGTATCAACGCCCTTCTTAAACACCGCCCGCCTGGAAAAGCAGAGGGAAAAGAGTCTGCGAAAATTTGAATTTTTTCTGCAATTCTTGGTCTTCTTTCTCCTTCTTTATTGTCATTACCCGCTGCCCCCCGTCCCCACCCCCACCACCCCTCGGTGTGCCTCTAGCGGGTGGCGCCTCTCGTGGACCCAACCAAGTGCAGGGACGAAGGGAAGAGGGGCAAAAGAGACTAAAAAAAGGAGAGAGAGAGAGAGAGAGACAGAGACAGAAAGGGATGCCGAAGGACATTCAACACCCCCGGACTGGGTCCAGTCGAGGATGGATACAGCCCTAGTCTGCGTGGACCGGGCGGGGCCGAAAGAGAGAGAGAGAGAGAGAGAGAGAGAGAGAGAGAGAGAGAGAGAGAGAGAGAGAGGGGGGAACGATAGCCTGCCGCCAGGATCATACAAATTGGCTCGTTTTGCGCGCCACGCCACGCGCCGCGACGATACTTTTATTAAAGCTGTATTTACCGCCTCTCCCCGGCATCGGACCCGCGTGCCCATGGACCGCCGCGCCTCCCGTGCCAACCGCGCAGCTATCTGCACTAAATTTCCCGGCGCGGCCGCGGATGCGTTTCGTAGGCGGGACAATGCGGCGGGGATGCGGGGAAAATCGGCCGTCCTGCGAAGTTGTCATGCCCTGCTCACGCTAAAGTAAGTCGCTAGTATAAAAAATGGGGCGGGGGGGGGGGGAGGGAGATAGAAAAGACGACGATGATAATGCGTGCTTATTGCGAAAGCGAGCAGGCGAAGAAAACGGCATCATTCAGACACGGAATCCCAGCTGATAAAAACAAAAATGAGAAGCAAACAATTACTTAGTAAACGCGGCGTCTTTCGCGAAAACAAAAACGGCATTGACCAATCATCTGGTTTGTTGGGCGACTAATGTCAGCGGCAATATTGAGATCCAAGCGGAGGGGATGGGATGGAAGGGAAGGTTTGAGCCTTGCCGTGCGCTTCGCGTAGCTTCGCGTTGCTTCGCGGGCAGGGGGTTGAATCAGCTCTCATATCGAATAGAGGGGCGCGCGGCGGGCGGGTCGGGGGGAGGGGGAGGGGGAGGGAGTATCGCGAAGCAATCACGAAGACATGCACAATCACGCTTCCAGGTGAGATAGAGAGAGAGAGGGGAGGGGGGATTCCAGAAGGCCGCGTGCCTGCCTGCCTGCCGGGGGCCCTTCCTGGTGCTGGGGCGCCGCGCACCACTCGAGCGTACCAACTTGACTTTATTACATTCCTAGCCCCGTCGCTGCGCGGCTCTGCGTGGTGCTGCGCTGCGTTAGCGGCCCGGCCCTTAGACTCGCCCCGCTTTTTCAGGCGGCCCGTCCCAAAGGCCACGCCCAGCGCCACGCCCCCACCACCCCACAGTGGGCCAGAAGACCGTTGAGGCGGCCCGAATTCTAGGCGCGTTTTGAGCTCCAGCGTCGCTAAGTGGGACTCGAATCGAACGTGTGACCCCACCAATGGATTGCCCTCGAAACGAGGAAGCGATTGGTGGGGTCACACGTTTGATTCGAGCCATCCATAGCTACTCTGGAGCTCAAATTTTGGCCGCTTCAACGGTCTTCTAACCCACTGTGCACCCACGCGCTGCAGCTGGACTTTTTTCGAAAGCCACCTCGCACGAGGCCTGCCTGCCCAGCTACTTGGGTAAGTGCAGAACTATTTCAACTAAGCATGTTGTAGTCGTTGTCGATGTCTGGACTTTATCCAACACGGCACTTTTCCCAGCCAAAAATAATACACCCACCTTTTGAAGGGAACGAAAGAACACAAACCAAACATAAAAACAACAGTGTAGCCCACTTCCCCTTGTTGACGTCAACGTCACAAACGATATTAAAACGTCGACAACGGCGTGCCTGGCGCGTGCGGACGCGTGCGTCTCCAGCCGCTCCAGGCGCCACGTGCGCTGATTGTCGGTGCGCAGCGCGAGCGGCGCAGGTACGCACACACACTAAATTAATTTGTACTATTTTCGTTCAAAGCTTTGAACAAAGTTGCGCATACATAACTTTTGCACTACTTTGTGCGCAGAATCGCTCAAATTCGTGTGAATTTTTGCACAAATTCGTGTAAAAGTTTGCACAAATTTTGTGCGAAACGGACGTATGCGCAACTTTGTGTAAAGCTTTGTACAAAATTATACAAATATGTACATTTAGAGTGCAGTGGGCGAGACGATAACAGGCGGCTGAAGCGGATGCACAGCCACGTAGTGACATCTATTGAAAGTCAATATTGCTCTGGACGACTTTGGACAATTGATAAAAGTGCACTTTTTTACGTGTATATATTTGTGCTTTAGGTCTGAGACAGCTGATAAATTGGCTGCATGCTTTTTACTTCATATATCATGGACGAAAAAGTACTTACATCATGTTTGCCTGAAATTCTTGGTGCTGCTAACTGACAGAACTTTTAGGAAATAAGGTATATGCGGCTGTAGTCGCACTGAGTCCTCGCTGGGTCTCACTCCAGCCAGGAGTGGAGCTGGAGTTTCGCTGCTGGAGCGGCCAAGAGCAGTGCATTCCAGGCGTGCCGGGCCCCCCATACCCTCGTCCACCGGCAGGAGAGGTATGCAAGTCTGGCAGCAGTAGGCAGCCGAGTCGTGTAAAGCGTGCCGTTCTTCCGCCTAGGTTTACCGCGGGGATTCCGCGAAGCAGACGCCAGCTGACCCATTTGAGCGTCCCCCCCCCCCACGTCCCCCCCCCCCACGGCCCCCCCACGGCCACCCCGTGGCCCCGGCAGACGGCCAGCCACGTCCGAGGAGGAATCCGCACCGGATGCCTGGAAAAAGTTAGTCTTGATGAGAAAGGGGAGCTATTGTTGTCGGGGTTGTGATGTCTGGCGCCCGCGCACCAAGGTCAGTGTGTGGCTCTCTCTCTGACCGTTTGCTTCATTTGGGTGAAAAGTAAGAACAAAAAAAGGCAAGAGACAGGCCATTTCTACGCGGGGAAACGTGTTAGTTTTGAAAAGATTTCTGCATGAGAAGTCAAAAACTGTTGAAAGGGTTGCCAACTTCAGCCTGCCTCCCAGGCAATACCTGGGCTTTGCTTTCAAGAGGCATAGCGGGCATGCCGCGGTTGGCAATACTTTCCACGCAGGAGCGTCCGTGGGAACGACTCCCAACTCGTGTGGCAACACTGCGTCGGAGACCTTGTACGTCGTCAACACAACCTTGCGACTCTCCTTTTACGCGAATAAAACGCGAAAGCCAAAGCCATCTCGATGCCATGAAGGGCGCGACGGCCATGAAGGGCATCGGGAAGGCGGGCACTTTACAGCGTGGCGAGTACCAAGCGGCCGAGCGGTCCTGCACGCCGCCGAGCACGCCGTCGGGGCCTCGCCCGACGCCCCCACCGCCACCCCGCCCCCACCACGCCCCCACCCCGCCCGGGCCGGCCAACCCGGCGCCCCGCCGCCCCACCGCCCGGCGCGGCGGCCAACCAGGCGGCGCCGGCCGCCCCCACCGCGCCCCCACCACGGCGCCGCGCGCACCACCCCCGCCCCGCCGGGCCTGGCCGTGTCAAAACCCCGGCAAACAGAAAATCACTGTGTATAGAAAAGTTAATTTGAAACGAGTTGACGGAACGGAGCGATACAGGCGGCGCGGTGCTGCGCGTCCCGGCTGCGTGGTCCAGGACGACGGTGCGTGCAGTGCGGTCCGCCGTCCGCTCGGCTCGGCTCGGCTGCCGCTCGGGCTGCACCAATCGGCGCGCTAATTAAGGCAATCCGAGTGGCGGCGCCGCGCGGCCAGTGCGTGCTCGGTGCTGCAAGCCCCGCGAGGCGCGCTCATGCACGGCGTCAGGAAGTGCGTGATCCTGGCGACGTTGACGCCGCGGTGGCCGGCGGCCGGCGCGCGCCTGCCCCCGGCCCGCGCTCTGCCGCCCTGTTGAGCGTCCCGACGAGCGTCGCGGCCACCGACGCCGTCCTCGGCCTACGCGAGCAGCGCGCCATCCGCCAAGCTGAAGTGCTCCGAGGGCGACCGTCTGCAGCCGGAGTGGCTCTCCATTACGTCCGGGTCATCGCTGGCGCTGTCCTCCATCACCACCACGACGCCCACGTCCACCGCGTCGCCGACGCTATCCTCGTCGTCGGCGTCCTCCAACACCTCGTCGACGCCCGGACCGCCGCCCGGCTGCCCCGCCGGCCCGGTCGGCGGCGTAGGGGGCGCCGCCGGCATCGGGCCCTGCCCGCCGTGCGGGCCAGGGGGGCCTGGGGGGCCAGGGGGGCCAGGGGGGCCAGGCCGCCTGTACCCGGAGCACGCGTACCAGCTCCACGGCCACGTTGGCGGGCAGGGCGGCGGCCAGGGGGCAGCGCCCCTGCAGCAGGGTGGCGGACTCCACGAGTACGCCGGGCACCTCGCCCAGCAGCACGGCCAGCACCTCCCGGACCCCTGGGCCGCGCTCAGGCCCGGCGGCACCATGCTCAACAACCTCGCCGCCTCGGGGGGACTCGTCCTGGGAGGTAGGTTCGCCTCCCGACGGAAGCGGATTTTGTTTTGTTTGTTTGTTTGTTTGTTTGTTTGTTTGTTTGTTTGTTTGTGTGTGTGTGTGTGTGTGTGTGTGTGTGTGTGTGTGTGTGTGTGTGTGTGTGTGTGTGTGTGTGTGTGTGTTTTGAGAGGACTGTGGCCGAACAAGGAGCAAAGGGGTTCATGAGAACCATAATGGGAACCTCCCTCATGTAGCGGAAGAGTGTCAGATTGACAATGTGAGATTGACAGTGTGAGATTGGCAGTAGCGTCCCAGATGACGTGACTGCACTCAATGCGCGGCGGTCTCGGCGGTCGCGGCCTGCTCCGAGGACGCTGTGCCGCGGACTCATTTGAATATTCGCGCGCCTAACTGAAAGTTGGGATTAAACAGTGTCGCGATCCCGCGCCGCCTCCCCGAGCAGGTTTAGTTGCAAAGTGCTGCTCTATTGAAACTTTAGCCGTCTTGCAGTTTCCTTGTCTGGCCCACAGTTTACGGCTCGTTTCTCCATTTGCATTCCTCCGAAGTTTGCGTTTCCTTATGGTGGGGCGTTGTTTGGCCTCGTCTATTGTAAAATTTCGGGTGCTGTTTTGCACTGTTAAAAAAAATATCTGAAAATTCAGACTAAATGAACTGAAGTTTTTTTAGCATAAGGCACTCTGAATTTTCAGACCAATATTTTCAGAAACATGCTGCCTGAAAATTCAGACCATAGAATTTTGACCCGAGAATTCAGACCACAGGTCTGAATTAGTGTTTTTTTGAGTTATGTCGGTCTAAAGATGTTAAAGACATATGAACTATTTTAGAGAGGCATGCTCCTAAGGAGAGCGGCTCAGCAAAAAAAGATTTGAAGGGAAATGTTCCTTAGGGAACTTCTCTCTTACTTAGACAGGGGCTGGCCTGATGCACCCAAGGGAATGGCGACACGGAGCCTCCCGCGAGAGGTAAATACAAATGTCAATTGTTCAACTCGTACTCATAGTACAGAGATAAATCTGGCAAGGGAGCATGTCTTTCATCATACCAGGTGAAGTGTTATGTATTTTGAGTTCAAATAATTTAATAATTATCAGGAGGAGCCTTTTTAACAGCAGCAAGCTTTTTGACTGCCACCTGCGCCATCTGGCGGACAAACAAATACTTTCGTTTCCTCTAAAGTCCCAGAGAGGAAGTCACATTATTTTGACTGCAAGGACTGATTATCAGTTAACCCAGCATAAGGTGGGACGGAAGTTGTATACTGCTCTCTTTTGTTTTGTCAATTTTTCAGAAAATCGTATGAAACGGAAATTCAGACTCCAAGTCTGACGTAGTTCATCTGAAATTTGAGAATAAAGTGCGAATATTCAGACACTCCAAGTCTGAGCCGAGCTTTCATACAGAGGGTCCGAAAACACAGACAAGCACTCCGATTTTTTAGAAAAAAGTCTGATTCGAGATTCAGACAGCATAGTCTAACAAAATTGGTCTGAATTTTCAGAATTTTTTTAACAGTGTGACGGTTGCGCATTCTGGACCACGGTCAACCACTGTTCAGTTTTCAGTGTAGCCTAGGTTTGAAACTAAGAGGGAAAATTGGGACAGTCAATTTTGTTTGACTGAGTATAACTAGATCGTCCTCGTGTTAAAAAAAATCGTTAAATTAAGAGGTTTTGAAAGAAAAATTTAATGTAACTGAAACTTAATTGACTTTTTCAGTAATCACACGTGGCAAATTTAAGTCGAATTTTTCAAAGATGTTTTCTCAGTGAAAAGGAGCTACGACTTATCTAGGAATATTTTGATTTGAAAGGCTTTCTTTTGAGAGTGTACCGCGGTGTGTCTCGCAGGCCCCAAGGACGCGTGCGGCGACGTGAAGCGCGCCGGGGAGCTGTCGCTCAAGTCGTCGTCGGGGCCGGGCAGCCCGCTCGGCCCGCTGTCCAGCCCGCTGTCCAGCCCGCTGGACCACGGCAGCGTGCACGGCCTCTCGCGGGGCCACCTGCACCCATGCGACCCGCCGGGGGGGCCCATCCACCAGCACGGCCACCACGGCCACCCCGCGCCGCCCGGGGGCCCCGCGGCGCCCGGCGACGACAAGCCGGGCAGCAAGCAGAAGAGGCACCGCACCAGGTTCACGCCGGCGCAGCTCAACGAGCTGGAGCGCTGCTTCTCCAAGACGCACTACCCGGACATCTTCATGCGCGAGGAGATCGCCATGCGCATCTCGCTCACCGAGTCCCGGGTGCAGGTCAGTGCAGATCCCGCAATCCAGCGATCCCGGATGCGTTTTGAGCTCCAGAGTCGCTAAATGGGACTGGAACTGACCGTGTGATCCCACCAATGGACTGCTCTCCAAACGAGGAATCCACTGGTGGGGTCACCCGTTCGGTTCTAGTCCTGTTTAGCGACTATGGAGCTAAAACGCGTCTAGAGTTTTGGCCTCCTGCGTCGGTCTGCTGGCCCACTGTGCTAAAAATAAATAGGAAAATAGTGGAAAGTGCGTTCCGAAGCTCCGTCGGAAATTTCGTTCGTTTTTCAAAAAGATTTCTTTTTGGGAACTATACTTGCTGGTAACTTACCGAGTCTCTTCCAAACAACTCGCTATCTGTAATTACATGGCTTTTATTGAACGACGCGTGTCGTCGTGTGGTTTACGACTGCCCGACGAGGCGATTAACTGCACGGTAGTTAGCGCATCCCCGCCATGCACAGTGGGCCAGAAGACCGACGCCGGCGGCCGAAACTCTAGGCGGTTTTCAGCTCCAGAGTCGCTGAATGGGACTCCAGCCGAACGTGTGACCCCATCTATGGATTCCTCGTTCCTGTCGCACCCGCTGCGACGCGCTCTAGGTCAATAATCGACAATGACACTGTTTCTAAAATAGCAAAGTGAATCCACTCTCTGCTCGATGCCGACGAGGCGCGCGTCTCAAACTCGGGTGTCTTCTCCCTCGGACGCACGTGGGTTGAGTCTAGAGCTAAAAACCGCGTCGCCGGCGAAAAAACCTCCTCGGTCTGGCGCACGTGAATTGTTCGGTGGGCGAGCATCTCGTTGAGGAGGCCCACGGTGCCGGGGCTCGGCCGGGGCTCGGCCGGGGAGCAGAGGCGACGTCGAGACAGACGGCCGAGGTGCTAACTCCCTGCGCCAACATCAAACTTTTCGTCAGCACAAGAAGGAGCCCGACTCGCAGCGCGCCTTCCCGCCGCCACTGCCACAAAACCAGCTCGGAAAATCTGGGTGGACAACCAAATTTCCATTTCCAGCTCGGAAAAGCTTTATGGAAAAGCGGGTAGTACCGCTAATGCGTGGGTGCCGCGGCGGGTCCCCGAGCAGGCAGGCAGGCCGGCCGTCTTTCCATTGGTCCCAGAGGACGGCGGGGAGGCCAGGAGGGAGGGCGGCGGCCGCGGCGGCGGAGCACCAGTCTCCCCTCTAAAATGCTGTTAGGGTCGCGGGTGAAAAACGACTCGCTGGAAGCGCTGAAAATGGTGAGCGAGGCTTCACCGCGCATTATCACCAGACTGACCGGGCAGACCGGGGCAGGGCAGGGCTGCGGGTGATCAGTCAGCGGCGCCATCAATCAGTCTGTCTCGCCGCGCGCCGCCGCCGTCCAATGGCGCACCTGCAAGCCGGGTCTAAGCGCGCCAGCGAACCCCTTCTCTCTCTCTCTCTCTCTCTCTCTCTCTCTCTCTCTCTCTCTCTCTCTCTCTCTCTCTCTCTCTCTCTCTCTCTCTCTCTCTCTCTCTCTCTCTCTCTCTCTCTCTCTCTCTCTCTCTCTTTCGCAATTTAGAAACAAATTTAAATCGGTGAAAAGTTTATTTGACTTACTTACGTCCTGTCAAAGTGGTGCGACATTTGTGGTCAGGGCTTCCCGCGCCCCAAGCTGTACTCGAACCTTCGTCAGGGTGGAGCGAGTGACTGCACGGCCGCCTCGATCACTCGAAGGCTAATTTTGGATGTGTCCGCTGGCGGTGCGCCTCCCCGCACCATTCATCAGGCGGTCGCCGCGTTTAGGTGGCTTCGGACGCGCGGCTCCGTCTTGTCCGCACGGCGACCCTCCGCCAGGGGTCAGCCCGCTGACTGATTCCGGCAGCGTCGCTCTGTCTCTCTCGCGCGGGCCGCCCCGTGAGTGCGAGAGAGACAGACTGGCGGTGGTGGCGCTGGCCCAAATGGAGGTATAAATCTCCACCCGGGCCGCACGCATCAAAACAAGGAGCCGTCCCGGAGGATCCCACGCGGGGCCAGTGGCTGGTGGGCCAGACGCAGGCTGACCATCGCCCTGCCGCAGTTCATTTTTTACCGGACTTGGCGAGGCTTCCCCCTCAGTTTCCTCCCCTGGGTGCGTGTGTGTGTGTGTGTGTGTGTGTGTGATGGTCACTCTGGGGGTCGCGTATCAATTGTCTGCCCCAATGCAAACTGGCAGGGCTACCAATGGATTTGTTTTGAAAAATAATTTTAAGGAGCGTCCGCGCAAAATTTTCCGTGAAAATGCCGTATCGGGACACAAGGTTGGCGTGGTGCCGCCGCTCCCCCGCGATGGGCGGCGAGCTTCCAGTGTATTTGCATGTGGCGCGGCGACGCGGCAACGTCGCGCGGCCGATACGCCCCGCGAGGGTGAAAGGAGGGGGAGGTGGCGAGGAGGTGTGAAAACGCTGGACCTCCCAGGCCGCGCCCCGCCCCGCCCCGCCCCATCCCGTGTTCCCCCCCGGCAAGGCACACATACACGCAGCACCAGCCTGTGACTTTGCCCGGCGCTGCCGCCGTGTCCAACGAGCCTTCATTTCAAAGGGGTCTCTCTCGCTCTCTCTCTCACTCTCTCTCTCTCTAAAAAAAAGGCAGAACGTTTTAGTGATTTTGTGAAGACTCTACGTGCCTGCACGCACTATTTTTGATCAATCGTTAAAGAAGAAAAAAAAAAAATTGTGAGAAAATATTTGTTAGAGTGCGACAAACATTCACGTGCTCAAAATAGTGTAAACATTGAGTAGTCCAGGACGGTGCCGACCGAACTTTGTAATCTGTTCCACCCAATTCTGCTGTTGGTAACAAAAGGGCACTTTGGCCGACTGCACTCAACCCGCTCACGAGTCAACGAACGGGACTGCGGCTGCACAGTCACGATAACAACTGAGCTGTGTCCGCTCCAAATCAATCAGACCAAGTTTCTTTGTGATTAATAATCGAGGCAGAAGCGACGCGTGTTCCACGTGTTCCTCTTCCCCTTGTGTCATTCAGGTCACGTGGCCGGGTGACGCGTGACGGGCGGCAACAGGTATTTGGCGGTGCGTGTGTGCGTGCGAGAGAGAGAGAGCGTGCGTCCTACTACCTTTCAGCTTTACTCCACATAATTTAGCCGTCCCTTTGGTGTGCTCCGCGTCCCTGCCGCCCCGTCCCACTGTGTTGCCGTCGCGGCAGCGATCAAATAAAAGCTGCAGCCGCATCCAAGCAAAGGTAATCGGAAGTCATAAAGGTGGGGCCGCCGGCCGGTGGCAGCGGTCTCTCTCTGTCTCTGTCTCTGTCTCTCTCTCTCTCTCTCTCTCTCTCTCTCTCTCTCTCTCTCTCTCTCTCTCTCTCTCTCTCTCTCTCTCTCTCTTCCTCTCTCTCTCTCTCTCTCTCTCTCTCTCTCTCTCTCTCTCTCTCTCTCTCTCTCTCTCTCTCTCTCTCTCTCTCTCTCTCTCTCTCTCTCTCTCTCTCTCTCTCTCTCTCTCTCTCTCTCTCTCTCGCACTCACCACCGGGAATGAAAACGAAACATGGTGTCATTACCGCGTGTCTTTCCGTCATCGTTATTAAACTAGGACGCTGGTCAGGGTCCAAGTCAGGGTCAGATGCAGTGTGCGCACCAGCCGTTCTGAGGGCACGGTGAGGTTGCACTCGTTGAGGTACCCAGATATACGTGGTGGGGGTGGGGGAATGACCTTGACGGACGGTCCATCTTGGGCGGCACGGCACCGCCTTCTCGGAACGGGCCGCACCCTTTGCTTTGCGGCGCATCGGGAAGGCCGTGCAGGCGGTGCGTGGGAGTGGAGAGCGACCTTGGCGGCCGATTTTTTTTTATTTTTTTTTAGTTTTTAAAAGTATTTATTGATGGGATTTTATTAAAAATTAGGGCCAGGGAATGAGTTGAATTTGTGTCACAAATTGTGCATGCAGTGTGGTTGTTGATTTAGAATTTTGATGTTGTGCTGCAGTGTATACAATTTGTGAACTTTTTTTTTTTTTAAAAAAAGAAAAAATGATTGAAAATTTGAATTGAAAACATAGAGAGAGAGAGAGAGAGAGAGAGAGAGAGAGAGAGAGAGAGAGAGAGAGAGAGAGAGAGAGAGAGAGAGAGAAAAGAAAAAGGAAAATGGTCCGGGCGTGCTGTCAGAGTCGAAACTTTTCTCATTTCCAAGTAGCGCCCAAAGTGAGTTGACGACGCTGCCACGCCCGGCACGGCACAGTGGGCCAGGTGTGAGGCGGCAAGCGCGAATCCTTGGCTGCGTTGCCGCGCGGCGCTACAGGTCGCTCCAGTCCATGGAGCGACTCAACTTTAGTCAGTGAAAAACTTAAGCGCTGGCTTTCTCCTCTTCTTCCGAGTTTTGTTCCTGTCGCTCTCTCTCGTTTTTTTTTCTTGCCGCTCACACACACCGGGCTGGCTGGCTGGCTGGGCCGCGCGCGCGAATTTTAATATTATCAATCTTTCGGCCGCCCCGCCCCCTTTCCCGTTCGGTGTCATTATTTCACGTGGCTGGGGTCACTGGCGCCTTGCCAGCCACGAGCACAAACCACGTGACAGGGACCAACCTCAGATCTGGATAATGTCGTTCATGCAGGATCTTGTCACGATGCGACATTCAAATTTTGAAGCCCATGTTAACGGCAGTTCACATTGACAAACCGTAATCTGCGCACTGACGCACGGGCGTGTCGTGGTGAGAAAATTTAATTTTAACCCCGCCCACGTGTCAGCGCCAGGGCCGGGGCTGGTGCGGGGAGGCGTTTAGGGAAGTTGAGTTCTTTTAATCGGTTTATAGCCGCGCGCGCCGCCACGTGCGTGCCCGGGGGGGTCTGTGCTGCACCGCGCACGAAGCGAGGCCGCGGGGCTGGAGGCTGAGGCCGTGGGGGAGGCCGTGGGGCGGCAGCACCCCACCCTCGCTCCCCGCTGGGCAGCCTCGGCCCTGCCAACACTGCCCTTCTCTCTCTCTCTCTCTCTCTCTCTCTCTCTCTCTCTCTCTCTCTCTCTCTCTCTCTCTCTCTCTCTCTCTCTCTCTCTCTCTCTCTCTCTCTCTCTCTCTCTCTCTCTCGCCTAAGACAAACTCTCGGCGGCGCGCCGTCCGACTAGCTGCCGTCGGGAAGGTGCAGCATCGGCGCTGGTGCGGACCGCCTTCGCCATGCGTTCAGCTTCCCCGGACTAGCGTCCTAAAGTGTCCTATAGTCCTATAGGACTATACCCCGGACAACCCCCATGGCACGATCCTCGGTAGCAGACTGACCGACACTGAGAGCTTGACCAGGCCGCCGATGCAAGTCTGTCGTGCATAACGAAAACGAAGCCGGGGAAGCAGAACATAGCTCGCACAGTGTGCCTGTCAGCGTGTGCGTCCGTTGTCTGTCTGTCTGTCTGTCTGTCCGTCTGTCTTCTCCCTTCCCTGCGGCACCCGCTCCAAAATTGAACGCCCCTGGAAAGGTCGGACGAATCACATGAAATCATAACGAGGGCCAATAATGAATAAGCAAAAGACTGGCTGAGCCGGCCTCAGCCATCGGCACCCTCGCTGTCTCGCCCACTGCGTCTCGCCCCGACACCGCATTCACGCCCTGGAGGCCGCGAGGCCGCCGGCCCGGAGTAGAGCAACAAGCGTACGTAATAAAATGACTAGCCGCCCTCTGTCGTCTCTCTCTCTCTCTCTCTCTTCCATTTCACCTCCCCTTCCCCTCTCCCCTCCCCTTTAACCTCCCAGTAACCACTTTATTTGCAGTTTTATTAACTGCAGCCTGCTGCAGCCTTCTCCTTCTCCCCCTCTTCCTCCTCCTCTGCTATAATCCGATGACAAGCCGCGGATTTTTCACAGGGGTCAATCTGTGTTTCTGGTCAGAAATTGTGTGTGTGTGAGAGAGAGAGAGAGAGAGAGAGAGAGAGAGAGAGAGAGAGAGAGAGAGAGAGAGAGAGAGAGAGAGAGAGAGAGAGAGAGAGAGTTGGGGTTTAGAAAGGTGTGGCCTGCATCTGTCCGTGGCGCCCCAAGGCAGGCCAGGTGACCCCGCGGGAGGGGGATGAGTCAGCCTAGATCTGTCTGTCTGTCTGTCTGTCTGTCTGTCTGTCTGTCTGTCTGTCTGTCTGTCTGTCTGTCTGTCTGTCCGCCTGCCTGCCAGCGGTGCAATATTGTGACGCGTGTGCTTCACCTTTCTATTCGGCAAGTAGAGGGGGAGGGGAGGCGGCCTGGACGTCGGCCAGGTGAGGTTGTGAGGTGAGTGCAGGCCGCCGTCGGCCTCTGCCTGCCCTGCCTGCTGCTCGTCGCCGTGCAGAGCGCCGTCTCCGCCAGATTCACTACCGCCACTGCGAGACCACCGCGAATAATAGCGTTCCCGGAGTCGGAAGTCGGACCAGACCGGAAGTTGGCGGAGGCGTCGCGCCCGCCGCGTGCGAGTTCCGGTTCCTCCGGTGGGCCTCGCCGGCCCTTGTTGACTTGTTGTCTCATCGCGCGGGTAATCAAACATGTCGTGGCGCGTGCGTGGCGCGTGCGTGGCGCGTGTCGCCCCGGGGCAATAATGCGCACGTGACCGCACCCCGCCCGCACGCCTTCTCTCTCTCTCTCTCTCTCTCTCTCTCTCTCTCTCTCTCTCTCTCTCTCTCTGCGCGCTGTCAAAGCAGGGTGAATCGTTCCCACCCTCAGCCTGCGTGTGGACCAGGTGGGGCCGGGGGGCGTTTCACGGCGCTACACGACCGCTGAAAGAAATAACGTAGAAAATTAGCGTCACAGCTCTGCGTTGATGCCGAGATTACTATGAAGCAGGACTTGTAACCGACCTTTGAAGGGTCCATGGACCGCCCGGCAGCACGTAAAAGAACCCCCTCGTTGCGTCGCCATTTCCGCAAAGGACGTTGAACGCGTCCAGCGTCCGTGGCGGCCCTTCACCAAGCGCGGGGGCGGGGCGGGGCCGGCAGGGGCCGGTTAGGGGCGGCTGGGGACCGCGCAGGGGGCGGTGGGGCGGCCATCGATCGGGGGCGGGGCGGGGCGGGGCGGGGCGGGGCGGGGCGGGGCGGGGCGGGGTGGGGCGGGGCGGGGCGGGGTGGGGCGGGGCGGCGATCTCCTACCTAGGCCGGTACGTACATCAACAACGCCCTCTTTCTTGGCCGCCTTCTACGCACCGAGTGCATAGGCTGTTCGCATGAATATTCAAAGGCAGTGACGCCGGGCCTGGCCGCGCTCTGCCGCGCTCTGTCGCGCTCTCCGGCCGTCGCGCCCCGTCACGCCGAGGAGAGAAAGAGAAAGATGGCAGCCATTTTTATTTTGTCCATTAGCTCCAAGGCGGATCTTCCCTCCCTCACTTTTTCTCTGCTCCCCCGCGGTGCCTGTTTGCAGCAAGACGTTTGCAGCAAGCAGGTGCCAATTTTTGCAGCGTATTTTTGCATCGTATTTCGGCAGCCTACATTTTTCGCGGTCAATTTTTTTGGCGTAAATCAAACTCCGGGTGCTCGTTTCTGCTCATCATGCCGGTTAATTTGGGGCCAGATTGTGAATCACATCGCGTTTATTGTTTATTATCTTGCATCGACACCAGCTATACTAGGGGATGGAGCGTGCCGGAGCGTGTGTGTATGTGTGTGTGTGTGAAAGTGTGTGTGAGCGTGTGTGTGAGCGTGTGTGTGTGTTTGAAAGCAGGTATGGGGTGCGGCCGCTCCCTGGGGTCCCATACACACCAATCCATTGTGAAACCGCGCATCCACCAAACACGCGCGCGCGCACTCACACACACATACACACGCACGCCTGCGCACACAGTCACAGCGGGTGGTGAAAAGCCAAAGGGCAAAATTGTAGTCTCTAGAACGCGCCTGGGAGCCTCAGTGAGCAGTCATTTTTTAAACAGGTTTTGAGCAGTTAAACCGATGTTTTCCAAATGACCCTTCATAGCAAACCTCCTAAAAATGCAGATATGTCTACATGTGCGCGTGTGTTTGAATTTGTTTATGTGTTGTGTGTGCGTGAGGATGCAACGCAGCCGCGATGTAGCCACACGTTTCTGAATGGACCGCGAGGACCTGGCGCTCCCCCTCGCGAGGCTAGCGAGGCTGGCCTGGCTATCGGGGTGGCCTTTGGGGAGGCTATTGCCTGCCTTGCCTCGTAATGGCTGCATAAAGCTTTTTAGCTTTTTGATGGCGGTGCGGCAATAGGTAGGTAGGCAGGCAGGCAGTGGGGGTGGTGGACTCGATCTAGAACGTCCGTGCCGCCCGGTCGATCGGGTAGCCTCCGTTCAACTACTGGTTAGGTTAGGTTAGATCCATTTAGGTCAAGAGTCTTAAAAAAATGGTCAAACATCAAAGTGCGGGAAAAAGTTTTCTGTGTTGCGTGAGCTGTACTCTCGCGTTGCATCCCCTGTCCTCAAAACGCTCGACTTTACTGATGCTCCGTTCCTTTCCATCCCCGCGCGGCGGTGCTAAAACAAATCCAAGCGCGGGAAACTGGAGCGCCCTCTATGTATTTATGACAGCTTCTCCCCGCGTTGGCGCCAATTCACCCGCCAAAAACAAAACAAATGAAGGCGGCGGAGAAGCGATGAAGTGCATATGGCTGGGGTGGCGCGTCGCCCTGCACTCCCTGTGCACTCCCTCGCAAGCAATCTGCGCGTCCCCGCCGAGGAGGCCATCTATTCGAATGGTGTCATAATAACCCGAAACAACCGCAGTTTTTTTACGCATCTGCTAAAGTCGCCTTCATGCATGGGTGTCATTTAGGGCGTTGTGCGAGGCTTACACTGCATATATAAGCATAAAAACACTCTAGCGCAAAAAGGGGAACCTTACCATTTTTCTCTTCAGAAAAAAACAAACAGAAAAATATCCAACTTCTGAACTACTTTTGAAACTTCTAAATCGGTTTTAAATTTTGCCTACGGTAAAATTTCTCCGAAATAGAAGCGTCAGCTCCTTGTCTGGGATGGTTAAGACCCTGTGCTGCTAGTGTGGAGACATCAACTTGACTTTGTAAAAATACCGAGTCGTGGGTTCGAATACCGCCGTTCCTTTCGCCTTTTCCGCTTTAGATCTGATGACTGTTGGCACCTCCCCTAGGCGGCCCGACAGTGCGCCTCCCTTCCGGGCATCATTCTTACATCAGGACACTAATGGCGCCCGGCTGCTGCGGCAGTGGGCCGCACCCCGGCCGTTTGGATTTGTGTACAGTACCGCAAAGTAACGAGGTGACAGGGCGGTGAATCTGCCACCGCGTTGCGTTGCGTTGGCCACCCTGCCGGACAAATCCCGCCTACACTGCTACCTACTGCCGCGCGTAGAGTGCAGGTGGGAGGCAAAAGTTGTGGCCGTAAATGTAGACCGCGAATTTTGGCACAGGGCACTTGTCGCCAACAAGCGTTTCGATTTTATGAAATTATTGCTACAAGTAATATCCAACACTATAAGTTGCACGAATATCAGTAGGTCACATTTTCAGATCTTTTCCGTTCCCTTATCGAGGAACATTATAAGGCAGGGAAGTCGATCGGAGGGACAATGCATGGCACAACATGTATACAATGCTTGTGTGTGCGTGTGTCTGTGTGAACCCCCTCCCTCACGGTGTGGGCTTTGTGTGGTCGAATAGGAGGGGAAATGGGAGTGGGGTGTTGCAGGCAGGGGTAGGGCGTTCGCAGGCCAGGTTATTAGCTGAGGGATTTAAAAGACATGTTTATATGGCTAATAACCCCCTTTGCCTCGCTCGCACTTTCTTTCTTTCTTTCTTTCTTTCTTTCTTTCTTTCTTTCTTTCTTTCTTTCTTTCTTTCTTTCTTTCTTTCTTTCTTTCTTTCTTTCTTCCTTTTCCCCCTTTCTTTCACACAGATTTTCACCAAAAAAATGTGTGTTTGGATTGATCACGTTTCCCAAATCGATTTCCATTGATTGCCCCGTAAAACCGCTTTCCGTCTACTTCCAGACGTCAAATGCCCCTTAAAAAACAACCACAAAAACAACAACATTAAGTGCTGCATGCCGTGGCTCCGTGAAACACACGCAGCACCAAAAACGCCGACAACTCCCTGAAATGTGCTCTCCGTTTCGGCAAGCGTCCCGTCCCCGCTCCGCGCTCGGCAGCCATTCCTGAGCCTGGTTGGTGCGCCCCTCCCAGCGCCCCTCTGCCCCGCCCCGCCACGTGTTTTGACGGCGCCGGGGCGGGGCGGGGCGGGGCGTGCTCGCGTTCCGTTCCGCCCCTCCACTTTTCCGAAATGGCGCGCCGTATCCGTCTCTCTCTGTCACTTTATTGAGGAATTCCCGAGCTTCCATTTTATTGTTTTCGCGCTCCTGGATTTTATTTCGCCTCGATAGTGTTTTACGGTGCAGCAAAGCGTCTCTACACTGTGATTGATATGTCGGCGCGAAACAGAAATCTGCACTCCGGGACTCGAAATAGACTCTGAGCACACGGCATTGACAGTTGTCTCTAGCACCATTAGTAATTTGTGCAACAGTAATGAGTACTTTCCGCCTAAGTTTTTACTAACGACAATTCTGTCATTGCACTGCAGTGCTTGTTAACATTATAATTATAAAAAATAATTTTATGTTGTGATGTCAGTCGACGGGGTTCGTTTGGCGGTCCAGCACAACATCTCTCGCACCGAAACCGAAAGCGCTCTAAAAGTTAATGACTTTGCGTCCTTCTCACTCACTCCCCTGCGGAGAGCAGGGCCAGCCCACCCGCATCGGAACCCGCTCTTTTTATACAGCTTTCTGGAAATGAATAAATTAGCACGGCTGTGTGTGTACATCAGCAGCACATCTACTCGACACGGGATGGCTGTCTCCCCCTCTCCCCCTCCGACCTGCTCCCCCACCCCCTGCTGCCGGTGCCACTCAGTCGGCGTCTACAAATAAAGTGGCACGTCAAAAATGTTGACGGAAAGGCACAGTTTGCGGGCGAAACGACGCGCACCCGTTCATTCAGCCATTCATTCAGTCATTCATTTACTCATTCATTCTTATTGTATTCATTCATTCATTCATTCATTCGTTCAGTCTTTTCTGGTCATCTCCCGATACGATCATTCGTTCAAACTAACCATACCACGCAGCTCCCCCCCCCCCCTTTCTCCTCATTTTACGTTTCTTTCTGGCAGTGTTGTGGCACCGGTAATGCGAATATGATTTATCTGCGTTGTTATGAAGTGGCTGGCCTAGCTGGCCTGGCTGGCCTGGTTGTAGTCGGCTACTTGCCTCCCCTCGGCATGTCACACCGACTCCACGAGAGGCGGGACGCGCACCGCGCGCGCCGCGGTGGGACGGTTTTATCCTCTTGAGTGGCATGAAATGGATACACAAAGCGCGGGTCTACACTGTGCCAAAAATTGAGACTTTTTTTTTTAAATGATTTGATTTTTTAAAAAATGATGACAGCAACAAACAAACTTGAATTCACGTTGAAAAAAAAGCCAATACCTAGTTATGGAGCTCGATTTAGGCAAAATTTAATACATTTTAATACAAGTATATGGAGAAGAAACTATTTTCTGAAATTCTTTCCGAAATAAATCAAGGTCACGGTGACAGACAACGGAAGTAATAACGCTCCCTTCGGAGGAAAAGTGGACCCGGCGGAGCGGCGCCCGGCATGTGGCAGTTTTTCTCGGGGCGCTTTTTCCTCTTTTTCCTCCTCAAGCGGCACGCCTTTGGCACGGCCGTGCCAGATATCGCGAGTGCGTCACCTACTCTGCAAAGCGCGAGCCCCGCCGCACAGTGGGCCAGAAAGACAGGCACCCTTTGACCTTGGTGTCAGGCTGTCAGGTCACTGCTCACTGACACGACACGACCTACGGCACGCCGACCACGGGCTGCCTGCCTGCCTGCGCCAGCCGGGCAGCCAGGGCAGGCAGCCAGCTAATGGGTGCGCGGCCCAGTGGGACCGCAGCGTGCTGCAGCGCCACGCCTCCCGGCATCTGTTACACCAGACAGTGTCGCCGTCCACCGCAAAAAAAAAAAAAAAAATCACCGCAAAAAAAGAAAAAAAAACACAGCAGACTTGATCGCATCACCATCGAGCAGGCCATCCCAGATTCTCCAGATTCACCGAAAGACTCTCCACATTACTCAAATTCACTTCTAAAACTATTATTTAAAAAAAAAAAATATTGCTCGAAGTTAAGGGTGGCAGCCTGTCCTAGACTATCGAACTTCGTAAAAAAAAAAAAAAAAAAAAAGAGTTTAATTTTTTTGCTGCTTTAATATGAGCTTGTGGCTGCAGGTGTGGTGGTTTCTCATTTTTGCGCGGCCCCGCGTTCCCTGGGGGTGGCACGCGACGCACCTCCCTCTTACGCCTCGCCTGCCTCGGCCATCCAACACCACTTCGCCATTAGACGACAACACCACCACTTTTTTGTAGCTGTATATATTTTATTTTATTTTTTTTTGAAAAGGGGGGGGGAATTCCCCACGTATTGTGGCAGGTTGTTGGCAATTTCAAATCAGCCGCCCAAATCGTCAGGGTGTAGTATCGTCTCCTCGGCAACCCTCCCGCCATATCGTTCGGCCCCGGCCTGGCGCCCCCTCCGTGATTGAAAAACAAGTCCCTGCAAATAAAAGAGCCGTGGAGGAGAGGAAATGGCGCTGTTTACGAGTGGGGGCGCAAACACCGTGGCAGAACGTTGGCGGAACGAGTGGGGGGGGGGGAGGGGGGGGGGGAGGAGGCCGTTGGGTCGACAACCTGGAGCTGGTGGAGTCTCAGAGCCGGGCAATAAGAAGGAACTTTGGAAAGAGGGAAACCGTTTCCAAGTTCCCGGATTCGATGACGCCCATCGCACAGACACTCCAGGAGAATGGAGCGCTCTGTCTCGAGTGCGGGCGGGAGCCTACAAGTCGAATGTATTTCAGCAACTCTTAAAAAAATCCCATCAAAGACGGAGCGAATGGGCTAAACATAATCGAACGTATTCCTTAGTACTAAGAAGATTTTCCTTCAAACATTCTAGTGAAAAGACAAAAGGATGAAAAAAAAAAGTAAAAAAAAATTGTAAAGAGGCAAAAGTTTAGGCAAGGCATTTGGGGTGAAGGAAGCGCCCTTGGCCCTACACGGTAAAAACGGTTCCCGGTTTTCCCAGGAAGTCCTGGAAATTGCCTATGTCTTTACTAGACTTCCTGGAAAAACCCGGTAACGTTTTTGCCGTGTAGGCGAGCGGTGGAGCGTTTCATTTCGCGTGCTCACGAGTGTTCCTTCCGGCGTGCTTCCAGGTGTGGTTCCAGAACCGGAGGGCCAAGTGGAAGAAGCGCAAGAAGACCTCCAATGCGTTCCGCGCCGGCGGGCTGCTGCCGTCGCACGGCCTGCCCCCCTTCGGCGCCATGTCCGACACCCTGTGTCCTTCGGGCATGTTCGGCTCGCCCGACTCGCGCTGGGGGGTGTCCACCATGACCTCAAGTAAGTCGCATGCACATTCACATCCACCATCATTTTTACCTTGATCCAGACGGTGTGATATTCCCCGTTTGCGGTCTTGGAGGTCAATGCTCTTGCTCTGGTTCGAGCATTCCCGCCGCAAAAAAAGAGAGGGGGTCGTTTTATGGTCGCTTCTCAAGTCGCTTCGCTGTGTGACGAATCGCTTCTTTTACTCTTGAGCCACGCCCTCCAACAGACAGAGCTGGTAGCCACTCAGGGCGCACCTAGCTGAGGGCGCGCCGCTAGTGCAACGCCAGATTCACTTTCGGATTGCGTTTCGTCACGTGTTTTGATTGCGATTCACACCGCCGTAGTGCGTTGCACGGCTTCGCACGTCGGCCCGGCCCGTCGATCGGAGCGACACACGCGCTGTCCTTCGTCGGTTCGTCTCTCTCGCACTCGTGGGCCTCGCCCAGACCTCGCCCAGGCCTCGCCCTGGCCTCGCCCAGGCCTCGCCCAGACCTCGCCCAGACCTCGCCCAGACCTCGCCCAGACCTCGCCCAGGCCTCGCCCAGACCTCGCCCAGACCTCGCCCAGACCTCGCCCAGACCTCGCCTAGGCCTCGCCCAGACCTCGCCCGGGCCTCACCCAGGCCTCGCCCAGACCTCGCCCAGGCCTCGCCCAGACCTCGCCCAGACCTCGCCTAGGCCTCGCCCAGACCTCGCCCAGACCTCGCCCAGGCCTCGCCCAGACCTCGCCCAGACCTCGCCCAGACCTCGCCCAGACCTCGCCCAGACCTCGCCCGGGCCTCACCCAGGCCTCGCCCAGACCTCGCCCAGACCTCGCCCAGACCTCGCCTAGGCCTCGCCGCGGGGTGCGAGAGAGACAGCGGCCGGTTCGAGGGCTCGCACCTCCCCCCCCCCGGCCTCCCCCTGCCGCAGCGGAGGCACTGCACTCCAAGTCTGCCCAGTGTGGGCGTAAAGCAGTGCGTGCAATTATTATTTTTTAAAAAGTATTTTTTTTTGGGCACTGGCTAGGGAAGTCCAGACCGTGCGAATGTGAATTTGGTTGCATTCGTCGACTCGTAGTGGAGGCGGGCCGCCGCGTCCAGGGCGCTTCCCGCCCGCCTACCCCAAATTCCACTCCGACACGTGTGCTGTGCTTTGACTCGGCTTTGCCTGGCTTTGCCTGCCGTTGGCCGCCCCGTTCGCACCTACCGTCTAATGCCTCCCCCTCCCCTCTCCCTCCCCCCTCCCCCCTCCCCCCGGCCTGCCTCCCAATACCACTCGCCGGCTCAATGATTCACCAGAAGTCAGAGCTACTGTGCAACCCCCCCTCCCCCCTTTTCCCCCGGTCTTGGGGCAAGACCTAGAACAGCGTACAGCACTAACATTCATTCATGTGTACGTACAGCTGTGATCTTTAGGGCTCGGAAGAGTGGGTTCGAATTCCGGTACAACAGGAATACTCACCTTGTTGTTGTTGTAGTTGTTGTTGTTGACTCGTTCCGTTGTTCCGCAGGTCTGTCGCAGCTGAGCCAGGGCGGGGTGCCGATGAGCAGCTTCGGCCAGTCGCTGGGGCAGCTCAACCAGGGCGGCTCCCTCGGCGGCGGGCTCAACGCCGGGCTCAACATTGCCACCTCCATGGCCTCCAACGGGTCCTCGGTGTACCCCGGCCACTACGGCCTCAACACACTGGGTGAGGAGACGCACCACCACTGCGGCTTTTGCCGAGGGGTCCACGCAAAAAAATAATTCCAAAGCTTAGCTAATTTTTTAGGAGTGGCACTGAAAATTTACGCTGATTTAGGGATCTCGCGGAGCTAAAGATTTTTCTAGTAGGTGCATACTTTTTAGGCACATTGCTAAAGATTTCCCTATAGCAGCTAATCTTTTAGAATCACAAATAAATTTCTAGTGCAGGTGCTAAATTTCTCTGCAAAAGAGCTTAGCTCTGGTCTGAAAATTATTTTTTTTGCGTGCACTCAGCTCAGAAGTGTACACAGGATTACCGATTACCAATGATTACCTACAAAAATTCCCATAAAACTCTATAAATTTGGTCAGTTAGGAGCATTTTTTGCCCATTTTCATAACGGAATCCCCCAAAAGCTGGTAAAAACAACGAAAATATCCCATTTTGGCATTTGATTACCACTGATTACTGGACGAAGTGTACACACGAATACCAGAGTGGTGGACCCCTCGGGTTTTGCAGTGTGTTTGCTGGAGGCCCCCTCGACTCCAGTGGTTGTGTCTAGAACGCGAGTGGCAATGTGGAAAACAGGGGCAAGGGCTTCCGTCGAAACTTTCGCGACCTGTTGAGGTGAACTCGAAGTACTATCAGTCGCAGAAACAGTGACTCATCCGTGGATGACTATTCACGCGTTTGAAAGGGGAAGAGGCGGAACATAGAATGGATGGTTGTTCTTTCGGCCTCCAGCGCGGAGAGCGAGTGAGGGGGCGAGGCGACCGAGACTCGGACGTGTGAAGCGGATGTGCTTCGGGTAGTTGAACCATGGAGCCATGTCCCATGGAGCTGTGAAACGCGGCCCGCCGCCCTCTCGGCTGCTCACAGCCCCCTGCGACACGCTGGCCGGGCTGGCCGGGCTGGCCGCCGCCACAGGCAGGCAGGCAGGCAGCAGACAGCTCCACGCGCAGCGCGCCCTGGCGGCCGGCCGGGGAACCAGGGCGCTCGATACTGGTGGCAGACCGTAAGACTGGATGCGAGCATTGGTCGCCAGGCGCGCTGCGTGTCACCTCGTTAATTTCAATCAGGCCTTACTCGTGCCTTCGTCAATGCGATCTTCTCTCCATTCATTTTCCCGCCATTTCCTCCGGCAAGAGCCCCGCCACACAGTGGGCCAGAAGACCGTTGAGGCGGCCAAAATTCTAGACGCGTTTTGAGCTCCAGAGTCGCTGAATGGGACTCGAATTGAACGTGTGACCCCACCAACGGATTGCTCCCCAAACGAGGAATCCATTGGTGGGGTCACACGTTCAATTTGAGTCTCATTTGGCGACTCTGGAGCTCAAAACGCGTCTAGAATTTTGGCCGCCTCAACGGTCTTCTGCCCCACTGTGCGCCAGTGTAGGACTGCATGCACCGCACTCACAGTGTCCTCTCTGTTACAGACCCCGTCTTCTACGGCCATGACTCGAGCGGTGCAGGCATCGGGGTGGGGAGCGAGACTCTCAACTGACAGCAACTCTTTCCTCGCCGCACCCCGCCCCGCCCCACCCCGCCCCGCACGGAGGGGCCCCCGCGAGGCGCAGCACTGTCAAAAAGAAGTTTGCTTCGGCTCGGAGGCCCCCTCGGTACGCGAGGCAGCAGACTTGCCAAAAGTTGGTCAAAGCTCAGTGATGTTGTTTGGCTATGTTCTAAGATTTATAAGGGAAAAACGAAAAAAAAAAACCCAAGTCATTTGTGCGATTGTTGTATGTTGATTTATTATGTATCAAAACGGCGATGTTTATGCATCGCCTCTGGTGATATTTAGCTGAGTAATTGCAGACTAAACGCGTCTCCCGTTCTGTTTCCAAGTGATTTGTGCTGAGTTGTTAGTCTCGGTCGTCTACCTTCTATTTGTAAGTTCCTTCCCCATGGCAGTGACTCTGCCCCTGTGACCCCCAAACACACCTTCAACTTGTATACGAGTGTATCTGAAGTGCGCCCAGTGCCCCGATTCTCTCATCGATCTTACTCCGATGGGTACTACGGTATTTTGATAGGATATTGTTAATATTTTAGTATGCGTTTTCGAAAAATCAGAAATTAATTTCTAAACCTTACTCTTCTGTTTTTATTGGCTACATTTTGACGCGACTCTAGCAGAAGAGTAGTCGCTCGGGTCGACTTGGCCAGGCCAATGTGTGCGTGGGACAAAGTTTAATTTGTACATTCAGTACCTGCTCTAGAGATTATTGTACTGCTCCTTCATTATTGTTAGCGCTAAGAGTACTCCATTTTGTGATGTATAACAGAGCGAGGCTGCGAGGGAGTCACTTTTGACTCCATGTTTGAAAAGTATTTCATGGCCTAAAACTTGTCCAGACTTTGCCATCTAGCGACTCTACGCGGTTATTTTGTTCTGTGCATCCCAACCTAGTATACGATAAATTGTATACGCGGCAGAGGGGCCTGTTTTCAGCCCTGAGACTTAATCAGTAAAAAAAGTATACGATTATATAATGAATTATTCTGTGTATCTTATCAGGTGATTTATGTCTGAATCACATCTAGTCCTCGTGTTTGAACTGTGGATTGTTTGGACGTTTGTCAAAGGGGTACACTTTCGTCAAAATTCGTGCTCACTTACCACGGTGTTGTAATTTTGAGAGACCAAACTCCTTACGACGTGTTTCTGGCCTAGGATGTCCGATATCGAACAAACTGATATCTAACAAAGCTTCGAAAACTTTCCGCTTTTTGCATTGCTTGGTGTTAAAATTTGGAATAATTTGTCGGCCGACTGAAAATAGCAATTACATGTTCTGAGCGTTCATGAGACCGCTAATCTCATGGTGCGTTATATGTGTTAACAAAGTGTGTATAATTTTTTCGTTGTTGGGCAGTTTTGTTATGTATAGGAAACAATAATGTAGGTACAGTATCTGCGTAGTTGTTGGTTACCACTTTTTCCTATGTTCCACTCCAAAGCAAATAGTCAATGATATCGGATCATGTCATCATTCCTAGTAGATATTTTTTATTCTTTATGTTAAACGATGTGTTGTCATTTGATTTTCTTTTTCAGTGGCCAAAAATGTCTAGATAAAAAGTATATTATTATTGTACAATAAACTGTGTACATAGACGGCAGTGACGCGGTGTCCTAATTTCCTCGGAGCCTACGACGAGACTCTTCGTCAACCTGATCCTTAACAACAGTTCCGCGCGCGCCCTGCGCAGCACAGTGGGCAAGAAGGGGTCGCACTTGTGGTGGTTCGAGTCCCAGTTAGCGACTCTGAAGCTCAAACGCGTCTGAAAATTTTGGCCACATGCGCCGATTTTCTGGCCCACTGTGCGCTGCAAGAGCGCCTGCGATGTGCAGGGTAGGCCGTGCCGCCACACACCGCTACGGGGATGGTGGCCTACCTCCACAGGAATCTGCAGCACTGCCAGGCACTGCACGTCGCGAGTCCTAACCACACTCTCCCTTCCCAACACACACACTCACACACACACACACACACACACACACAAGCGCGCGCGCGCACACACGCACGCACGCGCACACACACACCGGGCCGACCGTTCCCACCGATGGCCTGCCGATGGGGCTCGTGGGAGCCTCTGGCCGCGGTGCCGGTGCTCCCAGGACCCAGGTTGCTCGGCTGCGGTGCTGCGGACACAGCGCCGCCCTGTGTGCGCCACGACGCCGTGCCGCCCCGCCGCCGCTGGTTCTTGGTTCTGGCACCGGGACGCTAAACAAACTGAGCCGGGCCCTGGCCGGGCCGGAGCCGCCGATTCTGGCCGGCCGTCCTTGCCTGTGGAGCGATTCCGCGCACAGGGCCTCGCCGCTGTCTCTCTCGCACCCCTGCGGAACGCCCCGTGGGTGCGAGAGAGACGAGAACACCGACCGGAACCCGGCCGCCGCCCTCCGAACGAGGCGGGTTACTCTGTGAGACTGTCGCGCCCTGACGTGCACTGTGAAGGACCCGTGTCACTACCCCGCGCGCGAGGCGGTCACCATCACGCCGGCCTCGCGGCAGGACTCGCCGCGTGGTGTATCGACGGCCAGCATCCTCTAGGGCGCCGAGATCGGTTCGAAGCGTAAGCAAATCGGCAACAACACAAACACGTTGTAGGGATCGCCGCGTCGATACCCCGAGCTGGAGGCCAAGCAGCTAGCGCCCGGGGTATCCCCTTCTGCATTTGCTGTAGTGGCACACGCTCATTTTACGTTCAGTCAGAGGTGTCTCCAGCACCGGCTGAAACCGCTCACAGTTGCGGCACGTTCTTGCCCGGGGCAGTCCGAGCGGAGCGCGGAGCTAGGGAAGCGGGTAGGCGCTGTCCGTAGTTCCGGAGACTGCCACGCGCTGGCGTGGCGGCAGCACACTGCAGGCCAGGCTGCAGACTAGACCGCAGAGGGGTGCAACCTGACACAGTGCGCTGACGCCGTGGCGGCCGAGGCGGCGACCGCACCGCGACCGCACGCCACCGGTGGAACGAGGTCACCGCTCGCGGTTTCCGATGATGCCCACGATGAGGGCAGAGATTACTGGAGGGAGAGACGAATCAAGGAGAAGAAGAGAACGAAGACGGGGGATCCAGGGAACTCCCACACCAATCCCACCGCGACCGGAAGGAAGTTTCCCTTTCTCGCTACTGAGTCCGGAAGAAAAACGCGATAAAAGCTTCCTCTTTCGAAGGGCGATCCATCGGTCCTGACGGCCGTGAAAACACAGCTAAAAACCAAATCGTGGTCAGAGCTGTGCCCCCCGCAGGATCCTCTGAGTCGCGGTGGAGCGTGGACGCCGCTCTGTCTCTCTCGCACTGGCAGAGGGACGAAGCACGCTGTCTCCGCGGGGGCTTTGGCGAAACGTACGGCCGGCACGAGTGGGGCGTTTTTAACAAGGCCAGTCTCCGAACCGGGGCTGCAGGGCCCTGTCTCTCTCGCACCCACGGGCCGGCCCCTTGGGGTTGCTGGGGTGCGAGAGAGACCGGGCACGAAGCATGGCTCGGAATCAAGCAGCTGGCCCTCCCCCTCTTTTTTTTTCCTTGGGGACGCTATCGAGGATAACGAGTTCAAGTCGCGATGACGTAGGGCCACACTGATCGTGGTTAGTGCAGAGTCGACCGATCCGACTCTTGGAGCTGATTGTACCGGCGCGTGCCGCATCGGCGTAGCCAAGCCTTTGTCTCTGTCGCACTCATCGGGCGTATCGCAGGAGTGCGAGAGAGACAGAGCGACGAGGCGACGGCGGGTGCAGCCCCCTGACAACGCCCTGCTGCGCGGCTGCGCCACTGGCGGCGTGTTCGCGCACGTCCAGCACACAAAACAAGGCGGCCCTCGGGGCGGCAGCCTCTCTCTCTCTCTGCTCATAAATCCAGTGGCGGATTACCGCGGGATAACCAGCCGGATCAAACGGCAACGCGCGGCCCGCGGAACGGCCCCGCTGGATACAAACTAAATGCTTGGCGGGGCGGGGCGGGGCGGCCGGGTCTTGGCGACAACGTGCTTGGAAACACGATGCCCGGACGGTCGGTCAGCCTGCACTGACAAAACTAGAGCATAACATAGCGCCTTTTCCACAAATGGGTTGCACTGTATCTGTGAAAAGGTAATAGGTGTCATTAAAATATACTTGATTTATAAAAGTCAGAGTTGTTGCTTTAATTAATTTAAAATCCAGTATAAAAAAAATTAAATAATTTTGCTGCTGCTTTCTATTTATTACTGATGTATGACATCAGAATAAAGAGTTATCAGTACTTTTTGTACCCTTATCACAAACAGTAATACAAATTTTAAAAAAAGTAATTTTTGGGTATGTCTAGGATAAAAATACCTACAATGCAACAAACTGCATAATTAATTGAGTAACGAAATCAAATACATAAGAATACTTATACCTATCTAAGAGATCAACAAAAATATTGTTTATGTTGTAACTATAGCACTAACACAAACAGCAGTGCTAATAAAAATAGGTAGAAAAGAGAACAACAGCAAGTTAACTCAGCAGCAAATACATTGATTGCATTTTAACACATACTGTACTAGTTTTATACAAAAATAAAAAAAAATAATTAAAAATTACAAGTTTTATTTACTAGAATCAAATTGAGTATAAGATCTTGACTTTCCTTTTCGTCTCCTTGGGCTTACGGTGTTTGTTCGTGGCATAAAAGGTGCTGCTGAATCTGGTCTGAACTGTTTCAGTTCAGCTTTAGTGCGTGGTCTTGTTCTCTCATTCTCTTTTGCAGAACTAGAAGATGATGTGCTAGGTTCAGATTGAATCCTCGTCTGTAGAGATAAGCACATTATTAAGTTTTCAAATCACTGCTACTGATTCATTCACCTGGTACATTGGATGATTAATAAGAGGCAACTTACATTTAACTCCCAAGAATTTACTGTGCTTGTAGTGTTGATGGCAAAAGCAGTACTGAGAGCCTCCTTTAAAGGCATCTCCGCCAAAATAAAAACTTGGTTTTTGAATGCCTCATGGTCTTCCTCACTACCACCTGATAAAATAGGATGCTTCTTAAAACATTTCAATGCTAAACCTTAAAACTCAAGCGCACAGGAGTGGTCATACCATGGAATTCAATTTCTATGTGAACTGGAAGATACTTGTGTGACTGATAATGTAAAGACACAAACGCTTTGCTCAGCTCAGAGCCATTACAATCGTTTACATGGCAAGCCAGCTGTACCTCCGTGAAGCTCACACTGTTGTGTATTGAAAGTGAAGGAGAATCTAGCGACTGCAAGCAGAACAAACACAGCCAAACACAGTTAGTATGAACAATGATCAATGAGACAAAGCAACAGTTGCATACAACAAACCTTGGCTTCGGTAATTTGAGCCCGTCTCCAGACGAACAAATTAACTTCATGTTGCAAACAACGAATGAAGTCTGCCAGTCTATGAACAGATGAAAGATCAGCTTTCGCAACACGTTCTCGAAAATTTGTTATTGAATACGGAAGGTTGATGTGGTGCACGACCCAAACTGTAACATGACCTCTGAGCTTAGGGAAAAGTTAAATCAAAGTCATATTTCACAAGAAAGTTACAAAGATGATGGATGCTCACAAGGTCCAGGTTTGCAAAAAGACACTGAATAAGAGTCCCTAACCCTGCCTTGATGAAAGGGTAAGAGTTTTATATTTAAGCTGCTTTCAGTGGAGTCAACAATCTCACAACCTGAAAATAAGAACACGATACTTAGCAACTCAGGAACAGGTTTGGAATCATGCCTGATGTAAGTCGCATCCCACCTCCCCACAACATGAACATCCTTTCACATTCTGCATCAGGTGACCTCTTCTCCAGCTGACTCTTTTTTTCACGCAGTACATTTATTTCATTTTGTATATCATCCTTGCGCTGTCTCAACTCAGCGTAAATCTGGGAAAGGTCCTGAAGCCTGTCCCTTCCGAAGGCAACACCACGGTTCGCGTCGCTATCGCCCCGGTCCGGAGGCCAGTGATCCCTGCCAAACATTTTCGGACGGAGAAGCAGCACAACTTTCTGCTTCCGCAAATCACTTGCATTTCAGGTTCTCAACCAGTGTGAAGTGAACAGTGCCATCAGTGCGTCAACCGTAAACAAAGCGGTGGTGAGTAGGTTAGGATGTCTTTGTCACCCGGCGAATAGCGCGAAGCGCGCGAAATGCGGACTGACTGCGAATAGTGTGTTGCGAATAGTGCGAATCAACAGTTGCTGTTTTGATTTCGCAAGGCTTTTGAGGGTTTTCCGGCAGAAACGTTTGCTAAATCAAACCAACTTCCCTGCAAGTCCTAAGGCCTTCGGGCTCTAACATAATTCCAAACACAGTCAGCGAACTCTGGACCACCCACCCCTCGCTCTCGCACCGCCGCTGTGACGCTACCCCATGCCTAGAACCCGAGAACGCGCGGCGCTACCCCATGTGTGTGTCCCGGAGTAAAGACGCGGGCGCGTTACTCCCCGCTAGCCACTACTCCCCGCACCCAACTCCGGCCGCTAAGGAGTCGCTAAACAGGACTAGAACTGAACGAGTGACCCCACCAATGGAGTGCTTGTTCGGAGAGCAATCCATTGGTGGGGGTCACACGTTCGGTCCGAGTCCCATTTAGCGACTCTGGAGCTCAAAACGCGTCGAGAGTTTTGGCCGCCTGTGCCGGCCTTCTGGCCGCCTGCAGCGCCGCGCTACCTCGCGCCTCAGGGTGCTATCGTTGCCACGTCGATACCCCGCGTCTCAGGATGCTGGCCTCCCTGTCTCCAGTGCCGCGCATTGTCGCAATCGCCGCGACCGGCAATTCCAGGCTTCTGCTAAACCTGGGACTAACTGAGGACACGCCGGCCAGGGTGGTGGAGGCCCCGTTGGAGGCCGTGATGGCGAAAGAGGGAACCCGGAAGCAGTCTGCATTGCAATCACAGCCCTTTTTCTCATTTCCTTGCAATCAGACTGCGAAGCATTGCGGGGCGGCCAGGTGAAGGCCAAATCAGAGACCAAATGGACGGGCAATTGCAGGAGATGAAACGCGTCGACCTGGCTGTCCGTCTCTCCGTCGCCCTGTCTGTTTGTCTGTCCGTCAGTCCGGGGGTAGGCCCTTGTCCACTAATAGCAAAAGTGGAGCGGTTCTGATCCGGGCTGCATCCTTTCGCCCCGCACACCTTCAATGCAAATGGAAGTCCGGCCATTTTCTGCTCGAGATGAGGGCAAAACGAGATCTTTCCGGGGTGCGCGCGACGTTCGTGTTATTCGCGTTATTCGCGGGAAATGAGGCGGGACTAAACTCATCTTGCCGCCGTCCTCGTCCCGGAGGTGCCGGAGGTGCCGGAGGAGTGGCCATTATGACAAATGGAGCGTCGGCACGCTTTTCTCTAAATCATCCCTAAATGACGCTAGAGTGTCCACGAGTCGCCGGGGCTGCCGAGGCCTGCCTCGCTATGCGGCCGCGTTCGCCACTCAGGGCCGCAGCGCTAACGCAACGCAGCCTGCAGTCCCGGAAATGGCGGTGCCGGCCGACAGAGTCTCGGAGGGAGTCAGTGTTGCCAAACGTGGGGAAATTTCCCATGTCGTAGGGATTTTTGAGGACTAAAAAGGCCAAAAGGGAAGAAAATTATGAAAAGGGAATTTTTTTTGGCCAACCATTTTCTCATTTTGCTGGGGTATTTTGAGAAAATTGGTCTGAAAGGGGAAAATAAGTAGAAAAAGGGACATTTTACCTTCAAAAGTGGGAAAAGTCGAAAATTGGAATTGACAACTCTGGAGGGAGTCCGCTGGCGCCTGCTGCCGGAAGTGCAGGGCAGCGGTGCCGGCCGACAGATCTCGGAGGGCGTCCGCTTGCTGACGGGGGTGCGGGGCAGCGCAGGGGATTGGTACCTCGAGGTCAGGCCGGCCTTTGAGTCGCCCGTGGCCAACAATCGGCTTATGCCGCGATGTGAGAGCCTCTTTCTGGCGATCTCTCTGGCGGCCCGATGGCGGCGCGATAGGCCGGGTAGTTCGTTATTCGCACCGCCGGATGGATAAGCAAATCAGCGGCTCGTCTTCCAGAGGCCCGACATCTGCGGGCCCACTGCCAAAACCGCTTCAAAAAGTAAAATAAAATTAAAAATAAAAATTAAATATTTTTTTTTAGCTGAAACATAGATTTTTATTCATGACGAGACTTTTCAAACGTGTTCTCCGGGGTGAGGAGTTTTCCTCCTGGTTGCGTGGAGTGGCTGCATCGGTCCTTCCGTCAGATTGTCGTGCGTGTGTGTGTGTGTGTGCGCGCGCGCAGCCCGGGGCACCGCAGGGGGTGGAGCTTTGCACACCTCCACCCCACACAGCTGCGGATAAACCTGCCTGGGGACGGTGCATCAAGCAGTGCGTCAGTGTGGTGTGGTGGTGGAGGTGATGTGCGCAGGGGGTGGGGTATTTATTTGGCCGGACCCTAATTCGCTGAACACGGAGGCGGCTTAAGGAAACTCGGATTTGCGGCTCTTTTGTACCGCATTTTTCTCGTTTTCCTTGTTTAGTTTTCTTCGCCTCGCTTCGCGCCTTCGTCCCTTTGTCGCCGTTGTGGCCGGACTGCGGCGTGCTCACTGACTCGGCATGCGAGTAGCCGTGCATAGCCCAGCCAACACGAACTAAGGTTAGGGCCAAGAGCTAAACGAGGAAAAAAAATCAAAAAAAAAATAAGCAAAATTTTTATCATTATCATCAATTATCATCATCATCATCATCATCATCATCATCATGATCGTCATCATCGCCTTCTTCCTCTTCTTCTCCCTCTCCTCTATTCATCGGCGCGCACCGCTTGCAAACAACACGCGCGCGGTGTGGACGCTCGCGTTATGCATACCTCTTGACTACGCGTCCAGGTGTGCACCAGCAACCCGAGCGGAAAAGGATTTGACGCCTTCCGTGCTCTGCAAAAAAAAAAAAAAAACAACAGGAAACGGGGATGAGAAGCAAAGAAAGAAACGCGTTGTTTTAGTTTCTCCAGTGTTCCACCCGCCGCCAACCCACAACATTGGGGCAAGACTAAAACTTGGTTGAAAACGATCAGCTCTAAACGCACGAGACAATAACAAATAACGAAATAAACACAACTAATCCAACGCGACGTCCCATCAAACCTAGGCAGGGTTGGGCTGCCGCTGCAGGGCTGGGCCTGTGATGCACCATTATGCCATTATGCCACATTATGCAGATAGCGGGGATGGCGCGCACTGTTGCCAACAGAATTACCAGATTGGACGCACGCAGCGCGGCTAGCGCCACTCTTCTGCGTGTTGGGCAGCGTGCGTTGGCACGCCTGCCGCGCAGCCCCGCGTGGTTAGGGCGGCGGCCGCGAGGTGGCGCGGGGGTTGCGGCCGAGGGTGACGGTCACACCTACGCCGAAGGGTTGCGGCTTGAGTGAGGTTAGGCTGACTCGGGGTCAGTCAGGTTAGGTTAGGTTAGGTTAGGTTAGGTTAGGTTGGATCGTCGTTTCTTCGGCCTCGGTGCTAATCGTAATGACACAGATGATGCAAAAAAAAAATAAAAAAATCGCGGTTTAGTACGTAGCTTTGCACATATTAAACGCCGTGGTCTCGCCCGCTGATGGAGTGCGGGTTGCCTAACACACGAGGGGTGAGCGAGCGTCTCCTGGCTGCGCCGCTCACCAGCTCATGAAACCAGAGCCGCGTCATGGGATCACTGTTTTTATGCAGTGATGAATCAATTCATTTTCACGATGGTTTTTATTTTTTTGGCGGGGACATCTTTTTTTCGGATCGCGAAATCAAACAAAGACCGCCGGAGGGCGCTCTCCTAAAACGGAAAGCGACGCTGGCGATGCGTCATGCGACCCCTTTTCCCTTTTCGGCCTTTGGCATGGGACCGCGGCGGGGCAAAAGAGGAGAGCGGGACAAGGCGAATTGGAGCAGCGAGCTAAAGCAACGGCCGCCCCGGAGTGAGTGAGTGAGTGAGTGAGTGAGTGAGTGAGTAAGTGAGTGAGTGAGTGAGTGAGTGAGTGAGTGAGTGAGTGAGTGAGTGAGTGAGTGAGTGAGTGAGTGAGTGAGTGAGTGAGTGAGTGAGTCAGTGAGTGAGTCAGTGTAATACCTCTTTTGTGCAACACTTCTGCGCGCACAACTCCGCTCTCCTACTCCAGCATATCCGCCGTCACTTTAACGCGTAGCCGCGGGTTCAACCGCCGCGGAACCCGGTTGTTTTTAGCCTGATTCCATTAAAGCCGCCCTGGCAGATGCATGACCAGATGCGCTGCGCCGCTCGCCGCGGGTCGCCAAGTGGCCGCGGCGTTTCAAACTGGCGCCATTTTTTTTTGAATCCACCCCGACCCGTCCTCGGACTCGGCGCCCTCCCCCCCGCTGGCCCCCCCGCTGGGGGCCTCATGTCAACTCGCGCAGTGTCGAGATAACAATCACAACAAATCGGCAAGACACGTGTCACCCTTTCAACCGAGACTCGCTCAGGTCCGCGCACAGTGGGCCAGAGGACCGGCGGCGCAGGCGGCCGAAACTCTAGACGCGTTTTGAGCTCCAGAGTCGCTAAATGGGACTCGAACCGAACGTGTGACCCCACCAACGGACTGCTCTCCGAGAAAATCCGAATTCAAACTGGGACACCAGCTAAAGACGCAGCCAGAAACCCAATAAGAACGTAATCATTGTGAAGATGAGCAGGCAGGCGTTTACCTGTGTTCGGATTCACAGTCGTCCTAGCCATATTATTTTTGGATTAGCGAGGGGGGGGGGGTCTCTGTCGTACTCGGCCCACTTAACGCCCTCTGCGTCGCTCTGCGTCGCTCTGCGTCCCTTAATAGACTCGGCAGGCGGTACACTCAACCCAAGCCCTCCATGCAAAATACGGAATTAATTCACTTAGACCCTCATCAACTCTTCCTCGCTGGCTGCTCGACTTTGTCCTCCATTAACGCTGCCCCCCGCCGGTTAGGCCACTGCTAGCGCAAACCACTCAGCGCGCCTCTTTTAAAGCTGGACAACTTTCCACGAAAGGTGGAAAGGGGGTGGGGGGCGAGAATCACCCCTCCCCGTCCCATCCTCGCACCGTATCATGGTTCACTAGCAATCTTTTTTTTTTTTTTTTTCGCTTTCCGCAATTTTTCTCCGGGTTTGCTGCCTCTTCCCTCCGGAAACGCGCGAGCAGAGAGAAAATTGCGTTTTTCAACTTCCGGGCCGGAGCATCGGAGCCACGCGCGGCTAGTTTGTCGCAATGGCAGCGGTTTGTTCGACTATGCTGCGTCCGGAAGGGCACGATGATTGCGGCTCGTTTTTGTCTCGCCACAAGAGCAAGTCTTGTTACGTCGAGGCACGCCAATGTCGCAAACTGGCATAATTGTGCGCTTTGCGATCGTATCGGCAGCGACCCCAGGGGTGCCGACACTGCTGGAAACAAGGTCCTGGACTGCATCGATCTGCAGCCTTGAACCTCCCTCCATCTTGCCTGCCTATCTTGATGCCTATACTAGGCCGTGCGGTTTAGCGATTAGCCTCCGTGGTTTAGGAGCAGTCCTGCCGCGAAGTTGAAAAAAACGGAGACACTAATTCGGTAATCGTGATTTTGGCTGACTTTTGGCGGGCACAGCGTTCAACCCAAGCAGGCTAAGCACTTCCTCCTCAGTGTGGTAGTCGTCGGACATTCCCTTCGCGTGCCCCTGCTAGGGCGTGCACTGGCTTGGTTTTGGGATCCGTGTTTTGCCGCGCAAAGTTGGTAGAAATGACTTGAAATGGCATCAAAGTGGTGCGAATACCGGCTGCGCGGCCCGGTCCACTGCGACTGGCAGTGTAGCGGCGGCTCGCTATTGGCAGATTGGCATCGAGAGTGATACAGCTGTCTGTCTCGGGTGGACCAAAGCGACGCGCCGCGCACGGTAGCAGCTCCAAGACGCTGTATCCTTTTCAGCCGGCCCGCCGTCCCTGGAACCTGATCGGCCAGATCAATAATGATACAAACACAAAAGTGTGCCGTCTTTCAGCCTCTGCGGTGTGTTTGTGTGAGCGGGAAGTGGGAAGAGGGTGGGGGGGAGGCACACGCATGTGGGTGTCACTGCGGGCAGCAAGTGGCAGCAGTGGTTTTGGAAAAGCGGCTCCACGTAGAAAGAAGACCCAAACTTTCGCGTCTCCCAAGACAGTAAGTTGTTCATGACTGATGTTCGATCAAATGGCCTCTGCTTCATTTGTTCGAAACAAGATCATCTTTGTCCTCTCGAGTGCGCACACCAACATCGAGCACGGTGCAAGCCGTGAACTCATACTCCGTTCAAACTTCCTCCCGGTGTGAACGACAGGACAGTTTAGTTTGAAGCAAAGAACGTCGCCGAAAAGTGGCGGGAATCTCATACCTCACATGGCGGCTGCACGCGGCTTCCCCCCGGAAATCTTCCTTCTCTCTGTGGACTTGATGATACGCAGTCGCGGTCTGCCCGTCCATTTGATCACGAGAGAGAGAGAGAGATAGAGAGAGATAGAGATAGAAAGATAGATAGAGAGAGAGAGAGAGAGAGAGAGAGAGAGAGAGAGAGAGAGAGAGAGAGAGAGAGAGAGAGATAGAGATAGATAGATAGATAGAGAGAGAGAGAGAGAGAGAGAGAGAGAGAGAGAGAGAGAGAGAGATAGAGATAGAGATAGATAGATAGAGAGAGAGAGAGAGAGAGAGAGAGAGAGAGAGAGAGAGAGAGAGAAAAGAAAAAAAAGAAGAAATGTCTCGCATTGCGAGTCATGCAAAACTGGCGGTTCCACACACAAGTTGTGTTTGCGGGGCCAAAGGAGCGTAGTCAATTACAGGTCGCTGATACACTGTTGTCACAGCAGAAAGAACGCCGCCGCTCCGTTTTTTTTGTTTTTTTTTTTGGCTCTTTTCCTCCCGGCGACAGGGGACAGGGGGTCATCGAAATGAAATTGTAAACCGCAACACGAGACCGCTGTTCGTAGAGGGTCCGTCGTTACATTGTGTCGCCCCGCGGCAGCCGGCTTTGGGAAAGTCTTTTCATTTCCACCGGACGAGGCGGGGGCGGCAACGTCTCGCATGCACGAGTTTTCCTGTTTCAAGAAATAGCTTTTCAGGCTGTAACAGGTTTTTCTGGGAAAATTGAAATTTCTTGTGGTTGTTTCATTGCCATTATAGAAGAAACAAACTAAACTTGAGACGAATAGAAACCCGGTTTGATGTCAGCTTGGAGTCCCATGTGAGGCGGAAGGTACTCAAGCGTCCCTCGGCTTTGTCGCTGCCGCCCGCACCCCGACCCTGCAAATTGCTTTACGTTTTGATTCGGTCACTTGTCATTTGGGCGCACATGTCGCGGACGGGTGACGGGCCACGGCTCGCCCCAGGCTGCAACCGCGTGACTTGCTCTGGCCGAGGGTGTTAGTGTTGCGCGGATTCTGTGGCGACCAGGCTGTCAAATAATCGATCCACTGGGAAAGGAAAGCAAATTAGAGCAAAACGTGTCCTTGCGTGCCTCTTGACAAATGTCTTTTTGCTATGAATCAATCTTCAATTCCAGTAAAATCAGCCGAACCAATTTCACAAGACTCAGGTTGGATGAACGAGCGTGAGAGGATCTACGTTCTTTCTGCGAAATCATCTCCATGCTATTTTCCTCGTTTGCGGAGCACGAGACAAGGGCATTCTAAAAGAAGTTTCTGCAAAACTGGCGCGCGGCGTCCTTTTGTGGCGGCTGCTCTTTTAGCCGAAAGGAAAATTGCACAAAAGTAAAGGGATCAGTGTCACCGGTCACGATGGCCTAATGGCCGAGTGACAATCATTACCGCATTTTACGCGCAAGCGAGCATCTTCCCAGAACACAAGGTGGACAATGCGAGCCTGTCAAGGGTGTGCGGCGCGCATAGTGGGTTCGCTTTTAGCGCGCCTTCAGCGAACGGGTTCACTGGCTGCGACAATTTATAATGGAAGCTGCTCCGCAAGTCTCTAGGAAAAGGGCGATGTGTTGCCATAACTGAGAGAATTGGACAAACGTCAAAGAATACAGACGTGCATATGCACGGAAGAGCAACATGTTTTCACACACACTATCGGGCCTTGCAGGCCATGAACTGCTTGCACTCCATCACTCTTGTGCCGATTCGCCCAGCAACTTCAAGCCTAAACCAAGGCATCCTACGACCATCTCTCTCACTCGCACACAAACACACACTGAATAATCCACGTGTGAGCATCCCCATTGATGCATGCTGTGACTGTCACACCACAGGGCAGCGAAGTGCACTTGTAATTTTTTTTGATGTGGGTGAAGCCCTGAGACTAGCCCGACTCAGCCCTCTATGTCTGTCTGTGTGTGTGTGTGTGTGTGTGTGTGTGTGTGTGTGTGTGAGAGAGAGAGAGAGAGAGAGAGAGAGAGAGAGAGAGAGAGAGAGAGAGAGAGAGAGTCGTGTGCGTCCTCTCTAGACGTGTGTGTCGGCGTGTTTTGGCCAAACAGTGCAGAAGGCGTGTCCCGGTCCGGATGAAGGACGCATTGATCCGGATAGTGGGTTCGGAGTGCACGTATTTATACAAGGTGTTTGTGGTCGGAAGGTTATTATATGACTGGCCAATCTCCGCCCCTTCTTGCCCGCCGCGAAGAGGAGAGCAGCACATTGTGAAAAATGGTGCGAACCGGCCGACATTCGCGACTTCATATCCCGCCGTAGTGGTTTGGATCATTAAAAAAAAAAATAGTTTCGATTGAAATGTGATGGAGTTGCACCTAATTTATTTTTGGTGTGACTAGGGTTTCAAAATAAAATACTCGTCCAGAGTCCAAAACCGACCAGAACACGCATTTTAAATTTAAAAAAAATCTCTTATAAACGCGGCAGTTCTTCTGAAAAGAAACATATGAAAAACAAAGAATCCCATTCTCTCAAAAACAAAAAAAATAAAAAAATTGTTGGGGTTTGAACTTGATAAAGACGTCCTAAGTAATCCAAAACGGGTTAATTAAGAGCAAACGAGACGTGCGGCGGCATTGTGCCAACAAGTGTGGGAATGGTGAATGGAGGGGGCCGCGGTACCGCTTGGGGAGGGGGGGGGAGAGGCAGGCCCTTTGACTCGTCGCCTCGTCGCCGCACTCCAGTGACTCCAAGAGCTCCGAGATTATGCTAAATAAAAACGCGTGTTTTCCCAAGAAATAACGTGCGGGGCTAGCCAAGTGTGAATCTGGATGGGGAGTCCGGCTCAGCCTGAATGGACCAGTGAATGGAGTCGGTCTGGGTTCAACTACCGGCCAGTCTATTTTTTGGCTTTGCAGATTCGACAAAATTGTGCTTGAAATCGCCCGTGAAGTTGCAAAAGTTTTTTAGTTTCAGGTGAATAGCTATGCGAGGGTTCAGCGGGTCCGAGGTTCAACTCCGACCTGCTCCCCCTTTTTTTTTGACGTCTGTGTTTTGTTTCGACCTGATTAGGTTGGAAATGGGGTAACCGTGCCCTTCTTTGGCCGAGCCCCGTCCGCTAGGGTGCGAGAACCGCCCGGCGCCAAATTTAATTTCACTTTAAGAGCGTCTCTTGCTGCTGGGAGCCAAGTGCTCATCTTTTCCCCCATTTTCTTCTGTTATGCTTTTACAAGACGGGGACCGGTACTCGGCTCAAACTTAAACTCATTGAGTGAAGATGGAAGGGGGGGGGGGGTAATAAATTCCGGGGAATATTCTCTCCGCTTATTGCAAGAAAAAATAAAATATAGCGGGTGCGCTCCATAAATTAGTAATCTAATTTGACAAAAAATAATGGTGAACGCTGGAGGAGTTTGTTATACCGAGGCGCGCTGCTGATGCCATTGTTTTTGTTGTTGTTTTTGTTGTTGTCGTTTGCAGCGCTGCAGCGTCACATTATTACTTAAACAATCTTCCTCTTGGAATGACTTCCTGATGGAATTGGACATCCTCGTTCTTTTCGTGCCCGGGGCGTAAATCGAATCGGGACTGACTTTGCTGCAGTTTTAAAAGCCAATAAGCGGCCGCCCTCCATGGCCGTAATTGCATCATTTTGGCGGAGATCAGTGGAGAATGCGCGGGCCTTGGACGCTTTTGAACGAGGCAAAGTTCAGCTGATGGCCATATTTTAAGAAAAATTTAAATGGTGGTCATCAACTCTCTTTTTTACCCCCATTTTTCAAGAGGTTCGCCTAATGCGATTCACACTCGTCTTCACCGGCACCCTTTGTGTTCTGGTCAAGCGGACGGGTTGCCTCACCTGGCACTAATAATTTTTTTTTATTTTTTTTTCACCTCGAAAATCAGTTGCATTTTCAAGCAGAGCGGTTCTTCGAGAAGTACGGCAATATCGCAATCCGACGTGCGGCATGTTGCCACGACCCATAATCTCCGCATGCTGGGACAATGGCCGTCGCGGTATGACGTCATCCGTGAGCTTGGTCCAGACCACTCTAATCACATATACAGTTGTGTCGGCTTCGACATGTGCAGATGAGGTGTGGTCAGCGGTATGCATAGGCAGTGTTCGGTGTGTGTGCGTGTGTATGTGTGTGTGTGTGTGTGTCCCTGTGTGTGTGTGCACTAGAGTGAGTGTGCGAGTGAAGGCGTGTGGCGCCTCTAATCACAGACAGGCAGTAATTAACTAACATGTTAATCAGAGAACTTAATTAGATTCGAGCTGCCGGGAGAGAGGGGGGCGGGGGCATGCCGCTATGATGGGTTCACCAGGCGAAAGGCAGGGGGGAGGGGGGAGGGGGCCTGTTCCCTGGGGCCCAAGCCACAAAGGGTTGCAAATTGATGGGACGCTAACCACACACCCGCTTTATCAAAGGCTGGGGTCCACGCAGCTGCAATGTTGGCGGTAGTGGCGGGACTAGGAGGAAAAGGGGGAAGGGAGGGGGGGGGGGGAGGAGGATGGAGACGCCGCCGCCACAGTAGCAGTGGCGGCCCAGATTCCCGTTTTCTTGCCTCTAATTGCTTTATCTTTTTGGGAGATTTCGCGCTGAGGGAGAAGTAATCCGAGAGGATTGTGTGCGCGTGTGCCTGCTTTGTCTGCGTGTGTGTGTGCGTGCGTGCTTGCATGTGTATGTGTGTGTATGTGTGTGTGTGTGTGCGTGCGGATGGACAGAGACGGCCTATCCGCGTCACTTGCGTGTCGGAGTGAGACGTGAAAACAAAATGGGCGGGAATTAGTGTGTGATGACAGCGGTGGGTAACTCACTCATAGCGGCACTGCCGAGAGGGAGAGCCGAGCGCAGCTAGCGCGGGAGAGGGGGGCGGATCGAGGTGGTGGGGGCAGCGGGCCGCTGATTGGCCGCGCCGCGTGACGTCACCGGCCCGGCTCCGCCCCCCCACCCCGCCTCCACCACACCCCGCCCCGCACCACCCCACCCGAGAAGCACGAGAGAGGCCCCTGTTTACTGTATACAATCCCTCCAAAGCCATCATCGAATTTTCGGCGTCCTGGCCGGCCCGTTCCCTGGCCGGGCCGGCAAGCCTTGCCTTAATAAACTCCAAGCAAACTGACGGCAGGCCGGGCCGGGCTTCAAGAGGACCCCGTCCAGCTTCCTCCAGGTGCGCGTCGTCCGGTTGGGGGTTTACAGACGGCCCCGTGGCACGGTGGGCCGGAAGACCGGGAGAGGCGCGCGTTGATGTTGTAGAGGGGACGCGGGGGCCGTGCAGAAATGAGTTGACCCTCTGGAAAGGGGGTGGGGCTGACTGAGAGAACTCGCAGAACGAAGGCAGCCGCGTCTCTGCCACCGGGTTTAGGCACGGCCCCCGAAGTGCCAGGAGGCTGGGGCAGCTCCAGCGCGAGCAGCGCGAGGGCCGAGAAGGTAGGAAAGAGAAAACAATATAGGGAGAGGCGGCGTGGAGGGGGAGGACGGGGCGGAGCCTGGCCGCGGCGTGGCGGCGCGGCGGCGAGGGGGCCCGACCCGACCGGCCGCGCAGCCCGGCCGTGCCGCAGCCCGCGCGTAGTGTGTTCGACCCAGCGCCGCGACGCGCCGCGACGCCGCCAGACCCAGCGACGCAGCCATGGACGGCGACAGCAGGGACTCCTCGGAGCTCAGCGTCGAGCTCGACGCCGCCGCGCCGCGGCCGCCGGCCACGCCGCCGCCGGTGTCCGGGCCGCGCGTCAAGGCCGCCGGCAAGGAGGAGGACTCGGACTCCGACGACCAGGTGCAGGAGCCGCCGCCAGGGCCGCCGCCGCGCGCCTTCCCGCACGTGGTGACCAGCGCCGACCTGGCGGACCTCATTATGCAGCGGCAGCACCACCACCACCCCGCCATGATGCTGCACCCGCACCTGCAGCTGCACCCGCGCCCGCCCTTCAAGAACAACAACAACAACACCATCAACAACAACCACCTCAAGACGCCGACGCCGCCGGCCGGGCCCCGGCACTCGATCGACGCCATCCTGGGCCTGCACAGCAGCAACGGCACCGCGCCGCGGCCGTCGCAGAGGCGGACCCCGGACTCCTGCACCGGCGGCGAGTCTGGCGGTGAGTGTCTTCTCGTCTTCTCTTGCCCGACCTCCGCACAGTGGGCCAGAAGGCCGGCGTAGGCGGCCGAACAAAACTCGAGACGCGTTTTGAGCTCCAGAGTCGCTGAACGGGACCCGACACCGAACGTGTCACCCCACCAATGGATTCCCCGTCGGTCTTCTGGCCCACTGTGCTCCGCACCCGGCAGCTGCGCTGCGAAATGGAGACGTAAAACCGCGCCGCCGCCGCCGGGAGTTGAACCCGAGCCGTATCGATGCCCGTGATATGGCATGCCTCATCGATCTCGCGACTTGCCGCGTGAAGTGGTCCGAGGTACTCCACGCGGCGCCTGAATCTAGTTTAATTAGGCTGCCGATAGGGGGACAATTACTGTACGCAGTTTGATTGACTGCGGGACCCACGCTGCATGCGTCACTGCTCTACATTAGCTTAGTGACGCTACTTGTGCCCGAAATTCAACTCAACAGAAATTCATTTGATTTGCACATCGAAACTCGCAGTAATTTCCCCCTGGTCCGTCCTCTCCGCGTGCTTGGGAAGGTCTTTCCGACCTTTGACCCCTGCCCACTGTGCTCAACCCCTGTCGTCCCTGAGCCCAAATCTGGAGCAATAAGTGTCCTTTTCCAGTGCCGCGGCCCTTAGCCCTGCAGCCGGCCCTCCGGCTTCAATATACTTCTGTAAACAGCGCCCTCTCCCTCACAATTAGCCTGCCAGAGTGACAGCGTGGGTGCCGCCCTGCCGCCGCCCGCGGGCACGCCGCGACAGTCCGGCCTGTCTCTCTCGCACCCCCGCGCAGCGCCGCGCAGCGCCTCGCCAGTGCGAGAGAGACAGGCCGAGTGTCTGCAGGCTGTTTAAGTTTCAGATTTTGGCCGTTTTGCTGCGGGCCCCGCGATGCCTTGCGAGACACTTATTACCGAGGCGGACTGAACCGGCAAGATGACTCGGAACGGCGCAGAGTGGGCCAGTGCGCCGGTCGTCTGGCCCACTGTGGAACGGCACGTCGTTGTCTCTCCCGCATCCTCACGGACGACGTGATTAGATAAAGTTCTGTACTTGAGCGGGAAGGTCCACGTGTTGGTGACGTTTCGGAACTTCTTTTTTGTCGGTTTGCTCTTTGAACGGGGAGCGCCAGATTCAAGAGCCTTCTCCCCTCTGTGCCAGAGCAGAGTCGGTAATCAAGAGCGGATATTAGAAACTAACGAATCTCTGCGCCCGCGATGGACTGATTCCGAACAGTAGCTTCTGTCTCCCTCCCACTCGCTGGGGTGCGACAGAGACAGGACAGCGTGAGTGCGTCCTCGTCCTGGCCGTTACGAGACTTGGATTCACCTAATCGAAGTGCTCTCGGCGACAAACCATCTGCCTTCCACGTTTCTCTGGAAGGAGTCAGAAAGTCCTCGGTAAAAAAGGTGGCCGGGATGACTTGGCCGCCAAGACGATGTTTTTTTTTTTGTTTTTTTTTTTTTTTTTTCCCCCAGTGGTGTCGGGGCAGCGACACATTACAGCCAATCTGATCCACTTAACGAAAACAGAGTGAAAACACGGGCAGGCTGGCACAGTGGGCCGGGTGAGGCGCGTGGTGCTTTTAAGTGGATACTACCTTTTAGGTGGATCCCTGTTTTTCCAAATGGACGCCTCTCCGGAGGGCGGCGTGACTTGCAGCTCCACTGTAAGGCTGTCCACAGCGCAGCCATGCACCTGCACAGTGGGACGGCGGCCTTTTAGGGCCCCACCACTCCATTCAGGGAACCGCTCAGAAAGCCGTGGCTCTGGCGTAAGGGTAAAGTTGGCAACCCGTACCGTCATTAATTTTTTTTTTGTCTATTTCCCTTTTTTGCATTAATTTTACTGTAAAACATGTAAAATCTCAGCCCTTTTTTTTTTTTTTTTTTTTTTTTTTTTTTTGTTTGTGACAGTGCAAATTGGTTGGTAAGACCACAAGCGAGAGAGAGAGAGAGAGAGAGAGAGAGAGAGAGAGAGAGAGAGAGAGAGAGAGAGACCAATATTATTGGAACAGTAAGTCCCGCGCCCCATCAACAGCAGCCTGCCTGTCGAAGTGCGGGGGCGGGGCTGGCGGGGCTGGCGGGGCTGGCGGGGCTGGCGGGGCGCTGGCGGGACCGACGGGGCTGGCAGGCCGGTGGGGGCCGACTCAGGGCGCGGGAAGCCGAGATGGACCGATGTGATGAATAACACATATGGAGTCTGACGTCTTGTTTCATCTGACCAATTTGTAGCGGCTAATCGGCTGTCTCTCTCACGCGCACGCACACACACGCGAGGACTCTCTCCTCCACGCTCTTCCTGCCTGCGCCGGCACTCCGACTGTTGCAGGATGTACACTGTTGCTCCTTCGTCTCCCTTTGATGAGGAATCATAGATTTTGACGTCGTTTTTCAGTTTGTCAGTCGCCATTGCACGCTGTTGCTGAGCATGTGCGAATTTTCTTCGATTTTTGTGAATTTTTTTTCCACCTCTTACAACTTGCTGCTAATGCGTAAAATTTAGATTTAAGTTCAACTTAATCCCACAGCAGATGGAGATTTTTTTCCAAATTTGTTGTATCGTAGGGGCTTACAAGGGTATTCGTTTTTTTTTTTCGGACAGTGTCTCAACGATTTTTTTTTTTTTTTTTTTTTGAAGTCGATGACTGAGTCTGGCGGAGTGCTACCGGTGTTGGGCAGACCAGGTCGAAGGGCAGAAGGGCCTCTGGCCCCACGGCAGCTACTGGGGGCCTGCCAGCCCACTCACCACACAGTGGGCCACACCGCCACTTTACGAGAACGCTGCAACGGTTTGCTTTGGCGTCGAAAGAGGTTCGGTTGTAAACTACAGTCACGCTGGGGCCCCCGGCATGTCGAAGTAGAGATCGATATTCTCTTTATCACATAAGCGAGGTATCGAAATCAAACGTTCGGAGGCAGCAAAAGAAACACAACTTTAATTATTTTGTTTACACTAGGCTTACATCATGCCTGTTTTATTAATTATAGTTAAAATATCATAACCTTTGAGACAAATTTTTTTGACAAACAAAAAATACGAACAAATAAAAGAATTGGATAAGTGAGGGTGAAACTTTCATTCTCATCTGAAGGCAAATTGCTTTCTCTAAAATATCTGTCCCGTGTTTTCGACTTTAATATCAGCGAGACTCAACCAACATAAAACTTTTCCCAATTTCCCTCAGGCTCGTTATATTGAAGCTAACCCAACTTGAGCGTGCCATGGATATGATTATGAGCCTACGCGGCGTTATAATGGGCAACAAGTTGTTAGCCGGTGTGTGGTTGGGACCCTGCAGAACGTGTAATTCGATTGTCACATTAGGCGTTTTTTAATTAAGCTAATGAGTTGCTTGAGTGTCAGGCTTATAAACGCTGGCCACATTTGCTTCTCGTTCTGTCCGTCCGCCTCTCTCTCTTCTCTCTCGAGTCGGGACGCGATAGTGGCCTGGACCAGAGCAGCGCGTGGCAGAACAAAAAAAGGTCGGATGGAGATTATTAGATTACTCGGCCGAAACATGTTAAGAGCCGAGTCAAGCCGCGCGCACGCCGCCATCTCTATCTGTTATCGTCCTTGTACGGACGAGCCGCACGAAAAAGAAAGAACAACGTCACAAACGGTCCACCAAACGTCCACAACCAGAAACATGGGTTACTAAAGAAGGAGCCCGTCCCGACTGGATCGCCGGGCATTCGATGCCAATCTCATCCAAAGTTTTGCTTTTTTTCTGTAGTGTTTGAAAAAGAAAAACAAAACAAAATAAACAATTGGAATAAAGTTTTGATATCTTTGAGTACTTACTTTGCCCCAGGCCAAAAATCCTGCCTTTAAAAAAATTTAAGAGAACCTGGAATTCCTGTGATTTCCTTGTTTTGGACGGGATACCAGAATGCGTTCGCTCCGTACTCCCCCGCCTCGCCAACAGCCACCCCTAATTTATGCGTTTGCAGGGTGGACGAGTTTCGTAAAACAGATCACTCCACGGCGTTGGAATGTGTGTGTGTGTGAGTGTGTGTGTGTGCGTGTGATGCAAGCCCGCTTCACGGACCGGGGTACTGACCGCGCAGCGCGACTATGTAATTTTTAGTAGACGGTCCACGGACAGCAACTCTGTGTGTGATGAGTGTGTGTATGTTGTGTAAGAATGGGTAAGGGGGGGGGGGGAGACCTCGGCACCGTGCGAAACCGAAAGGCCCCCCGCTGGCCAATACGACACTGCCATATTTTTGGCGTTGTCAGCGTGTGAATCGACCCCGTCCTCCGACGGATATGTCGCATTATTTTCAAAAAGGCCAGGCACAGGATATCTTGAGACTGTGCCTCTGGCTTTTCTTGTTGCTTTTGTTGTAGTCTTTTGGCCACAAATTTTTTGCTGGGTAAAAAAAGGCCACGTCAGATAGCATTTCAGGTTGATATGTAATAGAACATTTGGGCTGAAAAAAAAAGCAACAATCAAAAAACAAAGAAAAAGAACAGTAAGTAATGATCTGGCGACGCCGGGATGTCGAAACCCACGCACTAGGCCGTAATCATTTTATAACGCGGGATTAGCCTCTGGAGCACCCGTTGGTTCCTTCTCACCATCCCGAAGTCTAATGGAACCGCCATTTCAGTCCTGCTGCAGCTTTGGCGGATGAACGATGCGGTCAAGTACTGTGCTCCTTTTTTGCGGCACAGACTCGCAGAAAAATAGCATGTGTCCTCACTCTTGAAAAAATAAAAATAATAAAGGTTTTCTGCGTTTTGCAATTGCACTAATTTGAACAAACATGCACCAACGTGTTGGTAGCACCTTTTGGCGGCGCGGTGTTGGCTCGAGGTTGGCAGCAACGCCACGCTGCGTTGGCCACACTGGGCCGACCGTCGCCTTTTCGCGACCGCGGCGGTGCCCAGCCTGTCTCTGCCGCACTCACGGGGCGTGCAGTGGGGGTGCGCGAGAGACAGAGCGACCGCCGCCCGCGACCGCCCTCGCCCTTCCGGAGCCAGTGTAGGGGAAAAGTGTTTACGATTAGCGGGGACGGCAGTGGAGGGGAGAGGCGGCCCGCCACCCACGCACGCCTCAACACGCCGATCATGTTTCGGAAGTAACCCGAGACACCCTCGGACATTGTTTCCGTATTGTATTTTCGCGCTG